>JAVKPL010014527.1:545000-870638 GCA_032173675.1 Gastrolobium villosum
TAAGTGAGATCAACGGATAAGATTGAGAATGTAACTTACACCGGTATAAAATGATCCTGACCTATATATATATATATATATATATATATATATATATATATATTATTCATTTAAAATTATGGACAATTTTTACAAATTAAGTTTTGTTGTGAAACAATAGTTTTGTCACCCTTCTAATTCGAAGTAGCTTAATCAATAAACCGGTGAAAAAATAAAATAAAAACTCATTTCTATTTTTCTTTCCTCTTCCATCCAAATTCCCAATGCAGTCTTGGTGAGAGTAATTGATATATTACCAATTTCAAATTCACAATACAATGATCTTAACCGACAATCTTCGACTAGTAGATTTCGACAAAACCATTTTCAATTAAGCAAAAAAACTGAGGAAATAGCTCTATTAATTGTATGTTCCCTACAAATAAACTATACGTTCAACACTCTTTGAAATTCATCAGTAAAATCATCTAAATCAGCTACGTCTCTTTCTTCCATCTTCAGTTTAGCGAGCTCTAAATTCAGCTCCGCAATCTGTTTTCGTAGTTTCTCCCCCTTGTCTGGTAATTTAGAAATCACCCCCTGCGTAGGTTTAAACGGGGATACTAAAATCAGTCCACTATAAGTTAACGACAAATGGTAGTCATACGTTTTTTTTTTGCACTCTATTATTAGTCGAAATCTTACACTAGTTTTACTAGTAGAGAGTAAGCTAACTTTTTTTTTTTTTGGTAAGGAGTGTAAGCTAACTAGTGAGGCTGCAGGTTAAAGCTATTAAAATAGGTTAGTCAGTCCCGTTAATATGAGTGGATTAAAGCTAAAAAACCCATAAAGATAAATGAACTTCAATAATAAAGGTGCACGGGCGAAAAATCCTATAAGTTAGGACCAGCATGGAGTTATCCAAAATTATAATTATATAAGATTTTTTTATCATATTCAGTACATTAAAAAGTATTTTAACAAATAAACATTTAACAGTTTCTTAACATATTTTATATAAATTATAAAAAATTTAAAATTTTATTTTTTTTAATAAAATAATATTTGTACATAAATATACAACTGAAAATGTAAACAAAATTTTAATATAAGTGAAAAATTAATTACTACCTTTACAAAATTCATTATTAAAGGATGTCATCAAATAAAATTTTTCTTACTAGGGGTATGCAAGACAATCTTCTTGTTCCCTAACACTGTTTCTGACAAGAAACAATTCTTTTCTATTTTTATGTCTTGAAACAGCGGTAAGCTTGTTTGCCGTGGTGTGTCAGATCGCGGGTTCGAATCAGTCTCTCTGCAAAAAGCAGGGGAAAGACTGCCTAGAGTATTCCCTTCCCCAGACACTCACGAAGTGGGTATTTGAACTGGGTCGGCCCTTTTTTATGTCTTGAAACAGTTCATGAGAAAAAAATATGTTTGATAAAATGTTCTATTTTTATACTGAGAATGAAAATTGTGTTTGATAACATAACAAATAATAGAATAAAAAATCATTCCTATTAAGCATAAATTTTGTTCGGATCATTACTTTTCTTTTCAAATGGTATGGTGGCGGCGGTGTGATGATAGTAGTGGCTACGGCGATGATAGTAGTAATGGTGGCAGTGGCATGGTGATAGTAGTGACGGCATTGGCTACGACAATGGTGATGGTGGTGGTTGGTGTCGGTGATAGTAGCTGTGGTGTTAGTGATGGTGGTGGTGGCATCATGGTTGTGGTGGTGACGGCGATGGTGGAAGTGATCGTGTCAGGATGGTAGTGGTGGTGATGATAATGGTATATTGGTAGAATAATTGAGAAAGAAAAATGTTTCTCATTTTATGTCAGAGAAAAAAAGTAGAATTTTTTTTATTCTTTTTCCTTTTTCCCAACACAGAAATTGAACCGGTTCATTCTCGAGAACAAAAAAATAAATGAGTTTTGTTAAACACTGTTACTATCCATGTCTGTTTCAAGGAACAAAAAATGAAGAAAAAAATTAATTCTGGGAATATTGTCATACACATCCTAAGAGTCATAACAAAATACATCTCTAGTAAAAAACTAAAAGTAACAATGGAAAATGATCTTAATACCAGTGTCGAATTTAGCTTAGTATGCTATATATTTGAAAGTAAAACTATTAATTTTTTTCAACTACTACCGTTACAAAAGAACTTATTAGTTATTGACATCTAAGTATGTTAAATAATGAAAATTTTGATGAAGGATAAAATTTAGCCTGCATACCCTAACACAACTCGCTAAATTATAGGGCTCTAAGGATTGGGATTTAAAAAGGCCCTACCACAAAAAGGCCCTAATAGATTAGGGTCAAATATAGGGCTTTGTGGGCTAGTTCACAGAATTCAATCCATTTTAACACCTCTAGCCAGCATGAGATATACTTAGTATCTGTTTGGATTCTATCTTTTTTAAGCAAGAAGTACTTCTAAGCCTATATTACTAGCGTAATTAGGGCATTAGGATTTAGGAATATTAACAGATAGAACTATTCTTTTAGTGTGGTGGCTGATTCTTGAAACGAGTATTAGGGTAATTACTTAATCCTATACTACCTACAAAGGATATAGAAGTTGCATTCGAGTATAGAAGTTATCTGCCTCTTAGCTATGAACATGAGGTATTCATTGGAAAGCTAGGTTCTGGACGAGCACGCAACGTAGCTGTACAATTTAGCCACCCCAGTTGTAAAGCCCCTCAGCTATAGTCTAAAAGGGGAATTATTATAGCATGACAAAGAATATGATAATCTATACCGGATAATATTCAGATTCAGATATGACATTATAATGAGCACGCCAATCTATTTAAGAGAAAAGCATACCGTATTTGAGAGTGTTTGTGAGAGCCGATGAATTCTATCCTTGATTTCTGACTCGGTCGATTTACCAGTACTGCTAGGAGAAGAACCTTTTTTGCTTAAATTGACATCCTTCGGATTAAATGCAAACTCAGCTCTGGTTTTAAAAAAAGCATGAAAAAATTAAATCAAAACCAAAATCATCATTTAACTTCCCCAAAATGTTGTGAAATGATAGCATCATTACCCATCAGTGATATGCTCATGTGAAGATGATATTGAAGTTCCAATATATTTAGTCCTATGACTCCTGCAAACATTTTATTAATATAGTTTTAGGTTTGATAAAGCAATTAATAACAAATTAACAGTAATTACGAACTTCCAAACAATAAGCATATTTCAAATCAGCATATTTGCCATTAACCAGTAAGCATATTCTTAACAATAAGATGTATGGATCTTCCTCATATTTCAAATTCAACAGTTCAGCTTTCTGTTAGTGACATCAAATGCTTTAAGAAAATCTCAGCAATACATTGGTACAAAACAATAATAAACAAGGGAAATGAAAAATAACATTAATTGCAGCAAATTATTATTAGTTAACATTTACGAACATGCACCTAAAGTATAACCAGGTCTATGAAGCATTACTTTGTTACTTCATCATCCTCAGGAGTAGCTTGAACCGGTGCTGTCTTGGAAAAGAGTAAACTGTGGTGACTAACTCCAGCTATGCCTTGACTTTTCAGGAACTCTATATGCGCTTTGAAGGAGTCATCCCTACACAAAATACAAATACTCTTTAAAATAAAAATCAGCTGATCGAGCACAATTTATGAGTTACTTTATCATATTCATAAAATTTCCAGCAGACAAGTGAAAAAACAGAATTTCAACTGTGAAATATTTATGCAGAACAACAGGTGAAGGTTTATATTAATTGAGCAAATTCAACAAGATAATGTAAAGCACCAATCGATGTATATCACCATTTGTAAGAAAAGTTAAAGCATTTTGATAGGTATCAAAGTTATAGACTCATTACACTGTATGTTGACGATCATGTTCCTCATCCAATTGTCGTTGGGTAACAGATACATCAAATCCTTCTTTTGGGAGGCTGAAAAGCTCCCTAAGATCCTGCAGGGAGTGAGTGGAAGATTTACCACCCCAAATCACAACATTTTTGAAGATCTGAAGATCTAAGAAATGTATCTCTCAACACCAAATAATACTTCCCACTAAACTGGTACCTGTTGGCTAAAGTACCGAATTTGTTCTTTATGTTCAGTAGCTGTTTTGAATAATCCTCCTTTATATACCTAAAAATCGTGCAATTTGAGTGTCAAAAAAGTCAATCGATGTATAATATAAAGCACTTATTTTTTGCTCATTTAGTTCAATCAAAACTGTCGGATTCCTGTTTTTTTTTTTAATCTCCGTTAAATTGACACTCCACAAAAACAATGGAAAGGGAAAAAAATAACCTGCTTCCTGTAGATCTTTTCTTCAACAGTTCCACATGTCATCAGTCTATAAACAATAACATCTTTCTTTTGACCAATACGATATGCACGGTCAACACTTTGATTATCCGTACTGTTAAAAACAGAAAATAGTAGTTCTTTACGTGCAACATAATTGAATACCTTCCTCAAGGTCTCAAATTGGATATTTAAAAAAAAAAAAAAAAAACACGATAGTTCCGTGCAATCAACTCTAGCTAATTTAATCTAGGGCCAGATGCACAATATTTCCATTTCAATCAGATTGGGCTGGCCAAATTCCACATTTTGATCTGACAATAGGCTTAATCGATTGAACAAGATAAGAATAATTAAATATATTCAAGAGGCACTTTTATCAAGCTGCATGTATGGCAAAATTTTAAGACATAAAAGCCACTACTAACAAGATGCCGTTGACTTAATTTCTTAATTACTATACACCATGCAAGAACAATCTTCACAAATCTCACTTCATAAAATATTAAATAAGAGACTTATTTTCATCACTTGTATGCTAAACAGTTTAAAACAATCTTCTCAAATACAATTGGGAATTCAAAAAAAGGGTACGAAATATTTTCAATTTAGCAACAACTAAATACTCTTGCGGTTAACGATGTTCAAAGAATGGTCAGTGAGTCATTGACTTAATCAACCATGTATATGTTTAAGTGTTCCTAAATTACAGATATTTTTATCAAGAACTCCTTTTCCTAATTTTTTTCAACTGAGTTAGATCAAATTTAATGTCAAGGGCTAGCAAAACTTCAAGATGTACCTTGGGTTCCAAGCAGGATCAACTACTATCACACGATCTGCTCTTGTAAGTGTCAGACCCAAACCACCAACCTGAGATGTCAAAAGAAATATAGGAGCTCCAACATCTTCTTGGAATTCCTGAAATCAAAATAACAGATGGCCTAAGACACAAGAGTGTTTGAGGAATTGAAAAAGGTTATTTATTTAACCATGAAAACACTTACATTAACAATCCTTAGTCTGTCACTGGCTTTTGTTGTGCCATCAATTCGTAAAAATTCATAACCTTTGGATACTAGGCATTCCTATAAACAAGTAGTAGAAGCCCTTAAACCAACTCTTATACAAAAGCATACAACAATAAAATGATGATGAAAGGAATTAAGAGGGAAACTTTCAACATCCCCCTACAAGTGACCTAACAATTGTTAATGCTTAGAAGTTTATGGAACCACTGCCTATATATTTCCAGCTACGACAATGCACTGAGTCACTGACACACCAGAAACAGTTGAGCAAATGTTTAAACGGTCCACAGTTCTGACAAAATAATTGTAAATTTTAAATAAAGGAAATAACTTCTGAACCAACCTGTATAAGATTAAGCATCTTGCGAGTCTGAGAAAAGATAAGCACATTATGACCTTCGGGAATCAAATTATCCTGCAGCAGAGAACATGAACTATAATATTATGCAAACAAGTAAAATACCAAAACATAAATTGCACGAAATCAGCACTTACCAATAATGACATGATGAAGGAAATTTTGCATGATACATCATGCTCATCTTTAAACTTATCTGTTTCTGCAACATCTGCTATGTGCTTTGCCAATTTTTCTGCAACATTAACCTCTTCTGGCTTTAGCATTGAGTCCATCCCTTCCAACACATCCTCAGCTGCCCGCTTTGTCAACAGAAGTGGATGATCACATATTTTTTTCAAAATCTGATCCATTTAAAGATAAGAGTTAATATAAATATAAAGTATATGAACAAAGCCAAAAAAGAAAGACAATAGTATAAATAACATAATGAAAATCACCGTAAGGGCAGCCAATGGGGACCCATCAAAAGCTGAGAGAACAATCTCACTCCTCAAAAATGCTTCATAAAGATGCCGCTACAGTAAATAGAAATAAAACAAAATTATAAAAACAAGTCATGAGTAATCTCAAGATAAAATGAAAAACGACAGAGAATTGCATATCTAACCTGAATACTGGTCAATCGAAGCCACACAATCATCTCTCGTTTCTTAGAAAGTTTTGCGGTTGTTTTGTCATCATCTTGATTGAAAACCTCACTCTTTAGACGTCTCAAAAAGTAAGGCTGAATCCGATCTCTTAGCTCCTATTGAGAAAGGAGCATGATAATGCATAAGTCAAAGTAAAATTTGTTGTTAATTGATGATCAGAATATGAGAGAACACTACATATTACAATGAGATCCATTGCATTCTAAGTGTCTAACCAAGGGATTGCTTACATTTTGTGGCATTAGAAAGATAGCTTAAAAACACATTCAAAGTCAAAGGAAGAGAATACTAATATAGCAACTATAAAAACTGTGTACGACCTGCAGAAAGTGGCGCCAGCAACACAAAATATATGGTATTAGCTTCATATCTGCTAAGCATATTACAGTGGTACTACCTTCTAACAATTTTAAGCTTAATACTAATTATTCGCAAGTCCACCAGACCATTTCACGTGACAGGACTGCATGCAGAGGCAGGCTAAAATCAGCAGTCTAGAACAATCACAGATGTCAAACATTTGCAATAACTTGTCCATCTCCAAAGGAATTTAAGGATAACTAATAAAGGAATACAAAACAAATTGATCGTTGACAACAAAACAACTAGAAAAAGAGATTATTCAAGAGGAAAAGTGGAAAACATATTTAATCATATTCTTCTAATTGTGTGCAATGTGTGAACTCAAGACCAAAACCAACCTAAAGCATACTCTTTTCCATCCAAAGCCCATATCCCAAGTCATATAAATTATATTTTGGAACACAAATAATCATTACCTTTGCTACAGATGAACCAATACGCTTCTCTCTATCAGAAGCATTTTTGTCATTTCCACGAAGTATGGGTGATTCAAATCTTTCTTTGAACCTGAGAGATTATGATTTTTTAAGTTATTAGAACCTTGGCTAAATTAAGAATAAAAAAAACCACTCCCCGTTAAACCCGACTAGCGAGTGTGGGGTGGAGGAAATCCTTATACGCAGCCTTACCCTTGCATAATTGCAAAGAGGTTGTTTCCTGGATTCGAACCCATGACCTTTCAATCATGAAGGAACAGTTTTACCACTGCTCCGGTTCGTCCCCTTTTTCTTGGCTAAATTAAGAATGTTGCATGAAAATTATTATTACCATTTATTGTCACCAAGCAACTCAGGGCAACAGAAACTGAACAATGCCCACAACTCCTGTTAGGATGTTTTACGAATGAAAACCATTAAACAAGGCAGCATAATCTAAATTTAAATCAATATTACAAAAACCAAAGTAGATAAGCCATGTTAAAAAGACACTATTATACAATAAGACAGTTTTCATCAAAATACCTTCAGATTATTTTGCAATGGTGTGCCACTAATGATAATGCGATGAGCACTTGGTATCTCAAGCAAACTTTTAGCTCGTTGTGTGCTCGGGTTCTTTATAAGGTGCCCCTAAAGTTAAGAACATTTTGCAACAAAAAAAAAAAAGACCTTTTATAATATATTTAACATAAATATTTATATTCAATGTCATATAATTCAAATTTCAACACACTAAATGAGCAAGATGATCAGAAAAAATTGAGCAGTCCCATAACTGTCCTCACTGGTCAAATATGCAGCAAGAAACTTGTAAGGTCAGCTTATTACATAAAGGAAGCCAGGGAAGCCTGTACAGGTCAAAGTTCACGCTTTGTACCTTTGGACCCATTAACAATGACATATAGTTATCCTTATATCTAGTTATTATAAGCAACAAAGTGCGTATTATAACCCACATATACTTTGCAGTTTCTGTCAAAATAATTTAACAAGCACTTCTTTGCTGAAACCTCAAATTCATTTTTCCCCTTTTCCTGCTATCTGGGAGCTTTATCTGCCTCTTATATAAAAGTTTAAGGCTTTAGGGAGAGCCCAAATGTAAACCAACAACATTAATTATTCACGAATTAAAATAAAAAGTTGCAAAGAATGAAATAAAGACAGTAAGGTAAATGTGCAAGACAAAAGTCCAGACCTCCTTGTTTCATTCAATCGGGGAGATGCACTCTGTTACACTATTCTAAAAAACTATAGAGTTCTTAAAGGGAAAGAAGAAATAAATTAAAACTTTACCCCACATATATCTTCTTTCAGAATGGTACTCTACTTCTAACTTTTCTAATGTAATCCGTTTCCTAGATCATCTGAAAAATAAAAGATACAAAAACTATTGAGGAAAATGTAAATGTAATATAAGTAGACAAACCAACATTATATAGGTTTTACCTCATCAAGTATCATGTAGTCCCATGTAATGCCCTCTTCACCATCCTCATCATCAAAATAATTATCCCCTTGTAAGGACTTAGAATTGTTGCGGACAATATCATATGTTGTGAGAAGAACACCTTTATCCTAGAAGGAGACGTGAGAAAATATAGTTGAAGATTGATAGAAAAAAATAAATTAGAAACATCCAAATACCAGCAATCAATTCAATGTCCACTAACCAATTTAAATGAATATTTTCCAAAATAAATTGACGTTCCCAGTCCCACCAGCCACATAAAAATAGGTTCCCTTCCAAATCTTATGCTGAATTTTAAGTTGACATATAAAACAAAAATGTTTATTTATCCTGTCTGTTATGAGGCACGAGCATGAATTTAACTTCTTGATATTTCTCAGTTTAATTAAATAAGAAAAACAAGAAAGATCTCGTGCCTGAAGTATGTACTGAAGTTCATATTCTCGGACTTTTGTAGAAGTTCCGAAATATCTGCAGAAAAGCACAAATTGGTGATTTTTGTTCTTATAGCAAAAAAGCTTCAATTTTGCATATTAGATACACTATTCAAATGAAAAGTCAGGCAGACGCACTCTCTTATCTTCTCAGAGAGACCAACAGCTGATAATTCTTTGATCCAATGGGGCAGTAAGGTTTTTGGGGCCACAATCAATGCCCTTCTAATTAAACGGGAATGAAATAGTCCAGCTAGAAAGCCACAAATCTGCACGAAGAATTGGACATTGGTAAATCATGTACTATCCATCGGTTATTATAAGTTCTAAACATTGTGCTTTTCATTTCCTTACCTGCATTGTTTTACCCAAACCCATGTCATCCCCCAAGATTCCACCTTTACCCAGACAATGCAAAGACCACAGCCATTTCAATCCATCCCGCTGATGTGGATACAACATTTTTCCGATTTTACCCGACAACTTATATGTAGATTTTGGGCCACTCAGAGTTATAGAACCATCGTTCTCAGGCTCAAAATGATCCAACACTTGAACGGAATCATCTGAATCATATTCAACACGACCACCATCATCATTCTTATTCCCCTCGGACGAGATGTCAGAGGGATCCTGTTGTGGAGAAAATGAAGACCCCGCACTCCCAAACTCTAAAGCCTCATCATCACGAGTTTCATTCCCTCCAACGAAACCTTCAACTGGCTTCTGCACACGCTTCCTCTCAACTGATAGCAACTCAAACTTGGAGTTCAGCTCATTCAAAATATCCCTAATTTCATTTCTACCCCCACTCTCCTCAATCTGGATCACATTTTTCGGTGCAGGCATGGGAGAATCAAGGTCGACGAGGTCATGAAAGTTGGACTCATCAACCGCCACTTTTTTACCGTCATCTGCATACGCAACCTTGCAGAGGCGTCGCCGCCCTTGCACTTTAACCTTCGTCTTCTTTTCCTCCTCTGAAATTCCACGTTACAATGATTACGGTGATGATTATGGTGCTGATTGGATATTCAAAAAAGGCATGGAGGCAGAGAACACTTACCAGGGGAAGAATTAGCCGAAGACTGAGGTGCTTCTTGTACCTTGATTGGTTCGTCTTTCTCAGCCGAGTTTTGCCCTAATAATCAATTAACGCAACGCAGATGAAGTATGAGGAACAAAGAAAGAGGGGGAGAGAGAGAGAGAGAGATTACCGATTGGAGAATCAAAGTCAGTGATTGCAGAAAATCGGGGAATAGTTTTGTCTTCATCTTCGATCGGTTTATTGTCTTCATCTGCGGAAGAATATGAGAATGAGAAAGAATAAAAAAGAAGTGAGATGGAAAAGGAAGGAGTATCGTATAGTACCGAAGGGTTTGGGAGCAGAGAGGCTTTGGAGGAAGCGATTGTGGCTATCGTTGAGACTCAGTGGTTTCTTTGCGCTCTTGTTCGCCATTGCGATTCTTCAATCTTCAATGAAAAAATAGAACTCCAACCAAAATGTACAAAACAAAAGAGGAGCCTCTTACTTATTTTCCGTAGATTCCGCTCCTTGGCTTCCCGCTTTGCTTCTTACGTTTGAATTTTGGATTCACTCTTCCGATTTGAACACTTTATGTGTCTGTTACTATGATTTCGGATCGCATTTTACGTCAAATAATTATTTCATGCAACAATGAACCCCAGTATCTTATTTCTGTTGTATGAGATTAATAGATCCCTTCTTATAAATAAATATATCACTTAGTCACACATTAGCATCTCTAATTTAAAATTGTAATTATGGAACTATCATCACATTCAAAAGGTAAATTCTATAAATATATTATTTACTCTCTCATATATGTTATTATTATTCACACACACCATTTCTTTGATTATGTTGCACAGTAATCTGTTATTTTAAAAATATTTGTTTCTTAAATACCTAAAAGAGCCGTAGATCCAATTTCAAAACACTTTTCCTCGGGATAGAACATAAAGTAATTGCCGTAAGAGAATAAAACTTTGTTCTAATGACATGATATACACCTATAATAGTGACTATGCATTAGGATTAAATTAAAAAATAACACTATATATTTTATGGGATAGGTTATTCTATCTACTCTCTTCTTATCTATCCCTTTCATCACCGTTGGATTACAATATAATCCAACGGTCCATAATTGCGAAATAAAATAATTTTTTTTTTTTTTTCTCTCTTCTTACTTCCTCCCACATCATTTCCCTCTCCTCTCCTTTCTCTCTTCCTCTACAATCCGGACACAACCGAGACATCTTGTATGCTTCTGTTAACTTCCTCATCTGAATGTCGTCTATGTCCCTGAATATAAGCTTCAACTTTAAGAACCATAGGAAACAATGTTTTAATGCTATTATAAGCTTCAATGACAGTGCACGGGCAATAGCATTTGGAAAACCATTTTTAAAAATCTAAGAGAATAACCATTTGCGGGAAAGCTAATACCATTGACACCAGATCGAAAAGAACTGTCCCTACCTCCATTCTACGATGAATGCGACAAGGACAACAACAAAGAGTTCAATAATAGGTATAGGTATTCACCGTGAATCGTGTTCGCTTGTAGTTCAAAAAAAAAAATTAAAAAATAGGTATCGAGAGATGAGAAGGATGTGTCCGGTTCGTAGAGGAAGAGAGAAAGGGGAGGAGAGAGAAGGGAAAAAAAGTTATTTTATTTCACAATTATGGACCGTTGGATTAGACCGTAATCTAACGATGATGAAAGGTAGGCAAAAAGTAGACAAGAAAGGAGTAGGCTTATCCCATATTTTATAATGCATGTCTTACTGCACATTAAACACTTAATTTAAACAGTTTTTTTTGGTGAAATTTAAACAGTTTTTATTTGTTTCTTCTTTGTTGTTCATTAATTCAGGGGCACAACATGCACCTCTATACTTGTTCGCATATACGGCCTTGTAATATGTTGTCAACAAACTCGTTCATCCATCCTTGTCCCTAGCAAACGATGTTAAATCTTGTTTGAGTGAAAAAAAAGAGAACAAATACAAACTCTGTCACAAACAAGCAAACAATTCATCGAGGAAAGAGAAAGGAAACAACCATAAACTTGAGCTAAAAGAAATATTAATAAATAACTAAATATTTCAAAGAAGGAAGAAAAAGAAAAAGAAAAACTACAAAATGCTAAGCCAATGAGAGTCGAATGATCAAGTTTCCATTTCTTCATACAAACCCATAACAAAAATCTCCTCTAAAAGATGTAAAGAAAAAGATGAGTTCCAGCGGAAAAACATCGCCTAGGAATTAGGACATATATCCCTCGTATACTCAAACAAGGCCTATCTATATATTCTTGAGGTGCAGTACATGGTGAGGATCAGATATTGGTTCAAGGATTTGAGGCAGGGCTATCATGAATGCGACAAGATCCGTTTACAAACTTTTTGAATTTTTTTTATAAAGTACACTATATTCTCCGGAAGAATATAGTGTAGTTTGCAAAAACTTGTATTCTTCCGGAAAAATATAGTGTAATTTGTAAGAGTTTGTAAATAAAAAAGTTTGTAAATATAATCTGCCCCATCATCAAGACGATATATTTGCATCACAAAGGTGCAACCCAAAAGAAACCAACAACAAAATGTCATTAAAAAAAATGGGCGATTGTCTTCCATTGTAACAGAGTTTTGAGTTTCTTGTGTCAAAAGACAGAGCCAAAATCCAATATAATTAATCAATCAATCAAACAATCATATCACGAGACCATAGAATTTGTCAATGCCATTTCACTCTCATGTGAAGCAACAGATGATGCCCTATTCAACCCGCCACCTTTTGATTGAGCTGCAACCTCAACATCTGCATTTCCATTTGCATTTGCAGCACCCCAATTTCCTCCTCCTCCACCATTAGCAATGTTAATTCCAACTCTACATCCAAAACACCTTGAGAAGATTCTATATAAGAAAGTGAAAAACCAAAACGCCCATGGTAGGCAAACCAATGTAACCCCAACTACGGGTAACCAAGATGCAGCTTCTGATTCAGGAAGGACCATATATGCCGCAAGGCACCCTCCTCCTGCGACTATAGAGATGAATAAAAAACAAGTGATGAGCCATATGAACGCGCGCCCAGAATTGGGGTCATGCATAGGCATTTGTGCCACACAGCAGAACGTGTACAATAATGATCAAATATGAATCAAGATTTCGTCTTTATCATCATCCATTTTAAGCAATGAGGAGAGGTTAATGTTTTGGGAAGGAAGATTGACCTGCCATGGGGGTGATAAGAAGTTGGGTTTTTTTTTTTTTGCAGGTTTAATTCTTCTGGTGTACGTAGTTGCAATGAAGCCTGAAAATGGGAAATTCTCAAAGGGTAGACGTATTCAAAAGTTTGTTAACCTAAAACATGGCTAATGTTAGAACAAATACGCCCACAAAGACAGAGAAAGAGAGAGGGAAGCGGGTTCCAATTATGGTTATCCAAGTTGGGGTTTGAGTTGGTTTGGTTGCTACTAATTCACAATGAGAGCCCATCGTTTATAGAAGTCATCATGCTCATGCATGCAAAATAACCCAAAATCCGACCAATGAGGTATATAGGATACCCAAATACTATAAGTTAATGTACGTCAGTGATATTATATAGTTTCTCCATATTACCACCACCATCTTGGGTTCGGAAATATCTTTTATGGTACAGCACCACCCAATAATCTCGTACTCCCTCTCATAACATCAATTTTTTTCTTTTTTACCCTGCTATTTTTTTCTCATTTCCACTTCTACCCTTCCATTTACACTACCAAAAGAACAGTGGTCCCAGACCACAATAAATAATCTATTTGGGTTGACTCTGTTAATTTATTGACAAATTAACCTTTTTTCACCAACCTAATGTTATTTTTTATATTTAGTAAAAGGTGCATAAAAGTTTGATATTTTAAATTCACCCAACAACTTTACCTATATTAACTTCTAATTACCTTGATATTTAACTAACCTGTATTAATTTCTATTTTACATTCACACATCGACGTGCAAGACGCCACAGTTGTAGTTGCAATAGGAAAACAAGATAGACAAATTTGGGGGCTCGAACAACTGATTGCCATAACACAATTGTACAAATCAAATGAAGGAAGGGAGTTTGAAAGATCATCTCATGTGGAGAAAAGGAGCGAAAACCCATTTTGGAACCAAGAGCGACAAGGACAAAATCTACTTGGCGATAAACCCCTTTTTGCTAATATTGGGGTGAAGATTCCGGAATTCGAGGGCGCCACTGATCCAGATGAGTTTATCGACTGGTTACACACTGTCGAAAAGGTCTTTGACATCAAAGACTTGACAGAAGGCCAAAGGGTCAAATTGGTTGCTATCAAACTGAGGAAACATGCCTCAATTTGGTGAGAACACATTAAGAAGCAGAGAACCAGGGAAGGAAAGTCGAAGATCAAGAGTTGGAATAAGATCAAGAAACTATTACAACAAAAATTCTTACTTGTTCACTACTAGCAAGAGGCATTTATTGAGTACCACAATCTCAAGCAGCGAGACCTGTCAGTTGAATAGTATACCACGGAACTTTGCCATCTACGGATGCACTGTGATATCGCAGAGGAGGACGAACAATTGATTGCTCGTTACATGGGAGGACTGCAAACTAAGATATCAGATGTAGTATACCTGCAGCAAAATTGGTCATATGACGATGTATGTCGATTGGCTTTGAAGGTAGAAGAACAATGTAAGAGAAAAAGAAGTGTTTCAAAATTCCAACCTAGATTTCCTAACAGGGAGGAGTTATTGAGCTCAGCAACTAACACTGGTGCGGTGCAGAGGTGTTTCAAGTGTCAAGGGATTGGACATTTCTCTACGGTTTGTCCAAATCAACAGATTATAATGCTTATTGGTGCTCCAATCTATGATGAGGTCTCTATCTATGATGAATTCGACGAATAGCAAGATGATGAGAATCCAATTATGGATGCTCCAGTTTATGACGAGATCCTTATCTACGATAAGTATGATTGGGAGCAAGACGATGAGAATCCAGAGGTGGGGAGAAATCCTTTATAGTGATTTTGGTGAGAAGTCAATTACTAGAAATTTTAATATCTCTGACAAAGCTGAAGTTCTATCCAAAGATGCCATGGGGAATGAACCTTCATTCAAGCAATCTTTAGTTTGCAAACAAAATTATGAACTTTGGTACAACGGGCATAACAACCTCATGCTTCATGGAGATAAAGATTTAGCTTTTGGTAGAAGTTTAATTGGAGATAATCACGGGCAATGAGAGTTGATGTTACCTCAGGGAGAATTTTCTTATGACAAAGCACAAATGCAATCATTGAACCAAACTACAGGCAATAGTCCTTTTGGGATAGTCTATGGATTTTGTCCACTTAATCCCTTAGAACTCGCATCATTTCTAGCTCCAAAGTGGTTTAATTCAAATGTAGATGAACATACCAAGCATATCAAAGAATTACATTCACTAAGTTATACTCTTAATTCGGGAGTTTGGTGATATTATACCAGAGGAGTTGTCGCCTAGGTTACCACATAAAGAAGTTAATATCGATGAAGACGAATCAAAGTCAATGGCGAATTTTTTCCTAGTGTGGGAGAATGATGCACTCGAGTGACTCATTTGGATTGGCTCAAATTTGGATTGGGCCCAAATTTGGATAGGTAACTCGAAATGGGCTTCTGAGCAAGACTCGTTGTTTTGCCATGAACATTAACAGTTTTGGGCTATTATATAGTTTAGAATTTTTCAATAATTGTTAGTTATTTACCTTTTTTGTTATTTCTTATATTATGTTTGAGTGTGCGTTGATTGTATATTATCTCCTTTGATTGCACATAATTCCTTCTTTTGATTTTATTTTTATTTTGTTTTGTTTGCCTATTTAAGACTTTGAGAGAACGCTATTGTTATTTGGTTATTTTTTATTAATAAAATTCAAAAAAGAAAAATATTATTTTCTTACAATCCTTGGTTTCGGTCTTTCTTTCATCTTTCTAGCCAATGAGTTACTGTTTCAGCATTAATACTCCTCTATACATAAAAGATGGCCTCGGTTCTCCCTTTGATTTTTCTTTTGTTATTTTTCTCCAACAAATATTTGATAGTAAGTTAAAATAAACAATAATTTCTTATAGTTTTGTCCAATGTATATTTTAGTCCTTATTATTTATCTTTCAAAATATCGACCCTTATAAATTTTAGTAAACACTTTAATAATTAAAAACTATACAAATTAATAGCTAAATAAGCACAAAAATCTAAATAGAACACACATATAAAAACTCTTATATATAAAAAAAATTTATAAGGACCAATTATTTATTTTAAGCTTGATAAAGTTATCTATCAAATTTTGTAATGATGACATTTATATCCTCAATAAGTCATTTTATTTCAAATCTCCAAATTTGTTTAAATTTTATCAATTGAATAAAATTCTTAAATAAAAAAACACAAAATTAGTTTCTTGTCCTTTCTCTCCGATCTCTCTGTAAATCTATTCATCTATGATTTTGTAGCCTTTTTCTTTCTTTCTTTTTTAGTACAATGATTTTGTAGCCTTTACATCATACAGATACACAATATGGTCACAGCTAAATGTCAAAATCAATAGAATGGTCAGGTAACAAAGTGACATAAAAACTTATCCAGAGTTGACCGTTTCAGTCAAAGAAACTTCAGGCACCTCATCTTCGGTATTTGCTCGAATGGCAGTCAGCATCTGGTACCTCCTTTGATCTTGAGCTTTCCTCCGATTGGCTTCGAGCACAATGAGTAGAGCAGTAATATCAGCAGGGCTCACCCCACCTACTCTGCTTGCCTGACCAATGGTTTGAGGCTTAACCTAAAATCATTGAAAGAACTTATCAAGTCCTGGAAAATTAGTTGAAGTATAGAGTTTGCTTATACTACCACCCACACACACACACACACACATCATAATATAAATATAAAATCATTCATCTCCCTTCACGTAAGAGCTTAAAATTTTCAAAAAATCCATTGCTTGACATTTCCTTCCCTACCCAAAATCCTTCAACAGGCATATATGCTTTTCCGTTTTTTTTTTTTTTTTAATATTTCATGAGTTCAATATAGCAGTATATTGACTAGCACTTGAAGGATTGTTTGTCATAAATATTTTATTCACATGATATCTCATTACCTTTTTTTTTTATTACAAAATAGCTAAAATATAAGTTACCCCCTTGAACTTTGACCATATTTTAAATTACCCCCTTATACTTCTAATTGTTTCAATTAACCCCCTGTCATTATAATTGTTTGAAATCAACAATTCTGTTAAAAAGTTTACAAACTCTGTTAAACCTCCTCACATGCCCTAAGCCCCAAATCTCAAAAATTTCTTCTCTCTTTTCTTCTACGTTCTCCCATCTCTTATTACAATTTTCTTTGGATCTTTTCTTTTGGGATGATTTCGATCTGGATCAGAAAAGATTAACGTAGAAGAATCTTCACAAAGTTTGGGATGGGATGATCTTGTTATTATTTATTCACAAAGTTTCCAGCGATGATCTTTTCTTCTACGATTTGGGATGATCTTTTCTTCTCTCTTTTCTTTAGCTCTTGATTATTTATTCACAAAGTTTCCAGCGATGATTGTTTCCCCTTCGTAAAAGATGTTAATATTTTTTAAGAGACCTTGGGAGAACATAGAAAAAAAGAGACACATTAATCTTCCCCGATCCAAATTGAAATCATCCCAAACTATTGTAATAAGAGACGAGAGAACGTAGAAGAAAAGAGAATTTTTTTTTTTTTTTTGAGATTTGGGACTTAGGACATGTGAGGAGGTTTAATAGAGTATGTAAAATTTTTAACAGAATTGTTGATTTGAAACAATTATAAAGTACAGGGGGTTAATTAAAACAATTAAAAATACAATGGGATAATTTGAAACATGGTTAAAGTTCAAGGGAATAACTTATATTTTAGCCTTACAAAATTTGTACGGTGAACTTGTGCATCCAGGGATGCATTTCGGTTTGTAATGAATATCTATTTTGATAAACATATAAGTTACAAACCTTGGAGAGTTTTTCACGAGCTTCATGAGACAAAGTTGTCAATGCATAGTAATCCAAGTCTTCAGGAAGTGCTCTGTGTTGTTGAGTAACCATCTATATGCAATCCAACACAACAATGAGACTTCACATTAAATAAACCTCTGAAATTCGAAATGTTTAGAAACTATAATGATTCGGGATAGTGATGATATGGACAAGGAGCAAAGTGCATCATTTTTTCTCATTGACATGTCTTAACAGATACCTGTTGAAGTTGACTTTGCTGACGCAAGATGAAACCTTCATACTTAATATCAATCTCAACACATTCTTTTTCGATTCTTGATAAGTTTTTGTTACCAAAACCATGCTTATCAAGAATTCCATAGTGTATGTGTGGTTTCTTAAGAAGATTTTCCAATGTTGAAGAGTCCTTTACTGGCTGATCAGACAGATGAGTAACCTCCGCAGCCAAATCCCCTCCTGATGAGAAAATTGAGGAGAGTAACAATAACTGATAAGAAAATTAAATAATTTTTTTTATCTACAACAGAATATTTATTAGAAGGAAAGAGTTCAAGGCTGGAGTAGCACCATAGCAATGGAGTCTTACTAGATTAAAAAAGACAGACATTTTGCCTAGATTTTGGATAATAATAATCACAAATAATTTAGATTTCTACTTTATACCAGCGTGGATTATCTCTTGGACTATATAAAGCAGTTGTTTCCACTGTAATCTTAAGTGACATGTTCCATGCTCGTGCAAATAAAAATATTTATAAAACAATGGGATTTGACAAGAGCAAGGCCAACAATTGTATTTGACTCGAGTCATCAACATTTCAATGAATTTGTTATTATATGCAAATATCACCAGCTTGTTTTCCCCAGAGGATAAACTTCTTTTAGTTCCTTTCAAAGAAACAGCTCCCAAGTGAGTTGCCACACAAGCATAGTAAACAAACAAACCTGAAATCCTGACAATTTTCAATCGCTTCTTTTCCTCAGAAATCCGAGCCTGCTTCTCCTGGTACAGTTTCCAGCGTCTATCATCTATCAACCCAATTTCACGACCCAAAGGAGTAAGACGGCTATCAGCATTATCAGATCTCAAGAGTAACCGATGCTCTGAGCGGCTAATATGAGGAAGACAAACTTTTTAAGGTGTATTTGTCAATAAATGAGAAACAAAATAAAGCAGCATACATTCTCATCTATGAGCAGAAAATCTTAGTTAGCTTACCTTGTTAACATGCGGTAAGGTTCTCGCAGGTCCTTGGTAACTAGATCATCAATTAAAGTTCCTGTATAACTGCTCTCCCTCTCAAGAACAATGAGTGGCTTACCATCTGCATGTCTAGCAGCATTGATACCAGAGATAATGCCCTAAAGGATGAAAAATAGTAAATTGACTTGAAAAAGGGTATTCTGATATATTATTGAATTGTGTAAATAATCTGTACAAAGAGGTCTCTATTTATAAAGAATAAAAAACCTAATACTTGACCTAATGGGCTTGGCCCAATACAACAAATAATAATAATTAAGTAAATAACTAATATTTACAACACTCCCCCTCAAGCTGAGGAATAGATATTTATCATTCCCAGCTTGCTAGTAAGTTCTTGAAATTTGTCTGAAGGAAGTCCCTTTGTCAATAGATCAGCTAATTGACGCCCAGTGGGAATGTATGGAGTGGTAATCAACCCGCTATCAAGTTTCTCTTTGATGAAATGGCGGTCGACCTTAATATGTTTAGTCCGATCATGTTGAACTGGATTATAAGCTATACAAATAGCGAACTTATTATCACATAGCAGCTTCATAGGTCCCTCACATTTTATTTTGAGATCATCAAGTACAATTTTCAGCCAAAGTAACTCACAAATGCCTTGAGCCATAGCTCGAAATTCAGCTTCTGCACTTGATCTGGCAACCACATCTTGTTTCTTACTTCTCCAGGTCACCAAGTTACCGTAAAGAAACATGCAATAACCAGTGGTAGAACGACGGTCAGTCACGGATCCAGCATAATCAGCATCAGTGTAGACTTCTAAAGAGAGATTGCCATCACGTCGGAATAACAATCCTTTACCAGGAGTAGCTTTAAGATACTGAAGAATTCTCTCTACTGCCTGCATGTGTTTCTCCTTTAGATCGTGCATAAACTGACTGACAACACTAACAGCATAAGCTAGGTCTGGTCTAGTATGAGCCAGATATATCAATTTCCCAACTAGTCGTTGATATTGTCCTTTATCAACTAGAGGACTTTCCTCTTCATAGCCTATTTTGTGATTCTACTCAATAGGAGTATTAGAGGGTTTACACCCGAGCTTTCCTGCTTCTTTCAGAAGATCAAAAACATATTTCCTCTGGCTGATAAAAATTCCTTTGCTTGAATGAGCTACTTCTATCTCTAGGAAATATCTCAGTTTCCCAAGGTCTTTGACGTCAAACTCAGAGGCAAGCCGAGTTTACAAAATATGTCTCTCCACAAAATCATCACCTGTGATCATAATATCATCAGCATATACAAGGAGCACAGTAAGCTTTCCATTTTGGGAGTGCTTGAAGAAAAGAGTGTGATCTCCTTGACTCTGTCTGTATCCTAAGGTCATCATAACCTTAGTAAATCTTCCAAACCAGGCACGAGGTGACTGCTTCAATCCATACAAGGCATTTTTTAATCTACAAACTTTATTTTCTCCCTTCACAAAATCAAAACCAGGCGGGATCTCCATGTAGACTTCTTCTAACTCACCATTGAGGAAAACATTTTTCACATCAAATTGATTTATATCCCAATTGTAATGGGCAGCAAGGGATAACAAGACTCTCACCGTATTCATCTTTGCAAATGGAGCAAAGGTTTCTTCATAATCAATGCCATAGGTTTGAGTGTAACATTTGGCGACTAATCGAGCCTTGTATCTCTCAAGAGTGCCATCAGAATTATATTTCAGGGCATAAACCCATCTGCACCCTACTGCTTTCTTTCCGTTAGGTCTATCAATAACCTCCCATGTTTTATTTTTCTCCAACGCATTCATCTCCTCTTGCATGACTTGAGCCAAATTCCCATCTTTCAAAGCTTCATGTACTGATTTTGGGATTGAAATAGAATCTAGTGCTGAAACAAAGCATTTGTGCTACACAAAAAGATTAGCAGAGGAAACAAAATGGGAGATAGGGTATTGACTACAAGAGGGACAGGAGGAACAAGATCTTTTTCCTTTTCTTAGAGCAATGGGTAAATCATCAGAATCAGTAGTAATGGATAAGTCAT
Source organism: Gastrolobium villosum (assembly GCA_032173675.1). Taxonomy (NCBI): domain Eukaryota; kingdom Viridiplantae; phylum Streptophyta; class Magnoliopsida; order Fabales; family Fabaceae; genus Gastrolobium; species Gastrolobium villosum. The sequence goes on from JAVKPL010014527.1 coordinate 566,399, forward strand.
CAGAAGTATTAACATCATGATCATAAATATGAGATTCAGGACTTACCAGTGGTTCAGACGATTGAGGTTGCTGGTGAGGCAATGTGGGTTGTTTCCTTCTTTGATATACCAACTCAGGTGTCACAATCTTCCGTATCTCTGGTGTACTTGATGTATCAGTCACAGGAGGATCACTCACAGGAGGATCAGACATAGACACAGAAGGAACAGGAACAAGAGGAGGAGACACTGACACGGATAAAGGAGTAGACACTGAAGATTCAAACTCAAAGAAGGAAGGTGTTGAGTTTTCTGGTGAATTATTCCCCCCTAAAGATGAGGACCTTGGAAAAAGGACTCAGATTCCTGAAATGTAACATCCATAGAAACAAAAAATTTCCGACTATCAGGGTGATAGCACACTTGTAGCCCTTTTTATCAGGAGCATAACCAAGGAAGACACATTTAAGAGCCCTAGGATCCAACTTACTGCGATGATGTTTATGAACATGAACAAAAGCAACACACCCAAACACTCGTGGAGGAAGATTCATAGTTGGACTAGAAGGGAAAAAAGAAGTTATGGAGTGAATAGGACTTACATGGTCAAGTACCCGAGTGGGTAAACGGTTGATCAAGAATGTCGCAGTAAGAATGGCATCTCCCCAATAGTATTTGGGTACATGTGTCTGAAACATTAATGCACGAGCCACTTCAAGAAAGTGAAAATTCTTTCTTTCAGCAACCCCATTTTGTTGAGGGGTGTCAACACAAGTAAGTTCATGAATCATACCGTTATTTCGTATGAATTGAGAAAAACAGTGATTAACATATTCAGTACCATTATCAGTCCTTAGTCGCTTGATTTTTTTAACAAATTGGGTCTCAACCACTTTATAAAATTTATAAAATTGAAAAAATAGTTGTGGTACCTCAGACTATTCACACATTAAGTAAACCCAAGTTACACGAGTGCAATTATAAATAAAAGAAACAAACCATTTATTTCCAGAGGAACGAAGGACCTTAGAAGGACCCCAAACATCAGAATGAATAAGATCAAAAGGTTCAACACTTTTAGTAATACTAGAAGGAAAAGACACACAATGATGCTTAGCAAACTCACAAACATCACAATGAAAAGACTCAACAGACTTAGACAAAAACAATGACGGAAATAAAGACTTGAGTAAACTAAATGGAGGATGTCCCAAGCGCTTATGATGAAGCCAAATCAAAGAATCAGCAGTTGATTGACCATGAGACAGCAAGATGTGATCCGTTACTTTATTGGTGGGAGATTGTGACACCAGATAGTACAGCCCACCTTGCTCTTTAGCACTACCAATCGTCTTCCCCGTGGCGAGATCCTGAAAAACACAGTGAATAGAAAGAAGATTTGTTGAGAGTTTAGGAACATGAAGAGCATCTTTAAGATGTAAGGACTGCTGTAAGTTTATGTTACCAAAACCCGCAACTGATGTATGTGAGCCATCAGCTACAGCTATTATATGAGTGCCACTGGTAGGATGATAAGAAGTAAAGGGGTCAGCACAACAAGCCATATGATCAGTAGCACCAGAATCAACAACCCAAGAAAGTTTAAAATCAGTACATGAAGAAAGAAAAGAATAAATTTTCGAGCTCATACTAGTCATAGCCAAAGCACTAGTATCAGATGGCTTACTCAGAGAATCAAGGATGGTTTGGAGACGTTCCAATTCATCTTGACGGAATGGAGGTTGGGTCTCATTAGGTGCAGGAGCTATTTCAGAAGAAGTAAAATGCGTTTGACCACACATCCTTGCCACCTTTTCTAAGACCGTATGCTTTCCATGGAGGCGAAAGCATAGATCCTTGATATGACCTGTTCTTTTACAATAAGAACACCAGCGATCATCTTTCTTAGGTTTAGAAGATGCACCATCAGAAAATTTTGTGAAGGAACTCCTTAGAGAAGAACCATCCTTTTTTGTTGAAATCATAGCAGACCCATCAGTGGGATCAGAATCAGAAGGAGTTGGAGTAGTAACTTTAGATGAGAGCATAATGGACCCTTCGGACACTTTGGTATCATCATGACAGCCCTGCGACTTTCTTCACCCCTGATAATGTGAAAAACTTCAGAAAGAGACAGTAATTTTTCCTTATCAAGAATATGAACTCGAATAGGGTCATATTCTGAGTTGAGACCACAAAGAAAATAATAGATCCTATGGCGTTCAATGGAGGTGGTCAGAGTGGCTGCATCCTTGCTACATTCCATCTTCAAATTCTCGTACTGATCAAGCTCAGTCCATAACTTATTCATAATACCATAATATTCTGTTATAGAGAGAGAGCCTTGCTTGGTAGAAAAAAATCTGATTCCTCAGATCATAACAAGTGGCAGCATCTTACTTCATTGAATAGGTCTGCTTAAGAACGTTCCAGATCTCAAAAGCAGTAGGTAAAAAACATGCAATGTTGACTAACCTCATGAGTCATAGAGTTCCACAGCCACGTCATAATAAGTGAGTCTTCATCATCCCAATCAGCAAATGTTTGAGCTGTTTTGGCAGGAACAGGTGCTTCAATATGAGCAACTTTACGGCGTCCTTTGAGAATGGTACGAACAACCTGGGACTATTGTAAATAATTCTTTCCATTCATACGATAATTCTGATGAAGAGCAGGAAGATCATTGTGACCAAAAGAGATCACCACAGATTGTGTAGAAGAATTTGTAGTTATGTTTGCAAGGGTTGAATCAGTGTCGGAAGAGGCCACACTGCAAAAATTAGTCAAAGAATAGCACCAAGAAGCCAAAAAATACAAAAAAATACCAAAAGACGTCCGATCAGAGGGGAAAGCACAGATCCAGGTAGAGGAGACAAAACCATTTTTTTTTTGTGAACAGTACCGCGTGAACAGTGCGCGATGAATAGTACCTCGTGAATAGTGCGCGGTGAACAGTACCGCATTTTTTTTTTTTTGTTTTTTTTTTTTTGAGTTGTTCCGGTCGTCTGATGAAAAAGAAACCTCCGTAGAATGATAGATCTAAGAAAACGGAGTGAAACAGGGGTCCTCACGGTCCAAAAGGTCCCCGGAAATTTTTTTTCCGACGACGGCTTTGTGGCGGCGAGAGGCAAATAGGGTTTGGTTTTTAAAGACGGTGATTTGCAGAAGCAGAACCCTCAGAATCGAGAGCTCTGATACCAACTTGAAAAAAGGTATTCTGATATATTATTGAATTGTGTAAATAATTTATACAAAGAGGTCTCTATTTAAAGAGAATAAAAAACCTAATTCTTGACCTAATGGGCTTGGCCCAATACAACAAATAATAATAATTAAGTAAATAACTAATATTTCCAACAAATTGTGATAAGAAACTTGCTATATTAGTAGCTATGAAGCATGGGTACTCCTAAACGATTGTTGTACCCGTAACAAGCACGTATCCCGTACCATAAATAATTGGATAGACATGGGTTCGTACCCGATTTTCCCTTATCAGTCAACTACAAGTCAGTCAATGTAAAACACCAAGTTTAGTTACCAAGTGGTTTAGTTTACTCCATTTAAAACTCTGCTTTCTTTAGATATTTCTTATAATTTAATTACTTCATCATTTATGTTTATGGGAAAAATAACTCTCATGTAACGGGAGTTATTTCTTCTCCTGCACTATATCGAAAACTGCACCCCAGCTTTTTTATTTTCATTTTTAAATGACTGTGAGCCCCACTTTTTATGTCTCAGTTGAAGACAAGACTTTTCTCCTATAACAGAAAAAAAAAAAGTAAGCCCCAATGTTTATATATATAAATAGAGTTTAATGTTTATCATATTGTAGGAGATAAAATTATCTCCTTCACATACATAAAAGTATGTGGGGCCCATGTAGAGCCATATGAAGAGAAGAGAGAGAATGAGAAAGTATGAGCTACGCATACTTTTATATATATGTAGGAAATAAGTTTATCTTCTACAACATGAGAAACATTAAACCCATAAAATATATATGTAATGTAATAACCTGCTCTGCCTGTTCACTAGTTTGTTTAGAAATTTTGCCATATCCCATAAATACCCATACAGGTAAAGGTACTCATACCCGTTTAGGAAGCCCAATTAGCCAAGTGAGTTTAATAAATTCCTCGTGATACAACTTACAACACGAAAAAAACAAAAGTATTACATTAATAAGCACAAATGAACTTTAAAAGAATACCTGTGCTGCAGCCTCTTCATAGCCAGTAGTTCCATTTATCTGACCAGAGAAGAACAATCCTTGTATTTTCTTTGTCATAAGAGACCTAGCACATTGGTGGGCGGGTAAATAATCATACTCGACAGCATATGCAGGCCTCAACATTGAAACGTTCTCAAGTCCAGGCAAAGTTCTCAGCAAAGGTAATTGCAATCTCTCTGGCAAACCCGTCGAGAACCCCTATAAAATAAAATTACATTTCAATCTTTTGTAAGTGAAATTCTATGGTTCAGCTGACTACTAATTTAGCATAAAGAATAGAAGTATGAACTCATAAAAAAGCTAAAATCTTGAAAACCAGAGTCATGTGTACATTGTGCTTAAAAAGAGTAAAATTAAAAATAAGAAACTAAACAACAACAACAACAACAACTTTATACCAAACTACTTGAGGTCAGCGGTCGATAAACCCAAAAAAAAGCAAGAAAAGATTGAGAGAAGAAAAATAAATAAACACAAAAATAAATAAATATAGAGAAAATAAATTTATTTATTTGTGTTTGTTCATTTATTTATTTATTCTCTATTAAATGGAAATTAAATGAGGACTTAAAACGATGATGAGTGCATTGAGTATCCATTGCCACCGTGGATGTGGAGAGAGAGAGAGAGAGAGAATTTCATTAAGGAAGAGAAGTACAAAGCTAGAGGATAAGACATCCTCAAAAGATAAAAAAGAGGCCATATAAGCCATGATCATCCCTCCCCCCTTTTTCCCCAACTGGAAACAGTAAAGGAAAAAGAAGGAGGACTTTATTCATAAGTTTTGTGACCCTAAATTCACCTTCAATTGAGCTTCAGAGAGAGAGAGAGAGAGAGAGAGAGAGAGAGAGAGAGAGAGAGAGAGAGAGAGAGAGAGAGAGAGAGAGAGAGAGAGAATTTAGCTTGTTCAACTCTATCTTTCTTCCATATTCCATCCCATTACATCCTTATTCCATCAGGCAAGACAACAAAACTCGATTTTTCATCTCTTTCTATGTTGTTTCAAAAAGTTGGTAATACTTCAAATATCTGACAATTTATTAATGTTAAACAAGGACATGGCACAATTTAGATCTTCGTCATACTACAGATGTTGGGATGCTTCTACAATTCTAATTCTAAAACTCCATGCATCACTATTTAAACAGAGATATATATTTGTTCTAACCACTTTTGTGACTGATTATTAATTTTCCCCAGAATTATCTCAGTTTGTTAATTTACTGTATGAATCTTCACCATATTATTGTAAACCCCACCCCCACAAAAGATTAAATTGGCAAGTTTCTTTCAGATTACATAGAACAAAAAAAGAATATATAACTCACCTGCACATAAAGCTCAGGCACATCCCGACCCTCTGGTTCAAGAAATACTTGATGAGACTCTTTATCTTGGAATTTTACAATCTAAAATGAACAATATATCACATCAGAAAATAATACAAATATTTCCAATATAATTGAACAGATGCTTCAGATCACACCTTTTTCTATAACTAGTAAATATTAAACTGATACGAACGGAAACAGGTTAACTTATTTTTAATAAAAAAATTAACAAGTAAATATTGTTGAAACAAACCTTATCTTCTATGGAAGGGCAGTATCTAGGTCCTTTGGCTTCAACCCATCCTCCATAAGTGGGAGTTTCATGTAAATTCTCTCTTATCATCTGGTGAGTACTATTTGTGGTACGGGTTAGGTAGCAGCACATCTGTTCTCTTTCAATATGGACATCAGGGTCAAAACTAAACCAGCCAACCTGCCAATTATGAAGATACACTGAGGAAACACTATCTTTCTGTTACAGAGTAAATGCTTTAATCTACGGACTACTAGCAGTTAGCGATTAGCATTATCATTCAGCACTGAAGGAAAAGCAATAATATATTTTGTTTATCGTGTCGTAATTTGTTGGGACTATTGAAACTAAAATTATTGCAAAGTTATCTATGCTAAATAGTATTATCAACCAAGGAAATCAGAGAATCAACTTAAAAAACATCTTGGAACTTGCCCAACTGATGACTGGTGGACATATTTCTCCAAGTGGCAAAATTACTAAAGCATTTTAGTTGTATCAAGATTCCTAACAGACTGACATAAGTAGAAAATTGACAATGAAACTTCCAAGTCCAGACAAAACCATTTGAAAACCACAAACCAAAAACATGATCCAAACCAAAATTGAATCTAATGAACATACATATAGGTTTAAATGGAAGAACCTCTTCATCCCCATGTTGAGGTTCTAATCCTGAGAAATTTATGGTGCGAATGTCCACTCGTGCTGGGGTTCCAGTTTTCAACCGATCAGTTTCAAAACCAAGTCGCTGTAAGTTCTCAGTTAATCCATGTGAAGCAGACTCGCCAGCTCTTCCTGCAGGCATAGAAGTTCTACCAACCCAAATTTTACCACTCAGAAAAGTTCCTGTGGTCAGAATTACAGATGGAGCATAGAATTTCATTCCAAAAAATGTACAAACACCTTCCACATTATCATTCTTCCCCAATAAAATATCTGTGACCATAGCCTCCCGAATATAAAGGTTTGAAGCTCTGCAAAAAATAAATTCAAAATAAAAATGTGATGGGAAGTAACAAACAAGAGCAGATGCATAAAGCATGTGAAAAAGATCACACGGGGCCAAAGAATATTTGGAGATATCAGGGACCTAGAGTTCAAATTGCTACCCTGCACTCTCCACTTGTCATGTTGCTTGTTACAATTTTTTGAGTTATAAGGTGATGTTTCTTATCACATATGTTAAGATATTAAGACTATTAGGTTATTAGTCTTATTGGTAGTGGGCTTTGGCTTGCACTAGTAGTATAACTACTTGACCTACTTATTAGTATGAATATGTGTTAGTTAGAGTATTGTAAACCATTACATCTATAAATCATATTTTTAGTTCACTACCATTAGCTGTCTTTTTCTCTTTTCATTATTTCCTACCCCTAAACCTATAATCCTAACAAGATAGAAAGCATTTTATCAATTTACTGCTTATATTCATGGCTGACAATGAGGGTAATTATGAATATTTATGCAACCACATAATAGAGAAGAATCAATTGTCCCTTCAGTAATGTCCAACCATGGTTGTGAGTGAAAATGAATATTTGGTTTTGTCTGCGAGAGATAGTACATAACAAAACAGCTTGATAGATATGTATGTCATCATGAAAAGGTAATACTTCTGAACAATAATTTTTCCTAATTGAATCAATTGTCCCCCTCCTCCAACTTGAGGTATGTCTATTTTCCTTGCTTGACGTGAGTTACATATCACAAACATTGTAAAGGGCACAAACTTCGACAGTTATTCGTATAGAACTACTAGTGACCTTTTGTATAAGTGAAAATATTAACTTTTAATTTTGCCATAAAATATTGCATTTAAGGTTTAAGTTTCGGTCAAAATTTGTGATCACAAAGTTCCTATCAAACACAAAGGAAAATTCTACTAGACAGCTACAAGGCCAGCGATACTATAGAGTAGTGCATGTTGGGCAGCGAAGTGCCAAGAGCAAAATATATGTCTAGCAGAGATGAGAATGCTAAGGTGGATGAGTGAACATGTGAGAAAAGATAAGATTAGGAACAAATGGATCTAGGAGAGAGTTTGAGTAACATCTATCCAGGAGAAGATAACAGAAACTCACCTAAGGTTGCTTTAGAAAAAACCATTAAGAAAAGAATGTACTAGATGTGTGGATAGATAAAGTTGCCTGGTACAAAATAAAAAGTTCTATATCCCAAAATGCTGAAATGCGTGTTTTATAACAAATATTCGACCATGCGAAACTCACCTCCGAATGCACACTCGAAGGTGTGTTAAGTGTTACATGGAAGTAAAACTGGCCATCTACAGGGCAAGAAGAATATCATATAAGGAAAAATGACTACATTAGCGGAACTTTTCAAGGGTTGAGAGGGGCAGCTCCCCCATCCCCCCATTTCTTTTGTAATATTAGGGTTCAAAAAAATAATTTCATCCCAAGTATTTATTTTAACCCACCAGCCATAAGAAAGTCATAAAAGAGTTCTAACTTTCCATCTCACTGGCTTCACCATGTAGAACCAATATAATATCTCTCTTGTCCCTATTATTGTGGTGTTATTATAGTTGCATCTATAATTATGAGAATTGGCAAGACTACAAGAAAAAAATATTACTACTAAATAATTAGTTTTCAAATTATACTGTGAGAAATTAGGGATATATATTTTTTAATACATATATAGGTAAGTATAAATTCATTAGAGGATTTTTGGAAAGGAAAATCACGTGAAGGTTAGAACTTGACCTAAATTTTGGCCCCCTAAAGATTTTGGTTCAATTTGCAACACTGAGTGACTTTATTATAGAGCACATGCAAAAACTGAGTACAGCCAAAAAAAGATACTGGAAATAACAAAGGGAAAGGAAAAGGGTTATGGATATGAACTTGCCTTTCTACTACATTTTTCATTTGCAAGGCATATTCCCTTTTATCTGTTTGAGCACGTAATGCATGAACTGCAGGACCCCTTGAGACATTGAGTACACGCTTTTGTAAGTAACATCTGAACACGAACATAAATATGTATATGAGCATCAAAAACCCAAAAAGACCCTTTTCAAACTAGATTATACCACAACTGTAGTTTATTATAAACACAACAACTCATGAATATCTGGAAGATAGCAGTTACATTACATCAGAAGCAAAAGTAAATATCTAATAATATAAAAGATGCATTATTCAGAAGTGGAAAATCTTATATAGTGCCAATGAAACAATAAGGAAAATTGGTATATAAAACTGAAAGGAAGAGAGGCAAGTAATGTCAACTATGCCAGTTACGATCTAATGATCATACCTAACTGAATCCACAAAATTACCTATGAAGATGCAAAAGAACTAGAAGTGAAGCTGTATGCATCTTTCAAATTACCTATCAGCAATCTTCCCTATTTCACCACCTAGCGCATCCACTTCATGAACAAGTTGGGACTTTGCAGGCCCACCAACTGCTGGATTGCAAGGCTGCACAGAACTCGCCTTAGTTAGAAACTCTGCATGTTTTATAGATAGAAGCATGCATCACACGCTTAAGCAAATCAAAATAAGGGATTGGCATACACAGCGCAAGCAAAGGCAGAAGAAATTGCAAACACATATAGCTTTATTTTGAACATCAAAAAATACAAAACAAAAAGCCCATTCCACCACTTATATATTATACAAGGAATCAAGGATGATAGCTACATTAATGGTTTTTATATTTCAAAGGACACACTGAATTTCAAATTACAAAGTCGATGTAACAAAAGACAATACATGCTGCAATATTGCTACAGTCAGTAAATAGGTGAAGTCTTACAAGATGAATGAACGATGAAGCACTTCGATGAAACCACAAAAGGAAGCAGCATCAAAACAAGATGGATTTCTTAACTATAACATTGATACATGATTCAAGAATTAAAAATAAAAATCCTGCAAGGGGAGTAAGATTCTACCAAACCTGCCACGCAATACGGTCAATATTCAGAGTAAGAAGAAGAGTTCTCGCTCCCAAACGTGCAGAGGCGAGGGCGGCTTCGCAGCCTGCGTGCCCTCCTCCAACTACAATCACATCATATTTTTCATCTGCTGTTCCGATTTCATAATCTAAGTCTACAAAAAAAGAAATCTCAAATAAGTAAACAATTTCAGTTTCACAAAAAGGATTAACATACTCTGACACAAAAGAAGCCTGAAAAATGAAAATCTGGTACCTCGGGAGAAGGAACCGGCTGCGACGGCGGAGAAGCGCCGGGAGAAAGTGGAGCCGGAGAAGGAGATTCGGCGACGGAACTTGCGACGGAATGTGAAGTCACGAGGGTTCAGAAGAGTACAAGAGGAAGTAGAGAAGAGTGTTTTTCGTAAATTTCGGCCGAAGTGACAGAGATGGAGAGTGAACAGCGCCGTTGCCATTATCGCATTTGGTTCTCAAAATAATGGGAACGCGAAATTATGATAAAACGAATTATCACAGTTTTCTTAAACAGCTCTCAGCCGTTAGAGGCAGCGCGCAGTGGCAGGAAACAGTGCTCAACGCCGTTTCCTTGTTATCTGAATGTGAAATAACGAGACTAATATTTTGGGCCCAATGAGCTGGCCCAATGTATATCGAACAGCTAGCTGGCGGTGCTATTGATGAAAAATAAATCGCTATGGTCAGGATTTCTGAAAGTGTTTTCATTTTATCCTTTAATATAACAAATTTTTTTACATACATAATATTTTGTGGGGTCCACATATTTTAAAATAAAAAAATATGGCATGCAAAATGAATTTCTATAACATTACATAGTGGCGGAGCCGAGCTCAAATTTGAGCCCGGGCCAAAAAATTACATGTGTACTTAACTTTCTTAGTTTTAATTAGTTCATAATAATATATTTAAAATTGGGAACGATCCGTTTAATTTTTTTTACAAACTTTTGCAAATTATACTATATACTCTCGAAAATAGATAATGTAGTTTGTAAACAAAAAATTTATAAATATAACCCTCTCCATTTAAATTATATTAAATACAGAGCACCTGAGCAGACAATACTAAGAAGAATTATAATTTTTAATTTTACTAAAAATATTTTTTTTTATAGAAATAAAAATTGAACACATAACATAATACAACTTACCCAAATTTCTTACCAAAAATATTTTAAGCTTTAGATAGGGCCAAATTATAATTTTAACCTGAGCCAAATTATATATAATCATATAATTATATATAATAAGTATAATTTGTTAAAATTTAACCCGGGCCAAAGCCACACCTACCATGCACGTGGCTCCGCCACTGATTACACAATCACTTTTCCTATAACATAATAACCATAAAACCCTTTCTGATATGATTGAAGTTTTAAATAAACTTTATCTGTAAAATATTGATTACGAATTAAATATAAACTATCTAATCTATGCATACATTTTAATTTTGGATGAACTTAATTTTAGCAAGTGAATTGATTTATGTTTGAAAGTTCTTATTTTAAAAGTGTTTTTGACATTATGAATGTTTGAATTGCGTTGATTAAACAAAAATGTGACTTTATTTAATGAGTTATGTTGAAAATAAATTAATGTTAAAAATTTAATTGTAAATAAAAATTTTCAATCTCCTATATTCTTGAGTTCTGCAACTCGTGGCCGTGCTCCGATTTAGTCTCTCTCTTCTTCTTTTTCTTTTTCTTTTTTTTTGTGTGTACAGATTAATCAAACTTGGTAATAAGTTAACAGCTTGTGGAGGTGTTTTCCTAGATTCTTCAGGTGCTTGGGTTGTTGGGTTCACTCGAAAACGTAGGCATTTGTAAAATATTGGTCACTGAGTTTAATTGAAGACTAAATGTAAATTTAAGCGTGCAGTTAACTTGGTGTAGATTGAACGTGGTAATGCTCATCCATGCAATGTGTTTTGCCAATGTATAAGGGATGTTATTTGCAGTAAGATATAACATAACAAAATATACCAAAAATTATAATCATCTATATATAATGTTAAAGGGCTTTACTTCTCTCATGTAGTGAGATAAATAAAGTGGGACCCACCAATTTTTAAAAAAAGAAAAAAAAAAGAAAAAGAAAGACACATCTTTTTATGTGAGTGTAACATGAGAGATGAATCTCATATAACATAAGAATATAATTTCTCAATATTAAAACGAAAAAACATCATAACATATGAGAAATATAGTATAAGGGTTTTATGACTCTCCTATAACAGGAGAGTCGCTAACTTATGCTAAGATACATTAACAAATGCAACATTTTGCTTCTTTTTTATAACTAAGCGAATTTCACATATATTTTATCTCAGCAACATAAGATATTATCTCTCCCATAACATTATATTAATATTGTCCACCAAGTAATATGTCTTTTTTTTTTAGATTACATCCGGGTATCCTCATAGCTGATATCATGAGACTAATCCCTCACCCCGGGTCAGCGCACAAAGCTGTAAAGAGCTGGCCATGGAATGCTTTCCATTCACAAGAGTTGGGGTTCAAACCCCCAACCACTTGCTTAAGGGATGAGATGTTGAACCATCACGCCCACCCACGTGGTTAGTAATATGTCTTATTTTTAACATTGATCTATTCATCATGTAATAAAAGTGTTAGAAAGATATAAAATCATTAAAGAAGTCTTCACTTAATAACTTATGTTTTTTTGTTGATTTGATTATTTATAGGTATCAGAGTTCAGTGACTATAAAGTCACGAGTTCGATCCTCACTGCCCCACATTCTAGTGGAATTAAATACGCACAAGGTAAATTAAAAATTGAGTCTATGCAATATCCATGCTTCAAACCTAAAGGGCTTATATGATAGGTATGTTAGAAAATAATATAAATAATTAAAATACCCTCGTCTAATATTTTAAACTTTTGGGTTGAGTTGATTTTTTACATGATATCAGAGCACTAGAGTCACAGATTCGATCTTCATCGCTCTCATTTTCTCTTATGAAATTTTTTATCACAGGTAGGCTGGATCTGATACATCATCAATCCTTTAAATTCAATGGACTTTTGTTTTAGAGGACCTCTAAAAAATGTACAAAATCATTAAATTAACAAAATAAAAAATATATATTATAATATGCAAGCTAATAAACTCGAATGTTTATTTTATGGGATTTAGAAATATAATGTTGCAGTAGTACCATGTGTTTATCAAATAAAAAAATAAAAAAATTGGCAGTATCATGCTATAAAAGCACCAAGTGTGAGCCCCATAATTTAATTTATTTTTTTTAAGAAAAAAAACATCACACATATCGATGGATCTGTTTTGAAACTCTTCCAAGTTCCAAATCCCATGTTTTATTGATCCTATAATATAATCGTTCAAAGAATACTTTTTTTCTATAAAAAATAAAAAGGTTGTCGGGTCACGCCTGTATTAATTCTTTAATTTTAATAAACTTGATAGAATATTCCGAAAAAATTTCGATCATACGTCATAGTTTACCTCACCCTTCATCGTCAGCATGCAGTACGTAGACCAATACTCACAATGTGACGTTAGATGATAAATATAATAAAAAGATCAAACCGACTAAAAAATAACTAAAAAAAAACAAAAAAACAAATAATCAATGTGTGACTCAAAATGCTTAAGTATAGTTTGCAAAGTGACCGCCGCCGCCATTAACCCGTATATAAATGAACCGGTCTATCCATCTTGTTTTTAATAGTAGGTTGAGAAAGTCGGTCTGTTTCATCCTATTAGCCGGACTTTTTTTTTAGGAAAGTTTTTTTTTTTTTATTATTATTTAATTATTGTTCTTGATAGCCCACCAGCATAGGCCCACTACCGGGTCCGGCCTAAAGAACCCATTTCTAGAAGGCAATTTAGGGTTCTCCTCTTCCCAATGTACAAGGCTGCCCTTGCACAAGGGCAGGGGTTCAGCATGCCTAATCTAAAAAGACTAGAGTGACTAGGTGGATCAGGTCCAACTCTAAATACCCCCTCTCACATTGAGGAGGGGGACTTCTTCTGCTGCACTCAGCCTCTACGGCAGTGACTATGAAGAGCCACCTTAGCCACTTCCACACCCTCCCTTATGCACCATGGGAAGTTCCACTAGTGTTTGGTCTCTACCATTGTCACTATAGACACCTCTTATATCAACATACTTCACCCTCCATAGAAAACATACATGTACCACTATGAGTACAATTATGGTGCATTTTTTCATTTACTATTAATTTAATATTGTAGCAACTTCATTTCTCAACATTAATAATCAATTTCTTATCAATAAAAAGTTATTGATAAAATTATTAGGATAATAAATATATTGGTAAGTAAATTTTTTTAATGGTCAAATATTATTGTAAAACCCGGCCCGACACGGAACCCGGTGACCTGGTCATTGGACCGGTCCGGGTCAAGCATTAGACCGGTCATGCATCGACCCGGTCAAAATCCAGCCAAATCCGATCAAAACAGGTGAGCCGTTGACCCGGTCGGGTCATACATTAAAAAAAAAATAAAAAACTAAAATTATTTCATCTTATTAGAAAAAAATGTATAAGTCATTGTAAGAACTTTTTATAATTTTATTTGCTAATATATTATTCTGCAACAACCTCAAATTTCAGTTTCCAATACTCAAGCAATTTACGGAATAATAAATTAAGAGAATGTGACATATGTTATTTTAATGTAGTTGAATTTGAAAAATATGAGTTCAATGTTATTGAGATGTATAGTTATGGAGATTCTGAGTTGCAATTTAAATTGACATAATAATAGCGTGCAATTTTATTTATTTGTACTTCATATTTTTGAGCTTATTTAATGAACCTTGTTTGATTCATTTTAGTTATGAAAACTATAATTGAATTTATATGTTCATATCTATATATTTTTTAATATATCTATATATATCCGAATCAATCGGTCTGACCGGTGACCTCCGGTCCGACCAGTGACCCAGTACCTTAACCGGGATCGATGCCCGGATCAGGTTTAATAACATTGGGTCGAAGAGTTTCTAAGGTTGTGTCCTCTTTAGGATCTATTTCATTAATGCACAACCTTTTTTTCAAGATGTAATGTAACAGCATCCAAGGTTCGACATTTGATAGAAGGAACTTTTATTTAACATCCATTGGTATGAAAGAAAACATATACTTTACGGTGTTCATTTGAAAAAGAGCATTTGTTTCGCCCATTGCACAGATATTCTATAAGCTCCATAGCTACATTAAACACCAAAACAAAAATGAATCAGAAGAGTAACAAGGTTATTAGAGTCGTACATTATTAATGGAGAACAAGTAAAAACTTCAAAGAATTTTGATATAAATGATTATAGAGAAAGTAAACAACAAAAATGAGTAAATGAATAAATAATAAGGCTAGCCAACCCCCTGGTGGGGCAAGTTTGACGGGGTGGATTGAAAAGATGGAAAATATTTTAAATGCTAGAGATGTACTGAGCACTCCATCCATTCTTTACTAAAATATGAAGACAAAAAAATGACACTTTTTTACTATGCATACATTTATACTTGTTACGGGCTTTACTAGAGTTAGAGGGCCCATGAAAGGGAAACAAAAAGATGAAACTAAGAGAAATAAAAGAAATATCTATTTTTATTGCATTCTTTTTATAAGGAATAGTTATTTTGGGAGGATGCTGTAATAATTAATTAGTGTTATTATTAATGTTATTACCAATTAATTTCTCTGTTAGATCAATTATATTGATCCAACAGTTATATTTATTTTTATCTTTGTATGATTATGATTTTTCATTTTTAATACTTTATATTCTATGTAGCACCGACACGACATGCGACACGTGATACGATACAATACGATATTCCGACACGTCAATCTTAAAAAATTATGGATTTCGACACGTTGGGACACGTTTTAATATTAAATAATTTTTAAATTATATAGTGTATATTTCATTTAATATTCAATAATTTAACAAAAAATAAAAAAATTAATAATACCCATCAAAATATTATCTTTCAACTTTTCTTTCCAATCCAAAATCACATAAGAAAAATTGATTCAAGTCGAAATCCAAGCTGTTGCATAAAGGGAGAAAAGAAAGAAAATTAAAAATAAAAATCTGATGTAACCAATGGCAACAACAGCAAAAAAATTCACCGACACCCAATACCCAAAATTTTAGCAACGCTCTTCACAAAAGGAAAAAACATAAACTAAAAAAATACACTGTAAAATAAGAACATCAAGAACACAATCAAACATTATAAAAGGTGGAAGGTTTAATAAAAAAACAAGAACTGGGATTAAAGAGAGAGATCAGATCAGATTAGAGAGAGATTAGGGAGGAGGAGACACGGTAAGAGCGTAACAGGAATAACAACGATGGTGCTGAGATGATCTATTATTTAGGTAAGAAAATGGAGAAAATTGATATGATCACGTAGAAGCTGTACTAATATATTTTATTTAAAAAAAAAATTAAAAAAACAAATTTACGAAAATGTCATTTAACCGTGTCGGAACGTGTCGGACTCGGTCAAATTCGCGTGTTGGAATGGTCAACGTGTCGAAAAAAGTTGACGACGTGTCCGACACCGTGTCGGAGCTTGTCGTCGTGTCGGAGCGTGTCGGACACGACTCCCTATTTTTTGGAGTGTCTATGCTTCCCACCTTTGTATGGTTATGATTTTTCATATTTAATGCTTTCACGTTAAATATGGGGAATCACAACCATACAAAGATGAAAATAGATATAACTATTGGATCAAATAATCGATCTAACGGTGAAATTAATTAGTAGTAACATTATTAATAACACTAGTTAGTAGTTACAATATTCTACACCTAATTATTATTATTTTTTTTTTATAAGGAAGTATCTATTTGTATTGCATTGAAAATGTGCTCATTCAGATGAGGCCACTATATCCAAAGGAATAGAGTAACCGTGAGTTTAACTGAATATTTATTTAATTTTATTTAATTGAACCTTTGTATTTTTTACTTTTTCAAAGAAATTTTTATTAGTCAATAATAGTTAATTTATAAAATATATTAATTTTTTTACATAAAATATAATAATCTATTCAGTTATTTTTTTTTTGTAAACAAATTGTCATTATTATACTGTTTTTTATAATTCAAAGAAAACTCAACTAATCTTAATAATTATTAGAGTAAATATCCTTTTTGGTCCCTGAGAATATTCGCGAAATCTCTTTTAGTCCCTGGCAATAAAAAAGGACCAAATTGATCCCTAAAATGATAAAAAAGGACCAAGGAATACTTATTACAATTGACATAAGGACTAAAGTGACCATTTTTTCATAATTTTATGGACCAATTTGATCCTTTTTTATTGCCAGGGACTAAAAAAGATTTCATAAATATAATCAGGGACAAAAAAATATGTTTACTCTAATTATTAATAGATGAAGGCTTTTTCAAAACTGTTAAGAATTTAAATATAGCAATCAACTTAAATTTTAATAAAATATGAGATACTGATAAAATGATTGAACTTAAGAACGACGTGCTAAAATATGACTCCTTTTCTTTCTTTATTTTTCTCCTTCTGTTTTTGTCCTTACCCTTTTCCGTATTTATCGACTTCACTCTCAGTTACCACATGCTGCTTGACATGCGCTGTTCGGTGACTGCACTTTAAAGGCGTGCGCATTTTATCAAAGCAAGAAAAAGAATCCTTTGGATTTGGTATATTCGGATGTTGAGAATTTAAGACGATATCATCAATAAAAATATAGGAAATATGTTTGTTGTGACTTATGAGATAAATACACATATGTTTGTTATGAGATAAATACACATATGTTTGTCAATTGTCATGATTGTTACGTTACAATTTTTTTTCTCCATATATTATATAAGATAAAATAATATCATGTAATAAGATGAATATATTTACTAAAAATATATTATAGGAAATAATTTAATTTCTATATATATATATATATATATATATATATATATATATATGAAAGTATATGAGATTCATGAAATCATATGAGTAGAAATGTAGAAGAGAAAAATAAAATATAATTTCACATATTTTATAGAAAAAATGTTTGTCATTTTAATATAGAGATAGACTTTATTTAAAATTTAAATTAAAAAAACCACCAACTTTTTTCTCCGTGATTTTCATTCTGTGTTTATCTCTTTTCTAAAATGACATAACTTATGTCATTTAAAATGACAAACATATATATATATAAGAAATAATTTATCTCTTAATTATAAGGATTTTATAAGAGTTATGTTATAGGAAAAATGATTATGTTATGTAATACAGATTCATTTTGCGTGCCAGATTTTTTTTTGCTGCAGGCCCCACAAAATATTATGTGTGTAGAAAAAATTTTGTGATCAAATGAAAAATCCTAATTATAAACATTAAATCCAAAAAATTTATCTCTTTTACTTTTTATGTTGGGCGCTGCTGCCGAGATTAGTGCCTGCCACAATGAGCTAATAAGTCATGAGATGCTTTACAGGAGGCGGGCCCCCACCTCACTGTCCACTTTCGATCTTATCCGAATCCGAGAGTTAAAGTTAAGTTCCATTCCCACGGTAAAAAAAAAAAAAAAACAGAAGAAAAGAAGGTAATTTAATTTAGAAGGTAAATTTAAGATCTATATAATGTGAGGCAGTAAAGCAAGCAAGATAGAGTTGTGGTGGCGCTAAGTATGGGTGGTGACACTGGCAAGGGTAAGGGTAAGGGTCAGGGTCAGGGTGAGGGCCAAAGGAACGGGTACCCTTACGGTGCTTTCGCAAAACTTCCAGGTCCACGAACACAAATCAAGAAAAAAATTGCTGAGGACATAAAGGGCGTGTGGAAGATTGTTGCATCCTCCACCAAGAATTGAATCAATGATTTTCATTGATCTGACTGTTCGTATTGTTCTAGATTTGTGCTCTTGAGTTTTCACTATTCATCTAATGTATTCCCTGTATTTATAATAAACAAGAGCGGTTCTATGTCTCTTTCTCTCTGTTCTTATCTGCTTTTTTATTTATTTATTTATTTACTTTTTATGAAATCTCTGCGCGTTCTTCTCCTTCATTCTCATTTTGCCTATTTGCTACCATTCTTCAATGATTTCGGGGCATTTCTGAAACTGGACTGAGTGTAACTAACAAAATTAGAAGGAGAGAAAAAATTGGGTACAGTGAGGGTTTTGGTTAACCAAAGTAATTATGTATGATATGAGGAGTACTGTATCCATTCCGTTTCATTAATCTTTTCCATCACTGAACAAATTTATATTGGAGGGATAGTGCGTCAGCGACTCCGGGTGTAGTGGCTGTTGAAGGCGGTGCCGGTGGCTGAAAAAAAAAAAAAAAAAAAAACCAAAATGGTGGTTGTACGAGAATGAGATATTTGTTATGATTTGTCTTTTGATTATTTTTCAGCGGCAGAATTTATTTTTCTACCAAATGAGACGGAAAAAGAAATGGCCCCGATCATTGTTTTTTCTTTCTATGCTTTCTCTTTCTTTATTTTTTCTATCACTAAAAGAAGAAATGATAATCCCTTTGTATTTTTTTATTTTTTTTGAATAAATAATATAATACACTATAGTAATTAATGATAGGAAAAACATATATCATTTTAAACGATACATGTCTATATTATTTTAGATCTTAATCGTTATTTTTTGTCCATCAACGGTTATAATTTATTGGATCAAAATTATTAATTAATTAATAAATTTAGCCCATTAAGTTTGATCTAATAGATTATAACCGTTGATGGACAGAAATTAACGGTTAGGATTTAAAATGATATAAATTATATCTTTTAAAATGACAGATGTTATTCCGTTTTTAATTAGTCTAGTATTTTTTTTATGTAAGTATAATAAATTTATGAAAAATATAGTACTCTTTAAAAGGTCATATTGTAGGGGAAGAATATTCTAACTACCAAAATTTTCTACTACTAACTTACTACCTATCTAATCACCATTGAATCAAAGAGAGAGAATGCTAACAAATTTTTGAAAAAAGTGAAAACATTGAACAAATGATGATTAGATAGGTAATGAGATGGTAGTAGAAGATTTTGGTAGTAAGAATATCCATTCTCCATATTGTAAATAGAAAAACTCGATACTACGGCTATAAAAAAAATTAAAGATGAAATCACTTTCAACTATAAATATTTTCTTTATAATTTTCTTTATATAGTACACTTTATTAAACTCCTTTAACAATTTTCTTAATAATTTTACTCCATAAAAATCACATAATATTTATGGGAAATAGTTTTCTCATTTTACATGAAAAAATTATCTCAGGCTACACACACAATATATGAGTGAATCCCATCTTGACTTTTTTGTCTTCTCATCTTTTTGTGGATCTCATTCATATATTGTGAGTGTAACATGAGATAATTTTTTATGTGAAATGATAAAATTAACTCCCAATATTTATTTGCGTATATATAATTCTACAGGTTTTTTATTTAGTCCCTATCACAGTCTGAAATCAGGATACTCATTGCGGTGGCCGGTGGGGACTGATCCACTTCTAGTTCACATATTTATTTATTTTATCTGTCTTTTGTCAAATAAATTGGGCCGTCGTGATTGACCAAGATGACGTTGCAAAATGATTAAGATATACAAACACACCATTTTGCAGCTCTGATTGCTTTAGAAATTCGAATGAATAGATTTTGGGGACAAGAGGTGACTTCAATTGTCGCATAAAAAGAAGCACATATCAATTTTTAATACTGGAAAAAAATATTTACTTTATTACATTTCAACTTTTAATTATAATTAGTCTTGATAGAATCCATATAGCCATATCTATTCAAATCTTTGAGTAAATTACTTATCTGACATTGGTTTTAAAGACTATTTATTTTTAAAATAAGTAGTTACTCAAAAATTTCGCAACAGTCCTTATGTTGAAGGAAGTAGTGAAAAAAAAAAGATTGGAGAGTTTTACGATACACTAGTTTAGGTGTTGTAATGCCTGATCCGTATTATAAATCACATGGACAAAAGTGGCAAGTCAAAAAGCTGGAAACAGCTGTTTCTACTATTGATGAAAATGACATGAAAATAGCTTCGGGGTTAAATTGAAGTTATCGTGCAATGGGCATAGAAAGTTAGAAACAAATAAACAGGTAGCTAGATTTTATGGGAAATATATATAAATTCGGTGCTTTCCAAATTAATAGACAAGGTCAATAAATTATGGATTTGGATCCTTTGATGTGAAAAATCACATAACATGATAAAGTGAGAAATCATAACCATGGATCAATGGTAATTAAAGAGGATATAGAAAAAATAGTAAAATCGGTAGTTACAAAATCATAACCATTGATTTAACTCCGTATGGTTGTGATCTTCTCACATGACCATGTCATATTTTTTTTTTCACGTTAGAAGCATTCATTTCCATAAATTATATAGATATAAGATATGTTATGACTAATGGTCTAACGGTCTATTATATATGATAATGAATATGTTATCATAATTAATAATGTATTAATAATTCATTAGCATAATGCACTCAATTTCCATTTGTTACATTAGGCTTATGCAATAATGTTTCAGATTTTGCAATTTAAGATCATTCAGAATGTTTTGGACTTAAAGTCATGCCTTCAGATATCAAAAATGGTTTATGCAATTTGCTTGAATCTTAAAGTCATGCCTTTACGTCATCAAAGATATAACTTATTAAAGAGATAAAATAACATATGCGGGAAGATGAATTGAATTGAATTGAATTCATATATATTATCAGTTTAAAATTATTTTATAAGAATGAGATGGAAATAAACAATAATGTACAATATTTGTCCAAGTCCAAGGCAGTGTAAATCTGCTTTGTAATGGTTTTTGCACCGACGGTATATATCAATTAAACATAAATGAATAAATAACATGTATATTTAGAGAAAAATAACAATATGATCCTTTATAAATTTAAAAGTAAATTTTGCTGCACGTTATAAAACAATTATAAAAACAGCATGTCCCGCTGCACGAGTCTAGCTAGTGGCTACACTTAGTTTTTTTCTTGGTATATATAGTATGAGATAAGATATTCATAATATCACTTTTTTCTATTACCAATTCACTAACATTCTAATGGATCAAACTTTTTTGCAAAAAATTCGTTGAAAAAAGAGAAAAAAATTGCTGAGAAATTTGATCTAATTGTAATTAAAATGGTAATGAATTGATAATAAAAAAAATGATATTATGAATATCCTACCTCATATAATATAACAAAATTGAAAATATAAAAGTAGCAAAACTTAATTTTTTTTTCGAGAGTTGCCATATACATAAAAGTGTTAACTATGGCTTTCCATTAACTTTAGTGTCACAGAAAAAAAAAAAAAACTCCTTAATGTTTAAAACAAGCAGGCGAGCTGTTTATATTTTATAATTTGTCAATGCCATTTGGTAGAAATTATTTATTCTCTAAAATCCATTTTGATTTGCCTATGTTACAATCAACTCATATACAGCACACGTCTCCAAGGATTTTATCCTATTTATATTAAGGATTTTGCATGCACTATCTAAAAAAACAGAGAATTAAAATTATTTAATACATAAAAACATTTAATACATTGAAAATTTAATTTGTTTTCATTTAATATTTGTATTGTGATGTCTCAAAATTTTAAGATTATACACTTATTGACATTGTAACTCATTTACAAACTTTTATAATTTTATGACCACATATTTATCCATCCTAAAATTAGAGTAATGTAATTCTTTCAATTCTCATTCAATCAATGTAAGCAAAATACAAGACGAAATGCTTGCAGTGGTTCCTGAAAAATGGGGGCGACAGGAAAGTTACTCTACTGCTCTTTTTATTTCAAAATATCTATTATTTAAGGTTGTGTATACAAATTTTATAAATCATCAAATAATCTCAATCATAAAAATAATTACATTTGACTAAATAAATTTATTTTTAAATATTTATATATTTATCGTTTCAATAATATTTTCTCTTGTTTTACGAAGTGAACAGATCAGGAAATATTAACAAAGTAAAAAATTAATGTCACTTGATTTTTCAAAATAATAAGTAAAATGAGTAGAATATATTTTTTAAAAATGAAAAATATTTAAAATTGAGATAAGATATTATACCAATATTTTTTCATTCCTACTCTACCTATCTTATATCGAGAAATCAGAATCTCAATTGACCTTCTCCTCTTGTGATTCTGATCTAAAAGTATTAAAAAAGAATAATTAAAGTAAGCATAAAAAAATAGATATAATATCATATCCTTTTAAAATTAATAAAATAATTTTTATCATGTACTCATCCGTCATCATTATTGACTCCGTTCCCCACCACATCTACTAAGTACTGATTATTTAAAAAAAAAAAAACCCTGATATATACTAATTGCTAAAATATTAAAAAAAGATTTGAGCAATCGTCATTAGTTAACTATTACTGATTCAAGGTCCATTCTATCCCCTGCCATATCTGTTTAGTGCTTGCCTACTTAAGAAATCTTGGTATATGATAAAGATGGGGAAAGATATAGGTTTTATGCAAGAAGTACCTAAGTGGACAGGATGTACTGTGCATTCACGTTAGCAGATCTCACTCGCGAAATATGTCCCACCCTTTTATTTATGCAATTTATTTTGTATCCGAGTTTATATGTCTCGGCATACAGTAAGACAGTACTTGTTCACTGCATGTTATTTTTTTTTATTTTTTTTGGTAATCGTTCACTGCATGTTATATCCGAACAGCGATTAAACTGCCACTTTTTACTAATTTTTTTATCAAAATATCACATGAACAGTATTTTTTAGCAGATTGACATGTGTCATAATTCGCTTACCACTGGTAGCGAATTTCGTGACCAATAATTTCGTGACACGTGACCATATTGCAGATCAAATTTGCTACTACTGGTGGTGAATTATACGTCAACTTTTTTCTGCGAAAGTGTGACACGTGTCATAAAATCATTGACAAACATAATTTGCTACTAATCATAGCAAATTACGCCCACGTGACAATCTGATAAAAATTACTATTTACGTGACATTTGGATAAAATTTTTGCCAAAAAATAACTTTTTGGTCACTGTTCTGTTCCTGTTATCCCAACGGTTGGTGTAATTTCTTAATCTTATTGAAGACACTCCGAAGCCAGTAGTTGTATGGAAAGGGTTATCTATCTTTGAGGGAGATACCCATATTTTCAGTGCATGAGGGACCAGTTTTGTGGCTTGAGTCATTGTCTTTGAATGAGCAACTGTCAGGACCCTTTGTGAATTTGGCCTCATTGATTTCAAGAGTGGTGCCCGTATTATTCAAAAAAAAAAAAAAGAGTGGTGCCCGCGATGCTCCTCCTTGTCCTTTGATCATTGGTTGATTGATAAGGTGTTGTTTCTGCAAGTTACTCCGGAAGCCAGAACGGCGAAACTTGCATATTTGACTATATCTTCTGAGGTATGAAGTTACTACACTGGAGTAAGGGTTTCTGAATTTTGGATTCTTTGTGAATTGGGTCTCTCATGAATTGGGTCTCTATTTTGGTCCAAAAGACGATCTAATTTAAGAAATGTTATGAAAATGATTATAATTTATACATATATTTATTGGGGAAGGATATTGTGACAACCAAATTATTTTACTACCAAGTGACTACCAATCAATCTTATCATTAGATCGATTATCTTGATCCAACGATTATATTTATTTCCATCTTTATATGGTCATGATTTCCCAAATTTAATACTTTATATTTATTTTCACCTTTGTATGGTTAATGATTTCCCATATTTAATGTTTTCACTTTAATTATGGGGAATCATGACCATACAAAGATGAAAATAAATATAACCATTGGATCAAGATAATCGATCTAACGGTGAGATTGATTGATAGTCACTTGGTAGTAACACAACTTGGTTGTCACAATATCCTTCCCCATATTTATTTACTCAAGCAAATACTTAATACACATTTAAATGTTGACTTTGAATGACCTGTCCTCTGTAAATTCCACACTTGACCTATAAAACCCACTGATATAAAGAGTAAATCACGTTTTCCTCTCTATTTTTTTCTAGTTCAAAATCAACAGTCCAAATTGAAAATCCTACACTTAAACCTATTGCATTTTTTAAATATAAACTATATAAAGGGAAGAGAAGAGGGACAATTGCCACGTGAGACTTGACACCCACAACAATTTCTTTTCTTTTCTTTTTTATTAAGAAAAGAGGGAGAATAATTCTCAATCATTCATGTATAAATCAACTGTGATAAAAGAAATAAAAAATATGAAGATGATTTATATTTGGATGATAGAAATTCTCAACTGACCTAAGGTCACATGTTAGGACCCATTTAAAAAAAAAACTGTTTCAAACGATGCCATATCGTTATGCATATGTTATATTCATGGGTGTAAAATGATCCCATTTTCATATATTACTTTTTTAATATTATTCTGGTAATTTGGACTATTCCTTTTTACTAATTTTGTTTTTTTACCGGGGTCTACAGCTTATCTGTTTTTCCTATTCACATGTAGAATCTATGGCTTTTTTTCCACTACTTTTTTCTTGCAATTCATGCACGTGGAACAATACCTTTCAGTGGTATGTTTTATCTAACTTAGAAAATAAATGTAAATGCATCTGGGTAATATTAATTTGTTTTAAGCAAAAAATAAATTAAAAAAATAGACTCCTAACACACATAATCCTAAAATTCTAATTTCTAACAATTTCAAATTCAATGAACATTTTGTTTAAACACAAACTATACATGTACATCTTATTTTTTATCTGAAATGTAAATTTTATAGGTGGTCATTACATACCTTATCAACCGCAATATAAGAAAAGCATAAATCAGCAGCTAAGAAATCTCCAACTCAAGTGTATAGTCTCAGGCGAGTTGTAATTTGCTGCCGGCACATAGGGCATGAAGATAATGTCACGCCACACTCCTTGCAAGTCTATATTAAAAAACATAGAGCAAATAAATAACGGACACATTTTTACATGCAAGTCATACATCCATTTGTTCCTCTTTGCACAGCAATTCTATATCGGGTGGAAATAGAATGCTTTTTCCGACCATTTTGTTAGTATGTAGTGACAATAATTTTTTTTTTTTATGTTGACATGCTTTTACCAAAAATCACGACATGTCTATGTTAAAATGTTGCATAGTTTTGACTTGGAGCAAGAAAAGAACATCCTTTTCATCTTTCCTTTGAAGTTTCATCACCAGTAAAAAAAAAAAGAAGGAAGATTTCTTCAAATATGAAAATCATAACCTAAATTCCCTTCAAGATTTATAATTCACTCGAACAACTATAACCTCTAGGGCACATTAACAAAAGCATTAGACAAGAATAAGTTCATTAAACAGACTTACTGTATGACCACATCCAAAAGCCATGTCCTTCGGATTGGTTAGGCAAACAGGGCATGCCTAGAAAAGGAGAAAGACATTTACCACGTAACCATATTTGATCTTAAAATGAATCCAAAGCAAGAGAAAGACACGAGGGTGGAGCACAAGAGTAACATACTGATTCTATTGCAGCTGGAGCTGTTGGCTCAACTGATTCAAAATTTGTCATGCGTGGAACTGCTAGGATTGCATTGTCATGATCTATTACTTCCTTAGGTGGAGGGAGAGGCCTTTTACCTTGATAATTTATTGATTCTCCTCTGCTTCAGAAGAATTTGACACTCAGTTATCCTTGAATATAATTTAGAATCAGAATACCTTTAGTTCATGGCTTACTTGGCAACTTGTATATTTTGGGCTACCCGGTACTGAATTGGAATTTCCATAAGGGCAGCAAGTGCAAATGCAGTTTCCTTCTTTGAATCCTCTTGGTTCTCAGACATGATCTTTGTGAAATTAACAAACTGAAGGGGTATGAACGAACACAAAGCAGCTAATATATTAATAATAAAAATTAAAAAAAAAACTCATAAATCATAAATGATCCAGAACTAAGGACGCTTTACTAAAATATGAAACACCAAAAAATTTCCAGCTCTTTTTTGAGATTAAGCAGTCATCTTCCAAACAGATCACCACCAAATCACATACCAATGTTATGTTTGACTCTCAATAACAACTCCTAGAGAAAGTTTGGATGGACTTCTAAATTTTAAATACGTGAAAAAAAGGTTGATCTCCACCAAGTCTTTGTTATTGAGCTGTGTTAAAATAGATTCATGTTTGTGTTGAACCCTATATATGGCAATGATATCCACCATATAAAAGATAATTTAAAATTATAAATATGTACATAAGTTTTAAAATTCGATAGTGGATGTGTGGTTTCACCATGAATTCGAGTTTAGAAACACAAATCTTCATTGTCTCTTTCCAGCAGTGCTTATTTATTCTCAACGTACATCTTTCTGGCCATTTATCCTTCCAGTATTCTAGCTCAGACTCTTTCTAGCAGTGCTGTTTTTTCTAGGCTGTTGCTGTTTTGTCTCTTAAGCAGTGGCTGACTGCTTGTTCTTTTCAATTGTATTGTGGTTCAATGCTGTTTTTATGTTGTGCCAGTATATAGCGAGTGTTATTGGGCAGGGCTTTTTATTAATTGTATAATACACTTGACCTAGATTATTTGCATAAAGAGGGGTATAAGATCAGAGTTACATATAACAATTATTCAGAGTTAACATCAACAACACCTTTATCCCTAACCCAAACTAGTTTAGGTCGACAACAATTATTCAGAATCAAATTAGTGAAATATTTCTCCTCCTTTCCTTCTAAAAAAACAATACTCAACACTAATTACAAACTCGTCCGAAATATGCACATACTTAATCATACACCTTTCTGAGTACCTGGAAGTTATCAAATAAGCGCTGATTAATGTTATCATCAAAGTGCTGCATTTCATTCCATGGTCCATCTCCAACTCCAACCAAAATAATTGAGAGAGGATAGTGACTGAATATCAAAACAGCTTCACATCAGCGGCAGACAACATGAACAATAGTAAAAGACTACAAAAGAAATTGCTTTACCTTGCAGCAACAATAGAATTCACAGTTGCCTGTTCTTGTGGACTGAGCTTTCCCTGTGGTGTACCTGAATTTCTAGTAACCTGTAAAAAACAAGATATTCCAGAAAGGCAGAAACAGAAGGAATTTAAGAAAATACAATTAATAATAGCATGAAAAGAAAATAATGGGGAAAAATAAATAGGTGAAACCTGTCCATCAGCAATAATGACAAGAACATGATATTGACCATTGCTTCTCTCCACGATGTCAGTTGCTGCGTCGATTACAGGGGCAAATGATGTTGGACCTATGGATAAGGAATGAACTGTCATAATGAAGTCTTCATTTCATTGCCAGGACACAAAAGCCATCTTTCCTATGGATTTTTCCCTTTTTGAACTAAAAGAAGAATTCATCAAGGAAAACAGGAATTCAAGGCAGGAGGATACTTGAAAATGAGAATAAAACATCAAAAGAAAGGAGGGCGAAATGAAACAAAGTAGATACATCAACTATGGGGTGAACCTTAAAAGAAAGCTAAAAAACAAGTCTATGCCACAAAAAGATGATTAGGATGAGATCTTTGGCTAAAGCCTGTAGAATTTCCCTCCAGCCAAATACACCACAATCGAGCATCCTTTCTACTCCCTAAACCTACTTAACAAATCAGGTGGACAGATTCAATTTTATCCAAACAGCACAAACAACTTACTCTATAACAGCAAAGCTACATCAAAATTCAAGAAGAGATGGCTATGTGATTCAAAACTCTTGTGACACATTACACAAATATAAAGGGAAGGGATCATATAAGTTATACATTTTAGAACTATCTAATAATTCTTGAGGGCTATTTGTCTTGCATAAAAAAAGGGGTAATATGTGATTCATATAGGGACTTATTAATTGAAATGATCCATTTGGTATAGGCTTGAACATATCTAAAATTGATTAACATGGGTAACAGTATAGGCACTATCCCATAGGGCCATCATGGGAAGGCACAAATGTTATTTATTTGGCTAGGTCCCCTCTACATTCACATGATATCTTTTAGTTGTTCTACAACTTGATCCCTGGAGAGTTGTGAGTAGGGGATGTGAACTGCATACGAAGCCCTAGCCTTTCACAAGTTTTGCAGGTGATTGGATCAACACAGCAATTCCTAGCATCAATCATCATGTCTTCAACATGTAAGCATTTATTGGGGTTCTAAACTTCTAATCTCATAAAATCATCATATGATTTTGCTTACAATTAGACCTAAACACCTGTATCAGTCATTAATATCAATAATACTATGTATAACTGTCCAAAAAAAAAAAAAAACCATAACCATAAAAAGTGCTTTGGCATTCTGATAGGAATATACTCATAAAGGTGTATGCAAGATGGGTAGTAGGAGATTATGCTCTGCCAATGAGGTGGCATAACTAACTTTTGGAGGGAGAACAGAATATTCTAGGGAGGCTAGGTTGAGTATAAGACGAGAGTGTGAAGTGTATGAGGCTATCTTGGAAATTCTGGAATTTTGGGCTAATCTTGGGAGGGAATTCAGAGCCCCTCGAACTGCTCTAAGATTTGGTTTCATTGTCACTATTTTCCCTTTCTTTAGTTATCTTGTTACTCTCTGTAATCTTTCTTTCTCATTCCCTGTAGCAGAATTACGTTGAATCTGCTAAATCAATATCAGAACATATTTCTTGTTTCTCCATTATTTTTCAGATATTAGTTGGTATCTATCACATTTCCAATAAAATAGTTGTCAAAGATGAATTTTAAGGAGAAAGTTCATAACTAGAAATAAGAGAAAGGATTTACAGGTAATAAATCCTGAAATTCTTGCAGTCCAAAAGCTCCTCCAGTTTGTGTAAGCCAAAAATGATGTATAGAACTGGCATTGCATCAAATATGGATAGAACCAATATCTGAACTTCAATCATTGTCCTTAACAAGGATTAGATGCCAACAGACCACTAGGTTCATCGGCAATTTAATTTTCAAACTCATATGTGCTAAGCTATATTCACTGAATCATATTGCAGTTACACACACACAATTATTTCTAGCCCATAACTATAGTAGGGTTATTGTCCAAAGTCATCAAATATATTTGAGACAGATACTTGTAATAAAATTGTTAAATCTAGCCAGCAAGGAAGATAATATTACACCTGACAATTTTAAGTGTGGAACAATCTCTCTGTAGCGTGCAAGTACTTCCTCAAAACCATGACAATGGCGATGATCAGGATAAAAGCTGAACACATTCTGATCATGTGTAGATGCTACAGAAGTATATTGACTGAAATCAACAGAAGAAAAAACATATAACATTTCTCTTACAAGTAAATACGCAACAGCTACTCACCATCACCGAATCCAAAACATGGTATCAGATTATCTTCATCAAAGGAAGAAAGTGTACGGCCAATGATAGAGATTGCTTGCTCATATGGATTAGGGGTGTTTCCAATAGAGTGAAGGCTTTTGTGGTTAAAGGAGTGCTTGCCTACAATTATCAAGGCGTCACTTTTCTGCATTCTCTATACTTCAATGTATGTACAATATTTATTTCATATTCCCAAGAAACTACCTGTCCACTCATTGCTTTTGGTGAAGTCAATACCGAGTATTAAATTTGAAGATTCCAGACCAGCTTCTCTAAGAGCAGAAACAACCTGAAATATAACATGCTAAAGTTAAGTTTTTTTTAAAACATCTGAACAGCAAGTCCAGTTCACCTAGGGGCAGTGCATTGTTGCTGTTAAGGGAGGCGTTGGACCCCCTAATAAATTTTAAAGTAAATTCCATTTTATTTTATTTTGTTTTTAGAGATGCCCCCCCTTCCACATAATTGTTTTAAACCTTTCTGGCTCCATCACTGATTTCACCAATAGTTAGTTAATTAGTTTCCTTTTCACCAAATTGACCTCAAAGTATTACAGTTTACTTTTTTAACCATATGTGCAGGCCATTTGAACTTTTTCAAATGGAGCCATGTTCTTTCATATTTCTTCTCAAACTAAAGCAGGTATCTATAAGAGTAGGTTCTACATCTTCAATGCCTATTAGTATGTCCATAACACTGATAATCTAGACTAAAGTAAAAAAATCCTCAAGGGTTTTCCTAATACATAATGGAGTTTAACAAACATCTTATACAAACTGTCGTGCAACTATATAATCAAATAAACTTAAATTTTTCTATATATCTAAATGTGGATTCCTCTTCTAGTGTATTACAAAGAAGTTTTCCTTATAATGATAAGATTATTATTGACTATTCTCACTAAATTAATGGGCAAAAGTAGCAGTGAAAACCTGATCCAATGAACTGAAACTGTCAGCTATATATGTGGGTTGCTGCTTATGTGGATATCTAGTATTCACCGAACTCCCAGCAGAAGAAGAGGGTTGATGATATTGATAGCTAGTATTCACTGAACTCCCAGCATCCCAAGGTGGTTGTTGAGAAAGATCATCACGAGAATCATATGTTGACTCTCCATTTCCCATAACTAGAGTCCTTCTTTTACCTATATCGACATGAAAAGTAAATAAACAGCAATGGAGGTAAAAAAGATATGATTAAAGTTAAAACGAATTAAAATGAGAACCACAGCAGAAGAAGTGACAACAATTCACATTAAATAGTAAAATATCACAGTTCAACCTTATCAGGAGAGAAATGAAGAAGAAACAAACATTCTGCAAAAAAATCACTATGCCGTGAAAAACATTTCATTTTCCACAGCTTGCTTTACACAATAATTCTAATATAACTTCCTTCAAATTCCAAAGACTAAGCCAAATTCTGGTAATAATCCTTAATCTTAATATTAAATCATAAAAAGATTCAAGCAAATAGCATAAACCACGGTGACTGGTGCATCCACTTGCTGCATATGAAACGGTGAACGAGACTCTATTCATTTACCAATACATCTTTCTGAACAGCCATGTGGACCATGATGTAACAAATATGAAATTGGAACGCAAAATTACAGAGTTATTCCAGTAAACGAAATTCTCCTAAAGCTAGGTTCCATATCCGACAGAACATAGAGGAAACGCAGAAAACCATTAAACTTCTGATTAGTCTATAAACAGATTAACAGATCATAATTAATACATGCTGCCAAACATTACTTTCCAGAACAACTGAACGATGTTTCGTGTCTAACATTAGATTTTAACACCGCAACTAAATTTTAATTCTAATATCCAAGCGAAACATGATTTTGTTAAAAATCATAATAGGATTGAGAACTCTCCAACCGCATCACAACTTAAAAAACCTCATGAAAAGTAGAGAGAAAGAGAAAGTTGGTTGACCTGAAAGAAAAAGAATAGAGAAAGAGATACAAAGCCGAACTGAGTTCAAAGTGAATGAAAAGCTTCAGCTTCTTCTTCTTCTTCTTGATTTAGGTTGATCCTGCTGTTATTTCCTTTGACGTTTTCTCTTTCTTTCTTTAAATATTACAAAGCAAGATGACGATGATGATGTCGGAATGGCAAATCGAATGACACGCTACGTTGCACCACCCACGTGGTTAATTCTAAAAATATTAAATTTTAATGCATTAGTATATGTTTTGATAATACGTAATAGGGGTTTATTTTTTTCATGTTACATTAGAAAACAAACTCATCCTACATTCATCATAATAAAAGGTATGCTACTCATTTTTTAATAGGTAGGTCCCATCATAAGATTATTTTTCCTATATAATAATTGAAAAAAAGGCGTCTCCTTGCTTGAGAATTTATAAGTAGTGGGTTAACACTACACAAGAGAATTTATTTTTTATAAAATAAAATAATATAAAATTTGTATAAAATAGACATGCATGGCACAAATAGAATTTTATAATGTGAATTACCAAAATTATCTTTAATATGGGTTAATACGAGTTGTATAGATCAACCGGTGACAAAATATGACATTAATTGGTGTCAAAAACTTGAACCTATATATGACCCAAATTTTTTTTTGGTAATCAAAAAATTTAACTAGAGTTAGACATCGGTTTTCCAATAGGATCATGGAAAATCCCAACCTCTTCGAGGGTCTCTGGAAGGGATTACATATCACCCACTAATAAAGTCTTCACATCGACCAGCAGGGTTTGAACCCATGCCTTGAGGGGTATGGACCAAACCCTTAGCCAAATGTGCCCACCTTTGTTGGCCATATATGACCCATTTTAACTTGCGCATCGACACGACATATATTTTGACACACGAGGACTCATAAGTCGACTCGCGGATCATGACTGGTTTTGCCACTTGTACGGTATATATATATATATATATATATATATATGAGTAAACATTTCTACAGCCATTTTAGATAAGCTTATCTACGGCTGTCATTTTGAACTATGTTCTCATGGGAGAACATAGTTGAAAATGATAGCTGTAAATAAGCTTATCTAAAGCGAATGTAGAAATACTTTTCTCATATATATATATATGGGGTTTGATTTTCTCATGTTGCGTGAGAATTCAATTCTCAAGTTGTGACTCAACTAGTGGTGGGCCCCAATTTATTAAATAGAGAAGAAGAAAAGAAAAGCCTTGCACGCAAATCGAAGAGACACAACATGAGAATTGAATTCTCATGTTTACGACCTTTTGATTTGCGTGCAAAATTTTTTTTTTTAATAAATGTGGGGTCCACCACCAATTGAGTCACAACATGAGAAAATCAAATCCCTATATATATATATATATATATATATATATATATATATATATAAGTTCTTAATGTAGTTTCATTATTCTTTAAATATTACTTCTCAATTAACTTCTCTTAATTCTGATTTAAGTGAAAAGCGTTAATTTTTTTATAGTCAACACGGCCATAGCCCAAAAAACAAAAATAAAGTCAGCACATCAAAACAGAAGTAGAAGCTACTAGATCACCAGAATTAGCGATCTTGCCACTCAAGTAAGATCACCCAGATAAATAATGTGAATGTCAGGTGATGGTTCTTCACAAAAAAGTGCACATCTTCATCATGCTCCAAGATAAAAATTACCATCCAATCCGCACAAGTATTTCCTTTCGTGAACTGTGAGTAAATTTTATTTTAACTTATTCATAATTACTGTTTAGTTTATATTTATATACTCTTTAAAAAATAAGTTAAAAATATTAAATTATGGTTAAATTGAATTTAAAAGTCAATTTTTTAAAACTAAAGGAGTTAAACTGAAAAAGAAAAATGTTAAAAAAAGATGTTAATTAGGAAATGGATAAATTTTAGGGGACAAAAACAAAATTGACCTTATTATTTTTCTGCTGTATTGGAGGAGTTGGGGCGTGTGGGGACCTTTTTTATGCGTGCACTTCTTGAACTCGTTTCTTTTGTAAAATCACTTCATGTGATCTGTTTGAAAGTGATCGAGTCTCACCAAATGGCGCATCATTCATATGAATCAAACCTTTTTGCCTTTTGAATTTCTTTCCCTTTCAACATTTTCAAACTCAATCATTCACGTAAAGAGAAAATAGAATATATCCTATTTGGGCATATTATAAACATTAACAAAAATCACTAATAACACTTATAAAACAACTAATCGATAAAATTGCTCAATCCTCTAAATTAAGTAAACCTTTACGAACGTATAACAGCTCCCCTTTCTCAAAATAATTTCTCAGGTGTTAATGGAATATAAGAAATCTTACGTTATCTCACTAATTACAAGTGTTTATAGGATTTTACCTTAAAACCATGTCAAATTTCTGGTTCATGATTAAAAGTTAGTAAAAATATATTTCACTCAAGGTTATTTATTATTAACATAAAAATGGGGGAAATCAAAATTTTAACATAATATGTAAAATAATAAATCTAAACAATATCTCATTGACATATAGTTAAGGTTAGAAAATAAAATCTCACGAGTAAATATTTGTGAAAAGATAAGACAGTGTTATTTTTTTTTTTGGTGAAATGACAGTGTTATTTTTAACTGGATTAAATATTTGGTTGGGATTAAATAAAAACATTTATTAAATAAATTTTGGGAAAAGTGTTTGTTTTAAATGACATAAAGTTATGTCATTTTAGGAGAGAGATAGACACAAAATAATTTTTTTATTTAAAATTTAAATTAAAAAAAATCACCAACTTTCTGTCTCTCATGATTTCCGTGTATTGTGTCTATCTCTCTCCTAAAATAACATAACTTATGTCATTTAAAATGACAAACATCAAACCCATAAATTTTATGTATATAAAAAAAGAGATTTATCAACTGCAACTCCAAAATATCAGTATTTTGGGATTAAAGATTAAAAATAAAGAGTATAAGTTTTTAAAGGATTCATTTTTTCTGCCGTTACTGTGTATAAATTATCTGCAATAAGTCTAATACGACGTCATTTTGGGCGAAAATCATGATGATTTTGTAATTTTAATTTATTTTAGAATTATAATAGTCTTTATATTTATAATATTTTAAGATTTCAATATCAAAACAACGTCATTTTGAGAATAAATGTAGATAACTTATCTGCATTAACTGCAGAAACATTTTTCCTAATTTTAAAATACCCTTTATTTTTTAATTCTAAATCTTAAAACAACCTCGTTTTGGAGTTGTAAGAAATAAATTTATTTTTTGTAACTGGAGAAACACTTTTACCATGAAAAAAATACTGAATGCTCTTTTCTTCCCTCCTCTCTCCTCTACGAGTGAATTTATTATGCTCCCGGACTTCAAGAAATTAGGTGGGGTTGAGGTGAGAGAAAGAGAGAAAAAGTTGAGGAGAGAGGAGAGAGAAAAAAGAAAAAATAAAATTTAACACATGTGTCAATTATTGAGTAGAAGAACTACGGTAGTCCTGGAGCATAATAAAAATTTCCCTCCTCTATCTCAGAGGCATTCCCTTTCTAAAAACTCAATAGTAGAACTATAAAATTTTATTTATGTGTTTTTTAAAGAAAGTTTTAAATGTATTAAAAAGAAAAAAAAATAAACAAGAAAAGAAAAGAGGAGTAATAAAGAGGATAGCAGAGAGGACCTATCAGCCTAACTTCTCTTCTCTTGTTACTTTGAGAGTAAAGTACCTTTTAGCTACTCAATAGATATTACGGGACCTAATTTAATTTTTTAGAAAAAAAAGTTAACTTGTAGTCCCACTAAAATTTAAAATAGATTCATATTAGTCTTTTTGAGTGACTAATGTGGATATTCTTTGAATTTCAAAAGAACTACGAGTCGAATTTTTTCCTAAGGGATTAAATGACACCCTATAATTTTTGTTGAAGACCCAAAAAATAATTTATTTTTTATTTTTTTCCCAAAAATTTGTATCTGTACTTTCACTCAATTGCACAAGTGCAATTCCGCCTCTGTAAGAACTGTTCTCAGCATATTATCCGATCAGGATTTTTATTTTATTTTTTCAAATTACCTTTGAATCATGTTTCAGAGAATTAATTTCCAAATCTTTTTTAAAAAAATCAACAGGAGCTTTAGAGTTTGTCCAAATACAATACATTAATAATTTGTCTAGTTTTGAATAATCATATGACTTCTGCTATAAACCTGTTTAATAGAGTTCTGTTTTTAAAAATATAATTTCCATTATTTAAAAAAACAAGAATAGCTAATAATGTAGATGTAAGGGTACTTATTAACTGAAATTGTACATGAAAGAATTAGAGCCCCAGGAATGGTAGAAATTATTAGTTCAAAATGACAATTAAAACTTTATTTCATTTTTTTTTTTGTAATTTCATTTCAAACGACTACGTATAAAGTTAAAATTTATTTATCCAATCATAAATGCGCCTAATGTATCACATTTTTTATTTTTATTTTTTGCACATGTATCGCATTTTTTTTTTTAAATTCCAACTTTAGGATCCTTTTCAAGAAATGTCTTATTTTATCAGCCCGTTTCAATTTTAATTTGCTCACTGATCAAGTGTAACATTTTCTCCAAATAATGGATTAACACATAAAAAGTGTTTTGAATACCTTGTATATCCATGTTTCGGCTTACTGTTTATGGTAAAAAGTTGTTTTATGATTTGCGGAGTGGGCTTAGTCAAAACCAAATTGCCCAATCCCCAACGACCAATTCTAAGGCATTTTTCTCACGCGGTATCATTGAGGTCACGTGACAAAATACTGAGAAACATCATTGTAAACGGAAAAACTACTTTCACGAATCATTAAAGAACAGAAATGACATATTTGGAGTTAAAAAAAAAAAAGAAAAAGTTGTAGTTAGTTGGTTTTTCCATAATTTTCTCCTTTTCCTTCCACGTCATCATTTCACCCATCTTAATTCTGAGTCTTTTTCTGATCTGAACCTCGTTCGTTTTTTGCCTGTTTCTCCTCCATTAATACAAAAACGATCGAGGTGCTAGAAAAGAAAAAGACACGAGACAATGTGGAACGCAAGGGAGAATATTGGAGAAACAAGACAACGGGGAGATGGGGTTGTAGCTGTTGCAGTGGACAAGGAAAAATCAAGCCATTATGCTCTTAAATGGGCAGTTGAAAATCTTTTCCCCAGAAGCAAGCCTCTAAAACTAGTCCATGTTGTTCAAAGGTTACTACCCTCACCCTCATCAAGCCCAGGTTCGTTCCCACCACCTAATGTGATATATCATTTTTTTTGTAAACAATATTTGTTTCACGTTGAGGGGTAAAATGTCAACGGGTAATAATTTTCTTACGTAGGACGAAATAATAATTATCTCTGACTGACTCATTTATATAAGTGGGGGCCACTTTCAAGGGAAAAGAAATAAAAAATAATATAAGACCTATCTTGAATTTGTATGTGTAGGAGATAAGTTTTTTCTTTTGTAACAAATAATAAATCCCAATGTTAATACTATATTTTTTTTAATGGTTGTCAGATTGATATTAGGATGACTCTCTGAACATCATTTTCTCCATTTAAAAGATGAGAAGTATTACTCTTTTTATACATAAGATATCATCTCTCTCACTTCGATTTTCCTACCCCACTTTTTTTTTTCTTCTTGTAATGGTGGGACCCACCTATTTTCTCTAAGATAACTATCTTATGTTAAATGAGACTAATAAAACCCTTAAAAGATTCAAACCCAAGACTCTAATTAAGGGAAAAAAGCTCTCCACTTGAACTAATCCAATCATTATTGATTAATATTATATTTTTGAGGGAGACAAGCTTCAATTCCAAACCAAACTATATATAAGTGTTCAAAATTATATATGGTTTTTCAAAAATAATGGTGGGCTCCCTTTGGCTCCGCTTTGTAGCTCTTGTTTTGTTTGTGAGAAATGTGACTGTAGAACCATGACATATATATCTGCATCTTTCGACACACACACATATATATATATATATATATATATATATATATAAAAGATCCGTTTACAAATTAAACTAAATATGACCGGTGGTACACTGCATGATTAAAATATGACCGGTCATACTTAGTATAGTTTGTAAACAAAAAAAAGTTTCTAAATATAACCTGTCCCTATATATATATATATATATATATATTATATATATATATATATATATATATATATATATGGGATTTGATTTTCTCATGTTGTATGATAATTCAATTCTCATGTTGTGACTCAATTAGTGGTGGGTCTCATATTTATTAAAAAAAGAAAAGAAAAAAAGTTTTGCACGCAAATCGAAGGGTCACTAACATGAGAGTTGAATTCTAATGCAACATGAGAAAATATTTTCCCTATATATATATATACGGATTTATACTTTTTATGCAACATAAGAATAGTCTTCTTATGCTACACTCACATCGTTTTACGTGCCAATATTTTTACTTTTTTAATTTACTTTTTTCCAATGAGGCCCACCTAAGTATGTGTGTGTTGCAAAAATTTTCATCTTATGTGACATAAGAAATATAAATCCCATATATATATATATATATATATATATATATATAGACGTAGGATCATTTGACACTGGTGTCAAATTTATTTCAAATTTGACACCTCATTTGAGAGCCGTTAGATAAAAAAAAATCAACGGCTCTGATTTGTAAGCATGTGACACCGGTGTTCTTTTTCGATCTAACCACTCTCAGATGAGGTGTCAAATTTGAAATTTGACACCAGTGGTCAAAGATCCTGCCTCATATATATATATAGGGAAAAAAGTTTTTGATGTTACTTTAGATAACTTTATCTAATGTTTATCGAAACGACGTCATTTTGTGGTTGAAAAATTAAAAAATTAGAGTGACAAAGACTATTATAACTCTAAAATAAATTAAAATTACAAAAATACCATGATTTCCGTCCCAAAACGACATCGTTTTGATTAACATTAGATATAAAGTTATCTAAACTAACATCAAAAAAACAAACCCACACACACACACACACATATATATATATATATATATATATATATATATATATATATATAGGTGAAAAATAATAAGACATGTCTTCGTTTTATTTCGCAACTACTAAAGTTCTCATTTCCATTTGCTTTTCAAAAGGAAGCAGTGAGTACCAACAGCTCTGTATATGCACTATATGTTACACACACAAATGCAAGTGATTTTAACAAATTGTGAATACATAATAAAAAAATGTTGTAACAATTAGTTGGATTTACATTCATAAACAACAGAAAGTGGACATTAAGTGCTTTGTCATATATAAGTTTGCGGGTGCACACTGTTTACCTTTAATTGTTATTTATCTTTAGAGGGCACGTATTCAATTTCTCTTCTGGGTGTGGCAGGGACCAGTGACATTGTGAACCAACAAGAACAAGATGCTAAGGCTTTGGAAGTATTTCTTCCATTTCGTTGCTTTTGCACCCGTAAAAAGGTGAGTGACTTTTGCTTGTATGTTTGTTTTTTTATTTTATTATTTGGGAAAAGCAATGTTTTTCTGTTTTTATAAGAAAAAAAAGAAAAAAAAAGTGCATAATAATTATCGATTGATTTTTTCAGTTTTTGTTGAAGTTTCTTTCATAACTTTTTCTTCAGGTACAATTTGAGATTGTCATACTTCACGATACCGATGTGGCAAAAGCACTCATCGATTATGTCTCATCAGCTGGAGTTAATACGTTGTTAGTTGGCACATTATCAAGGAATGGCCTTTCCAGGTATAGCTCTGAGTGAAACGACTCTGAATATATATATATACACACACACGATATTAATGTTTCTCACTAGATGACGTTATAAGAGATAATATTATCTCTTATACACATATAAAAATATATGGGCTCATGGGACTATATAACAAGAAGAGATAAAAAAAATGGATCCATATATTTTTATGTGTATGTAGAAAATAAAATTATTTCCTAATTTTATTTTCTGCAACATAAGAAACATTAATCTATATATATATGAGTTTGGGGTTTGTCATTTTAAATAACATAAGTTATATCATTATAGGAGAGAGATAGACACATAAAATGAAAATCATGGAAGAGAGAAAATGAGTGATCTTTTTTAATTTAAAATTAAATAAA
Source organism: Gastrolobium villosum (assembly GCA_032173675.1). Taxonomy (NCBI): domain Eukaryota; kingdom Viridiplantae; phylum Streptophyta; class Magnoliopsida; order Fabales; family Fabaceae; genus Gastrolobium; species Gastrolobium villosum. The sequence goes on from JAVKPL010014527.1 coordinate 606,716, forward strand.
AAAATTATTATGTGTCTATCTCTCTCTTAAAATGACATAACTTTATGTCATTTAAAATGACAAACGTTTTTCCCATATATATATATATATATATATATAGGAAAATGTTATACTTACTACCTATTTTTCTTACTACTTGTTACTACTAAATCTTAACCGTTGATTTCCGTCAATTTAACGGTTATAATTTATTACAAATTAATAATTAATTAATAAGTATGACCCCATAAATTATAACCGTTAGATTGACGGAAATCAACGGTTAAGATTTAATAGTAACAAGTAGTAAGAAAAATAAGTAGTAAGTATAACCTCTCTCATATATATATATATATATATATATATATATATATTTATCCTTTTAAATGACGCAACTTATATCTTTCACTCTCACAAAGAGATGTGAGACCCACACCTTTATTTTATTTTTTGTCAACTCTCTCTTCTCTTTCATCTATCTCTTTAAATGACACAACTTTATCTCCTTTAAAATGACACACATATATTTCCTATATATATATATATATATATATATATGAGAATGAATATTCTCATATAATAGAATTGTTTTATCTTACCGTGATTTTGTGCACATTTCCATTAGTATATCTGAGACACCAGCTTTTCTTGAATAATTTCAAGGATATTCAAGAATTCAGATGTTTCAAGCAGCGTACTAAAATGGGCATCAAATTTCTGCAATGTTTATATTATATCCAAGGGGAAAGTCGCTGCTATGCGGCCTGCTCGTTCGGCAAAAGCTATCCCTGCAGTTGAAAGAACTCAACCTATCTATCCCAACGTGAACCACAATGCAGATCCTGACATGTAAGTATATTCTTATAAGTAAAGCCATATACGAGAATATGCAAATCAAGAGAAACTGCTATATATGTAAAGGACAATAACAAAGAGCCTTTTATATACCCATAACTTGAAGGTGATTTTAGAGAAATATAATATAACCTGCCCCAAACTATTGATATACTAACATGCATGTTAAGTTTTTTATTTGACTTGGATCTTTACATTATATTAGAGCTAATGAACATGGGCATTTTGTGCATTATTAATTCTTCTTCAAGGCCAATGCATTTTATTTTATTACAGGTTATATGATGAGCTTTCGGTGGTTGAGAATGACAACTCACTTGAAAGCTCGGGAAGGATAAGCACAGACAGCAATTATCTTTCATTTTATGAAAATTTGGGATCTGGACTGACAGTTGGATCCTCATCAGACATTTTGAACTCAGACAATGAAAACTTTGAGTCCTTATTCTCGAGTTTCCAAACTGAGACTCTGGATACTACGAAGGGTGATTTTCCATGCGGTGAAGGACCATCATTCGTAAGTCAATTTGTTAATTAATAATTGTATTACCGTGTAAAAAAACTTCTCTGATTGTGTATACGCGGAAGTATCTATTTACAATTTATTTTTTTTCTTTTTACAAATCACACTAAATATGATCTGTCATACATTCTTAATTGAATAATGACATTCTTGATTGAAGTATGACCGGTCATACTTAGTGTGATTTGAAGAAAATAAATAATTTGTAAACGGATCCTTCCCTATATATATATATATATATATATATATATATATATATATATATATATATATATATATTAAGAGATTAATGTTTCTCCGACCTTGTGGGGAGAAGAGAAAGAAGAAGAAAATATGTTCCGACACACTTTCCCATCTGCATACGCATACGAAATAAAAATTATCTCCTCCAAACATTATCTCATATTAAATTGGCATTCAGAGTCAGGGCATCCTCTTAGCAGTTAGGGAATAAATCTTTCGTACCAAAGATTCGGTGCATCCTTCAGTTAGGGAATAAATCTTTCGTACCAAAGATTCGGTGCATCCCACTAATAAAAATATGACATATTAGCCAAAAAAAAATTTCTGCCAATTTTTTTTTTCTCTTCTCCAATATATAATGCTCTCATTAATAGAATGTACTGAATCTAGATGCAGCAGTAATACCAAAAATTTATTTGCACTTAGCTGCTGTACATGACCACGCATCCTATATACATGTAGAGAGAAAATGCACATAATTTTGTATTGCAAGTGAATGGTGTTATAGTGATGCACCATCTCCAATCTTGCAGGAGGATATGGAAGGTGCAATCAGAAGACTTAAGGTAGAGCTTAAGGAAGCAATGGACTTGTACCATACAGCCTGCAGAGAGGCCAAAATCTCAAAACAGAAGGTGAAATCTTTTCTCTTAAAATTTCAAAAATAACCAAAAATAAATAAATAAATTTCAAAAGCATTATAGTTTAAACATGCAGTCGATAACGAGTATGCTAACTCTTCTTCCATTTGGTCCAGTTGACTGAACGTCAAGATCAAGAAGAGAGACTGAAAGAGGTTGAATCGGAAAATGCTACATATAAGACAGCAATTGAAGCAGCACAAATGTGGGCAGAGCAAGAGGTGGAGAAGAGAGTATTAGAAGCAGAAATAAAAGCAATGATGGAGACAGATGAAAGGCGCAAGGTTTTAGATGCTTTACGCCAGTCTCAAACTGTTATCAAATATCAAAGCTTATTCCACATTTTCCTTGTTATGTTTTTATCATATTTGTACCTTTTATCATTCAAGTGAACCTTAGGCGCTAAATAATGTTTATTTAAATATATATATAACATCCCCAACCCCTTCCAATAAGGAATGTTTTAACTTATTTGTAACCTAAACAAAATTCTCTTCTTTCCATATGTTTATTTCAAGATACTTTTCATTTGTTGATGAATGTTATTTTGTTACAGTGAAGCTTGGTTGACATCCGATGATGGATAACATTGCATTGAACTTAGTTTGGTTTGAAACAGAATAGCGTGGTATTATCATTATGCATGGGATTTAAGATGAATCAGATTATCTTTTAGCCTAAATAATTAACTTTGATGTTCCACGTCAAAAAATTTAATTTGAAGATGCAAGCGATTGAATCAACAAATCATTAATTAAAAAATTAGTTTTGTTTATATTTCATAAAATTTTATATGTTTCATATTGTTAAACGTGAATCATTTTTATTACTAGCTATCACATTCTACCAATTAATTTAAATAATTGAGGTTAAATCAAGAGTCTCGATCGTCAATTTATTATTAAATTCAGTTTTATCCAAGAGTTACAAAAATTATTTGTTTCTGTTGATATTAAGCATGAGTAGTGAAATCTATAAATAGAATAAATTCAATACGCGCGGTTTTGAGTTGAGGCATATAGTGTAACTGTTAAGCTCACTCATTATGATAAAGTGTCAATTAGACCATTTAATCTCCCCTTTCACCCAACTGTTACACGATAATTAACAATATTGCTTGCATGTATTCCTCTGAAAGGCCACCTATTATTTAGTACGAGGTGTGTCTTAAAAAAAAGTGAGAGAAGCTAATTGGCGCGTACGCGTCCTTGCTGATTCATTATTTTTCTCTTATTACTTTTCTATTTTCTATTTATATATATATATATATTATAAAAGTGTGTTTAAGATTTCATTCGTAGATTCGTAGGAGTTAAATATTTTGCCATTTTGACAATTATAATTATAATTAAGAGAGAATCTATCTTTGAGTAAGATATTGTAACAACTAATTAGTGTTACTACCAATCAATTTCACCGTTAGATCAATTATATTAAATCAACGGTTATGATTCCCTGTATTCAATGACTTTTCTGTCGCATGAGAAATTCTTGGCTCATATATGTATGCGTCAACTTTGTTGTTAGCAAATGGGGGTTAGGCCCCATAAAGAAATGTGTAACGGAAGTAGGTTAGTAGAGGAAAGAGTTCCTATGAGAATTCTTTCTTGAGACATTGAATCATGTGCAATAAATTTTTATTTTTTTGGAAATGTTTCAAGTACCCCTTGTAGTTTGCCTTTGAATCACTTATCCCTTTACATTTTTTTTTATCGTTTGTCTTTGTAATTTAGTATTTGACTCTTTTTTGTAAATCTCTAGTTTTGGCTTTTGTCGGTGGCTCATCTCAAGATAAAAATGTATAAATTCATCAAGCAAATCTACATTTTTGGCCTTTGGCTATTTTTTTTGTAAATTTCATCTCATTGCAATTGTGTTTAAATGATAGAAGATTCATTGTTGCACATATCTTATGCTTGATACTTCTGTTACCAGTCATGTGGAACAACCATTTTCTTATCTCAATTTGTGGGTTATGATTGTGACAATACATATGTATATAAAGCATGAACATCTACATTCATTTGGATTAGCATAACTCAAATACAACACACATACTCATACTCAATCTAAGATTATGAATGAAAACAATTTTGGATATATATCTGAATTAACTAATTCTAGAAAATAAATCTCATCAAAGAAGAGATAAGAAAGAAACTTTATTACCTTATTACAGTAACTTTACAAATTTTGTGTGAAACTGGAGAAATTTGATATGGTACAAAACCGTTGCAAAAATTGGGGATGAAGATTAAATTAAAAATGCTAAGGTGTGTTCTAGGAAGAAAGGTAGAATCGTTAATTAGAAACTCTAACTCTATTAGTAAGGGACTTGGATGGAGAAAAAAAAAAAAGGACATAGAGTAAATGATAAAAAAAAAAAAGCACTAGGGATAAGTGATCACAGGGAGTATTTGAACTTTTCCCTTTTATTTTTTAATGGGTGGTGGACCTATCATATCTTATCTATATAGTAAGAGAGTAAAATCTCATGTTACATGATAAAAAAGATCCTTTAATTATGCTGGTTAAGTTGTCTTAGCCAAAAGTATAAAATTAAAATTGTTATATTTATTCAATTAAGGCACTAGCTAGATGGTATTTAATTTGAAAATAAATAAGCCTATGCTCATTAAATTGCATTACTTTCAAAATTATTGTGGTTAAAATCGAGATAAATCGTAAAACGTAAGATCGTAATGTAAAAAAAATCATAAAAACGAAAAAATGTTTGGTATATTAGTAAAATCGTTTTGATTAAAAAAAAAATTATAAAATCTTAGTAATAAATCGAAATTTTAATAACGACACTCAAAACTGTTTTTTTTTAACGTCTCAAAACTGAAATTAAGGGACGAAGAAAGAGACAAAAATTCAGGAAAAAGAAGAATATTAACCGATGACGGATATTTGAACAATAACTGAACACACCAAAATATAGTGAGGTGGTGAAAGAAAATATATAATTTAAAAGAAGTTGACGCAACTATTTAATAGAGTTCAAAAAAATACAGCAGTTTTTGTCAAATACTAAATAATCCTTATGTTTTATTACTCAAAAGTCAAAAAGGCACACAATTAAAACCGTTCTGTTCATTTAATTAATTGAGATATTCAATTTCGTTGAGAAATCATGCTTCAATTCATTCAGTGAAACAATCAACGAGCCATATTTTGCGAATAAAATAATCTATGCTAGCTGCTCCTTAAATTACAGTACTCAAAAGTCAAAAGGCACAAAATTAAAACTGTTCTATTGGTTTAATTGAGTTATTCAATTGTCACCCATAAATTATGCTGGATGACGTGGGTTACAATTAATGCCTTTGAATGTGGGTTATATATAACTTACAAGATGGACACAGTTTGTTCTACAAAGAGGTTAACCACTGTACTTGTGTGGCCTCCTAGGCTAACCGTGCATATACCAAAGTAAAAATTGAATCACTCACAGTGAAGAAAGAAAATAACCTTTTATACAGCTTATTAAGGGGGGAAATAGGAAATTAAGTAATTCCATAAACGAGAAAAAAATTGAAATGAATTTCTTTTTCGTAATTCACTGAAACTGAGATCTTGGAAAGTAGAATGTAGCCTTGAAATAGTCAATCATTTGGAATATTTTCAAAATAGAATATCTTTTTTTTTTTTTTTTTGCAATCAATGCTTATTTTTTACATTTATTTATTCAGGAAGAAACTAATACAGCTTATAAGGAAAAATATGAAATTAAGTAATTCCATAAATAAAAAATTGAAATTATATTTATTCGGTAATTCATTGAAATTGAGATTTTAGAAAGTAGAATGTTGCCTTAAAATAGTCTTTCATTTGGAATTTTTTTTCCATATATATATATATATATATATATATATATATATATATATCAGAAAAATATTTCTGCGTTACTGCAAATAAGTTATTTGCATTTATTCTCGAAATGACGTTGTTTTGATTTTAAAATATTAAAAATTATAATTATAAAGACTATTACAACCTTGAAATAAATTAAAATTATAAAAACATATTTATTTCTGTCCAATACGACATCATTTTAGGCTCAGAGCAAATAACTTATCTGCATTTACTGCAGAAAAAATGAACCCTATATATCTATATTGAAAATCAATGTTTATCTACTATAAAGAATTGTTTGATAATTTTTTTATTTAGAAAAATAAAATCAAGTAAAGAAATACTTTAACCACATACAACTATTATAATTAAGGGAAAAAATGAAATTAAATGATTCCATGAACTAGAAAAAAATGCTTTACCAATTTTATTTTATTTTTGGAAATAACTTCAATGAATTACCAAAAACAATATTGTTTTTGGTAATTCATTGAAATTGAGATTTTGGAAAATAGAATGTTGCCTAAAAATAGTCATTCGTTTGGATTCTTTTCAAATTAAAAAATTTATTTATTTTTTCAATAAATGCTTATTTTATTTAAATAAAATATATGTCTAATAATTTTTTTATATTTATTTATTTTGGAAAAAATCGATTCAAGTAAAGATAGAAATTAACCTCTTACGGCTTATAAGGAAAAAAAATGAAATTAAGTAATTTCATAAACAAGAAAAAATTGATACAATGCTTTTTCTTTTTTGGTAATTCATTGAAATTGAGATTTTGGTTATTTAATTTTTTGAAAAAAAAATGCTTATTTACTATAAAGAACATTTGTTCGGTACACTTTTCATATTTATTTATTTAGGTAAAATCTATTCAGGTAAAGAGAGGAATTGGTTACCAAAAAAAAAAAACAAAAGAGAGGAATTAACCTCAATACAGCTTATAAAAAATGGGCACTTCATGAGTGTCTGGGGAAGGGAATACTCTTATGCAGTCTTTTCCGTGCTTTTTATAGAGAAACTGATTCGAACCCGCGACCTGACACACCACGGCAAGGAAGCTTACCGCTTAACCTCAATATAGCTTATAAGGGAAAAAAAATTAAATTAGGTAATTCCATAAAACGAGAAAAAAATTGAAATAATGGTTTTTTTCTTTGGTAATTCCTTTAGTGCATTTGGAACTTTTCCAAAAATAAAAATAAAACAATGAATCCCTCCCCACTTGTACTGCCATATATATGTGTAGCCTCCACCTGTAGCTGTACCCAAAAAAACTATTACTTTGGTTTGTGAACTGAAGGTATCTGTCTGTCCTATTGCAAATGGGATCAAGCGCTGACACCCTTTCACTCTGCCCTCCATCAAAGCCGCTGAATGATGAAAGCAAGTTTCATATTTTCGACTTCAATTTGCTGCAAAAGGAAACACACATACCCGAAGAGTTCATTTGGCCATCAGGGGACTTAACCAAAACCGCTGAAGAAGAGTTCGATGTTCCCCTCATTGACTTAGCTTCCATCATCAATGGTGATGAGGCTGCTATTGCTACTGCTGCTGAGATTCTGAGGAAGGCATGTGAGAATCATGGCCTCTTCCTTGTCACCAACCATGGTGTGGACCCACATCTCATCTCTTCTGTTCATCAAGAATTTGATTCCATTTTCAAGCTTCCCTTGGACAAGAAGCTCAGTACTCAGATGGGTGCTACTGGCTACTCTGGTGCTCATGCAGAACGGTTTTCTACTTGTTTGCCATGGAAAGAGACATTTACTTTCCCTTACAAACACAACAACGAATCTGACTCACAAGTTGTTGACTACTTCACGTCTGTCTTAGGAGAAGACCTTCACCACACCGGGTATATAGTCCTCAATGAACTTATCTCATCATTAATTATCTTAAGTTTTTTCAATTTTGTTCCATTTATATTGTAAGCTTTGGCCCACTAATTGAAACCATAATCTTCTGTTCTTAATTAACAATTTTATATTTAAGTATTGATAAATTACTAGTCTAATGTTGTGGGGGAGGTGCGGATTATTGTCCCTCGGGTGTAAATGGGTAATCTAATGTTGTGGAGAGCCTGCAACTCTTATATCAAATTAGATTTGGCGTATTATATGAGAAAATCCAAATCTTAAAAAAAATTATTTAGAAAATAGTCCATGAACTTTCTTTTACAAGTTCTCACCGCTAAGTTTTTTGGGCGAGTTATAATATATGGTTCAGTATCATTTTATATCAGTATAAGTTACAGTCTTAATTTTGTCCGTTTATCTCACTTATATTTAAGTGCTCAAATTTTTTATTAATGTGAGCCATTAGATACAAGTGGATCAATGGTCAAGATTAAGTGTAAGACTTCTAACTCTTACACTGATGTAAGAATATCCTGTCCCATAACATATAGTTCTTTTAAATAAACAAATAAATTTATTATAATAAAATAATATTATTTTAATTATTTTTGAATGCATTTAGACAAACTAACAAGTTTAGATTAGACTTTTTATTTATTAAATATAGATGATGTCAGATTTAAAATATTTTACGCAAACTTAATTTATTTAAATCAAAATTTAGTTCAATCCAACTCATTTACATCGCTATCCGTATGGATTGATGATGTCATCTGAACCGAGGGGTATTTTAAAAAGGGAAAAGTAAATCTTATATTGTATGAGAATTCAATTCTCATGTCATAGATATATCTATTTAAAAAAAAATAAAAAAACAAAAAAATGAGTGGCACACATCTTTATGATGAGCTAGGGTTTGTTTTCTTATGCAACATGAGAAAAACAAACCCTTTTTAAAAATTAACTCTTTCTTTTTAAAAAAAATAAATTATATCAATAACATTTTTTAATTAATTGGAATAGGTTGGTGTTTCAAAAGTACTGCGAAGCAATGAAGGAACTAACTCCGGTAATTATGGAGCTGTTGGCAATTGGCTTGGGTGTGGATCGTTTGCACTTTCAGAGATTTTTCGAAGATGCAGAGTCAATAATGCGGTGCAACTATTACCCTCCTTGCAACAGTTCAGGCCTCACATTAGGCAGTGGCCCTCATTGTGACCCAACCTCATTAACCATTCTTCATCAAGACCAAGTTGGAGGTCTTGAAGTTTTTGTTGATGACAAATGGCTCCCTGTTCGCCCTCGACCTGATTCCTTCGTCATAAACATAGGTGACACTTTCATGGTATGTAAATAGTAATTCTTTTTCTTATTATTATTAGGAAAAAATAGTTCTATAGTCAATGCAGATAAGTTATCTAAAAATTATAATTATAAAGACTATAATAACCCTGAAATAAATTATAATTATAAAAATATCTTGATTTCTGCCTCAAAACGAGGTCGTTTTGGGTAGGGCTGGCAAAATGGGCTGAGCCCGTCGGGCTGGCCCGCCCCGCCCACCAAACAGGGCGGGCTGGGTTGAGTTTTTCAACCCACCAGCCCGCCAAACCCGCCCAGCCAAACCCACCAGCCCGTCGGGCTCGGCCCGCCAAGCCCCCCCTTTTTTTAGGTTACCCAATAATTATGTAACTTCGTGCCCTAGATTTCTCTGCATGCAAGTGGCTTTTTCGCATTGTTGTGGACTGCTCATACAACACTTTGTTACTTGTTTTATTATTCTGTTTTACCTTGATATGATTTTAATTTTTATTATTATTTCTGGATTGAAAGATGCATATTTATATATAGATTATTAAACACTGATCTTCTTGGTTTCATAAGCACATTAGGATTTTATGCAGATTTTTACATGCTTTTATGCAAAAAAAAAAATGTTTTTTTATGCATAATTTATTTTTTTGTATTTTATTTTTATATTTTTTATATATTTTTTTATTTTAGGCGGGCTGGCCCGTAGCCCGCCAACCCACTCATAAAACGGGCCGGGTTGCTCAATTCAACCCATTTTGTCAAAACGGGCCGGGGCGGGCTGGCCCGTATTGCCAACCCTAGTTTTGGGCTCACTGTGTATAATTTATCTGCAGTAATTACAGTGAACACTTATTATAATTTTAATTTATTTTAGGGTTATAATAGTTTTTTCTTTATAATTTTTTAATTTTTCAACTTAAAACGACATCGTTTTGGGAGGGAACGTACATAACTTATCTACATTTACTTTAGAAACATTAAAGCCTATTATTATTAGGGAAATGTTATACTTACTACCTTTTTTTTTTACTACTTCTTACTACCAATTCTTAACCGTTATAAATAGATAGTAAGTATAACCGTTAATAAATATGATCTCAAAAACTATAACCGTTAGATTGACGGAAATCAACGGTCAAGATTGGGTAGTAAGAGATAGTAAAAAAAAAAAGAAATAGGTAGTAAGTATAACATATCCCTTATTATTAATGAAAATTATTGCATGTTGTGAAGCAGCAATAATGATGAATGGTGTGTTTTTTGGTTGTGCAAGGCGTTGTCTAATGGGAGATACAAGAGTTGCCTGCATAGGGTATTGGCGAACAGGGAAATGGAGAGGAAGTCTGTGACTTACTTTGTGAACCCAAGAGAAGACAAAACGGTGAAACCACCAGACAATCTGATTGGCGAAGAAGAACCAAGGAAATATCCTGATTTCACATGGGCAGAATTGTTTGAATTTACTCAAAAGCATCATAGGTCTGATGCTGTTACCCTTCAAGAATTTCTTAAGAGGCTTCAAGCTTCGAAGCCATCCAACTTCGAATGACTTTCGACTTAGGATGCTAATGAAGATTGCATTTGGATAATGATTCCTATATGCATCTTCAGTCAAATGAGCCTCTTCTTAATCAGCTATATAATTTACTTGTGTACACTAGCCAACCAGTACAATATCCTGTTTTCTGTACTAATCATATTGTACGGATTATTATATCTATGATTAAATTAAAATAATACTGTGTACACAAACAATATATGAATATTGAATTTCGATTCTGGTATGTGTATCATTACATATATTTTATGAATGCATAGGATCTTCTGTTTCAGCAGATCTTGTAATGATTTTTAACTATATATTATTAGGAATGCATAATTAAAATATTAAAAAAAAATTATCTCCATGCGTAAGTAACTTTAATATTTTAATTATATATTTTCAAAAAAAATTTAACATGGTCCGAGACCAAATTAAAAAATACGGTCCCTCTTACATAATTCTCATTTTATCCCTATTTTTTTTAACAAAATTCTAATTTTGCCCCCCTATATAACATAAGGACCACATACTCCTGGACCATGGAATACCTGCTCGTACTCCCAGGAATATGTAATTAAAAAATGGCTGCAGGATCAAAAACTCATTCATAAAACATGACAAACTGATTTTCCATATTTTATTTGTAAATATTACGCTAACCACACTATTTTTTGTTACATACATTTTTATCTAACCGTTTAAGTTTTTAGGATATTATTAGATTATTATATGTTAATAGAGTCTCTACTCTCTATACATAGTGATTTAAAATTTGATCAATGTAGTTACTATTTTTTAAAATAATGAAAATTCAATTTCAGTGTAATATACGACGAGCCTATATATTATTCGCTTTTTAAGTAAAAAAAACTCTTACATAAGCATATTAGATATCAAATTATTAATGTATTTTGATCGCATTAATATTATAATTTATTTAAATAATATCATATATTATTCAAATTAAATAAATTAAATATGATGACAAATAATTATATCTTAAGTCATATGATATTTTAAAGGGATATATTTTTCTCCCATAATAAGAAATAAAGTTATTTTTAAAACACTCTTTTATTTTATTTTTTAAACGCCAAAAGTCCAATTCGAGTCTGTAGGATACACAGGTGGTAAAGTTCTTCATACCAACTCGATTAGTTTAGTTTGAGTTGGATAAGACCACATGACCGACAAAGTTCTCTTTACCAAGCTTTCCAAAGACTTAAACTCAAAACCATTCATTAAGCTGAAACAATTCCTTATTAATTGATCCATGTAATTGGTGATCATTTTTTTTCTATTTAAAAATACATAAGAATTCATGTTGCATAAAAGGGGATTAGTTTCACCCTTCTTGGTGATAGTGATATGTTTCAAATAAGGGCTAGTCTTAGGAGCCATATTCCGAAGATAAGATGATTGAAAGAGGTTGTGTGAAGATACCTCCAAGTTATTAAAAAATATATAAAACTTCTACAATTTTTTTTCCAAACGAGATAAAAGTTTCTTTGTATAAAAAAAAGGGTTTTATTAGTCTCATTTAACATAAGATAGTTATTTTATGTTGTATAGAGAAAATAGGTGGGTCCCATCATTACAAGAAAAAAGAAAGAAAAAAAAGGTGGGGTACGGAAATCGAAGTGAGACAAAATGAGAGATGATATCTTATGTAAAAGGAGAATAATATTTTCCATAAAAGAAAGATGCACCGAATTAGATGCTACCAGAACATAAAAAAAAAAGGGAAAATATTTATCTTTTTAAATGACACAACTTGTGTCATTTTACTCTCATAAAGAAGTGGGATCCACACCTTTGTTTTTTTTGTCCACTCTCTTTCCTCCGTAATCTATCTCTTTCTCTCACTTAAAATGACACAACTTTATATCCTTCAGAATGACACACTTTTCCCACAAAAAAAAAATCCCAAAAGGAGCGGAGACATTGACCATACTGCCCTCTTTTTGAATATAATATACCTAGATGCCACGGACTCAAAAAAAGATTTCAAACGGCCACGACATTATAATCGTTGAGGTAGTTAGCTACTATGGATGAGACATGTCACTTCTCCAGCGACTAGAAGGCCTGGTTGCACCAAAGTAGCTGACTACCTCAACGACTTTGGGTTGAATAATCTGTGTGTCCAGCTAGATGTGACACGTGTTCAGTCCATAGTAACTCACTACATCAGCGACTATAATATCGTGACAGTTTGAATTTTTTTTTGACTCCGTAACATTTAAGTATATTATATTTAAAAAGAAAATAATACCGTCAATGTCCCATTCAATTGCGGGACTATGCTGTCACCGCATTATTGCTGGCGCCACCATTTTGTCAACCATGTCACTCTTATTATTATTATTAGTATGGGGCAGAATCATCTTACACCGGTGTAAGAATTATAAGTCTTACATCAAAATTTAACCATTAATTCTCTGCATCTAACGGTTGAGATTTATTAGGTCTCACTCATTAATTAATTTTTAATTCTCAATAAATCTCAATCACTAGATGCACAGAAATAAACGGTTAAGATTTAGTGTGAGATTTTTTTTCTTACACCAGTTCATCTATTATTATAGCATGTCATACTTTATTATCGCTTTATCGCTAGAGACTCTGGGTTTCAATTTTAAAAATATACATTTTTTGGCTTAGAATATTATGCTCTCCGTTTTTTAAATAATTTTATTTTAAATAATAAATGATACAACAAAATTTTTTTTTTTTTTTTTTTTTTTTGGTACAAAGTTGTTTGTTTTTTAATCTGGCTGAACTATTAATGAAGAAATCTACGGTTAATATTATATGTACATAAATAGATTTTTTTAAAACTCATTTTTTAATTTTTCATCAATCATAGATTTTATTTAAAGCAAACAGGGATATTAAAGTGGGCCAGACTGCCCGATTAAACTCTAACTTGTATGGGTTAGAACCAAAAAGTTAGCGCAAGTCCACGGGCGATTCAAATTAAAAAAAAAAATATTGGATTCAATGCATTTAAAATTATTTTAATAAATAAATATTTAAAATATACCATACATTTTTATTAAATATTCTACACAAACTATAATCATAAAGAGAGAAATAAATATCTTACACTTAAAATAATTTAAAACCAAAACTAAAATAAATACAAAATTTATTATTGAATCATTAAAATATTATATATATATATATATATATATATATTATAAAGAATTATATATATAAAGTATACTTTTATTATTATATTATGTTTATAATCTTTTTTATAAATATTTAATTTTTATTATTATTTTAAATAACAAAAATTTTGATGGATGAAAAAATTAAGCTCCCGCAAGCTAAATGTTAGGACGTTAAAGAGTATGGTTAAAATAGACTCTACCTGATTACCAAAAAAAAAAAATAGACTCTACCACAAAATGAGTTTTGTGGGTTTGGGCCAAAATTAAAATTTTATGGATTAGCCTGTTTGTTACACTGTCCATTTTAGCACTTCTAAAAACAAACAAGTAATTTTAAATAAGGAAATCCTTATTTTTATATACTTTTATCATATTTTATTCAAAACATCATACCAAACCTAAAATTAGATTGAACAGTATAGTATATGCATACAGACATTATCTTAAAGTTTTACATTTTTCACCATTTAATTTTAATTAATTTCATTTTTTTTTAAACTTGTCTCTCAGTCGTATGCTTTCGCAATGTTATTTGATCTCAGTTTATTCATTTTTGGAGTGGTAGGATTGTAATTATCTAACGTCAATGATGGCAATTCGGTAAATAAATGGAACTTCTTTTATTACGTCACTATCTCAATTTCTCTTCTAAATTCATACGCTCAAATGGAATTGTAGTCATGGGTGTTCCACAAATGGCTTTTAGGTTCAATAATATGTTTTTGAAATAAACCAGCCAGACACATTTTTTAGTTATTTGAGAAGTAATTAGTTATGCTTGTGAAACAATTTTCAAAAATAGAAAATCAAATATAGAAGCAAACAGGCTTTATAAACAATTGTTTTGATTAAAAAAGAAAGTTTGCAGTTGGTGCATATTTCTTTTTTTTTTTTTTTTTTTTGATAAACCAGTTGCGCATTCGACAAATATATTAGTCATATATACAAATAATAAAAAAGTGAATAAAATATCATTTCTACGAATATCAAGATTGAAGCATTAATTTACTATTTTTACTTAAATATAATTTAATATTTTGAGAATAAAATATTCCTCCTTAATTAAATCACATTACTCGTTTACCAAAAGAAAATTACATTACTCAAAAGTCAAAAGGCACATAATTAAAATCTATTGGTTTAAGGGAGTTACTAATCTCATGTTGTTTGAGATAGTTCTCTCATGTGTGTGAGATAAATATGTGGGGTCCATAATTTAAAATAAAAGAAAAAAAGAAAAGAAAAAATTGGCGAAAAATTCGATGAGTGTATAACAGAAGATAATTATATCCAATTAAATGAAAAAAAATATTTCCCTTCATTTAATTGAGTTATTCATTTGTCACCCATAGATTATGCTGGGTGACACGGGTTAAAATTAGTTCCATAAGAATGAGGGTTATAAGAGGCTAACCACTGTACTTGTACTCTCCTAGGCTAAGCGTGCATGTACCAATAAAAATTGAATCCCTCCCAGTAAAGAAAGAAAATAACCTCATACAGCTTATAAGGGAAAAAAAATGAAGTTAAGCAATTCCATAAACGAGAAGAAAATTTAAGAATGATGAGTTTTTTGGTAATTCATTGAAATTGAGATATTGGAAAGTAGAATGTTGCCTTAAAATATATATATATATATATATATATATATATTTTTTTTTTTTTTTTTTTGCAATCACTGCTTATTTAATATAAAGAACAATTGTTTGATAATTTTTTTATATTTATATATTCAGGATAAAACCGATTCAAGTAAAGAAAGAAAATGAACTCTGTACCAAAAAAAAGAAAAAGAACTCGTACAGCTTATAATAAGGAAAAAAAATGAAATTAAGATACCAAAAAAAGAAGGAAAAAATGAAATTAAGTAAATCCATAAACGAGAAAAATTGGAAATAATGCTTTTTTTTTTTTTGGTAATTCATTGAAATTGAGATCTTGGAAAGTAAATGCTGCCTTAAAATACTCATTCATTTTGAATTTTTTCAAAACACAATTTATTTATATTTTTGAAAATGTGTCAGGCGGGTTGGTAGGTGGAACCACCACCAATGGGCTGGATCTAGTGAGTCCGACACTATATCTCAACTTAAAATCTTATGACATTAGGTTCATGAGTTTTTCTATTTCTATTTTTTGGTAAGCAATGGACTTTACTTAACTAATTACCAATTAATATGAGACTCATCACACTTGAATAACCCAATAATCTCCATTTCAAGTGTGAAACTCAATAGTGGTATGTAGGGGTGTCAAAATGGGTCGACACGACACGAATTTGATACGACACAAATACATCAACACTAACACGACACAAATTTTTATTCGTGTCAAAATCTTCAACACTGACATGACACGAATTTTTTGCGGGTTGACACGACACGACTCGAATAACACGCAAAATAGGGTAAAAATGATAATTGACAAAAAAAATTTTAAAAATGGATCGGTATTAAAAAAGATTAAAAAAATAATAATAATAAATTAAAAATAAAATAATTTTAAAAAAATACGGGTCGACATGAACACGACACGAATTTTTTACGTGTCATTTTTTCTCAACACGAATACGACACGGATTTTTTTGCGGATCAAACCAAACACGAATTTTCATGTCATGTAACGGATCGACCCGCGTGTCAAAACCTATATTGACACGATATGCTCCCTCTCAAGTACCCAGAACCAAATTACGACATTGTGTACATGGATCTCCCTCTCAACAGCATTTGTTTGATAATGTTTTTAATATTTATTTAGGAAAAATCAAATCAAGCAAAGAAAGATTTTAACCTCATACATCTTATAAGGCAGAAAGTGAAATTAAATGATTCCATAAAAGAGAAAAATGGAAATAATGATTTATTTTTTTTGGTAATTCATTGAAATTGAGATTTTGGAAAATATAATGTTTCCTAAAAGTAGTCATTCGTTTGGCTTTTGTCCAAATTAAAAAATATTTATGTTTTTGCAATAAATGCTTATTTTCTATAAATAACATTTGTTTGATAACTTTTTTACATTTATTTATTTAGGAAATAATCGATTCAAGTAAAGAAAGAAATTAACCTCATACAGCTTATAAGGAAAAAAAATGAAATTAAGCAATTCCATAAACAAGAAAAAAATTGATATAAAGTTTTCCTTCTTTGGTAATTCATTTAAATTGAGATTTTGAAAGGTAGAATGTTGCCTGAAAATAATCACTCATTTGGAATTTTTTCAAAATAAATAATTTATTTACTTTTTACCAATAAATGCTTACTTTATTTTTTTTTTATTTAGGTAAAACTCGATTCAAGTAAAGAGAAAAATTAACTTCAATACAGCTTATAAGGAGAAAAAAATTAAATTAAGTAATTCAATAAAATGAGTAAAAAAACTGAAATAGTGATTTTTTTTGGGTAATTCATTGAAGTTGAGTGTTAGAAAATATATTAATATTATGGCCTTAAAATATTAATTCATTTGGAATTTTTCCTAAATAAAAAAGATCCCTCCCACTGGCCATATATATGTAGCCCTCCTGACTCGTAGTTGTAACTGTACCCAAAAAAACTTCTACTTTGGTTTGTGAAAGCTTCTGTCCTTATTACGAAATGGGATCAAGCGCTGACACCCTTTCACTCTGCCCTCCATCAAAGCTTCTGAAAGATGAAAACAAGTTTAAGACTTACGACTTCAACTTGCTGCAAAAGGAAGCACACATACCCGAAGAGTTTATTTGGCCATCAGGGGTCTTAATCAAAACCACTGAAGAAGAGTTCGATGTTCCCCTCATTGACTTAGCTTCCATCATCAATGGTGATGAGGATGGTATTGCTACTGCTGCTGAGATTCTTAGGCAGGCATGTGAGAAGCATGGCTTCTTCCAAGTCATCAACCATGGTGTGGACCCACTTCTCATCTCTTCTGCTCATCAAGAATTTGACTCCATTTTCAAGCTTCCCTTGGACAAGAAGCACAGTACTCTCAAGAATGCCACAGGCTACTCTGGTGCTCATGCAGGACGGTTTTCTGCCAGTTTGCCATGGAAAGAGACATTTACTTTCCGTTACAAACACAACAACGAATCTGACTCACAAGTTGTTGATTACTTCAAGTCTGTCTTAGGAGAAGACCTTGAACACACCGGGTATGTAAATATATATATATATATATTTAGAGGAGACATATTCTCATTATCAAAATTTTCTACTACCAACTTACTACATATCTAGTAATTACCAACTTTTTAACATTCTCTCTCTTTTATCTAAAGGTGATGTGATAGGTAATAAGTTAATAGTAAGAATTTTTGGTAGTTAGAATATCCTCACTCGTATATTCATAGTCCACAATGAATTAATCTCACCATTATTTAATGTTGTCCAATTATATTGTTACTATGGCCCACTAATTGAAACCATAATTTGTTCTTAATTAACAGTTATATTAAAGTAGAGGAGGATATTCTTACTACCAATATTTTTTACTACCAACTTACTACCTATCTAATCATCATTGGATCAAAGAGAGAAAATGTTAAAAAGTTTTTGAAAAAAGAGAAAATGGTGATTAGATAGGTAGTGAGGTGATAGTAAAAAAATTTGGTAGTAGGAATATCCCTCCTCATTAAAGTATTCATAAATTACTAGCCTAATGTGTCGAGTAGGTGGAGTTTATTATCGTCACTGAATATGAGTAAGGTTATACTTACGATTTATTTTTCTTTATAATCTCTTAGAATTATTTTTTATTATTGGATCAAAATTAAATTAGTGGTTATAAAATAACATTGGGTGAGAGTTATTTATTTAAGTTTGATTCAATGATAATGAAAATGATTGAAAGAGAAAATAAGTTGTTAATATAACTTATTTTATTAAATTTACTGTTTTCTTTGTTAATTTTTTTTTAAAATTTCCTTGAATAACATTTTTTAATTAATTGGAATAGGTTGGTGTATCAAAAGTACTGCGAAGCAATGAAGGAAGTATTTCTGGCAATTGTGGAGCTATTGGCTATTAGCTTGGGTGCTGAACGTTCGCATTTTAAGAAATTTTTCGAAGATGCTGAGTCTATAATGCGGTGCAACTCTTACCCTGCTTGCAAGAGTCCTAGCCTCACATTTGGGACTGGCCCTCATTGTGACCCAACCTCAATAACCATTCTTCATGAAGACCTAGTTGGAGGTCTAGAAGTTCTTGTTGATGACAAATGGCTTGCTGTTCGCCCTCGACTTGATTCCTTCGTCATAAACATAGGTGACACTTTCAAGGTATATAAACTAGTCATTTTTTCTCTTTATAAAGGTTGGTTACTTTCTCGTGAATTGGTTAGGCCGGCCTAATTCATATTATATCAGTTTTGGCTTATTACGAATAGTTAAACAGTACATGTTTAAACTAAAAAATAAACATACTTAGAAAATAAGTCATGAGTTTTTTTGTACATGTATCCATAAGCCGACTATGTCATATTATTTATTTTAAATAAAATAAATAAAATTATTATTTTAATAATTTTGAATAATAAAGTAATATTATATATTTTAATTATTTTTTAATTAATGAATGTTTAATAGACTTAAATAGGCTAATGTTTTTATATCTTAAATATAGGTCAGGTGATGCTTATAATTACGCTCCGCACCAAGCTAACATGCCACACCAACTAAAAGTTTTTTTACATAATTCTGTCCTATATAAACCAAAGCTTAGACTAGCCTAACCTATTTACATAATGTTCTATTTAAGCCAAAGTTTAAGCTAGCCTAACTTATTTACATCCTTACTCATGGATTTGAGTATTTTTTTACAAATAATATAAAAATAAGATTGTGTATAATCCAACATCATCATCATCCTTATCCTCTTAAATTGGTGATCCTTGCACACCTGAGTTTACTCTTTTCCCTTTTATTGCATTTTATGAGATAGAGATAGTGATAATGATGAATGGTGTGTTTTTTGGTTGTCTTAGGTGTTGTCTAATGGGAGATACCAGAGTTGCCTGCACAGGGTATTGGTGAACAGAGAAATGGAGAGGAGGACTCTGGCATTCTTTGTGACCCCAAGAGGAGACAAAACAGTGAAACCACCAGACAATCTAATTGGCAAAGAAGAAGCAAGGAAATATCCTGAATTTACATGGTCAGAATTCTTTGAATTTACTCAAAAGCATCACAGGTCTGATGCTGCTACTCTTCAAGATTTCATCAGGTGGCTTGGCGCTTCCAAGCCATCCAACTTCGAATGATTTTGGATTTAGGATGCTAATGAAGATTGCATTTCGATCATGATTCTTATATGCATCTTCAGTCAAGTGGGTACCAGCAGAAGATCAGCCTCTTAATCAGCTATATAATATCCTGTTTTCTGTCCGTATTAAAAAAATAAGGGATTTTGAGTTTCCGTACTAATCATGTTGTACGGAATATTATAAATTAAAATAATACTGTGTTCACAAACAATATATGAATAATGAATTTCGATTTCTGGTGTGCCTATCACTGCATTTATTTTATTTGTAAATATTAAGATAACCACACTATTTGGCGTTATATACATTTTCATCTAACAATCTTCAGTTTATAGGATATAATTAGGAGGAGGATATTCTAACTACCAACTTACTACCTATCTAATCATCATTAGATTAACATTTTCTCTCTCTTCGAAAACTTTTTAACATTCTCTCTCTTTGATCCAATGGTGATGTGATGAGTAGTAAGTTAGTAGTAAGAGTTTTTGGTAGTTAAAATATCCTTACTCTATAATTAGATGGGATAAATTATTCTACCTATCATTTTTTCTTTCTATCACTCTTTAACACTGTTATATCAGAATCTTAACTAATGTTTATCTTTCTATCTTTTCTTGAGACTCTGATCTAACGGTATTGGAAATGGTAAAAAGAGATAGGCAGAAAAAATGATAGGTAGAATAATTTATCCCTAATTAGATTATAATATGTTAACAGATGCCAATGACTATGATTTAAAATTTGATCCAACGATGTTACTATTTTTTCAAATAAAGGAAATTGAATTTCAGTGTGAGATACGCTGGCCTATTTATTATTAACATTTCAGTACAAGATATCAAATTATTAATGTATTTTGACCTCGTTAATATTATAATAGGAAAGTTTTATTTTCACCCCTTATGATTTCATGATGTATCACTTAACATTTCAAATTTATTATTCATATCCATTGTGATTAAATAAGTTTATCAATTTTTTTTGGTGAAAAAATAAGTTTATCATTTAATTCCTTGTGATTTCAAAATTTTACTTACACTCATGTTGTTACAAAAATATATATCTTACACCCCTAATGCTCTTATAAATATAAAATTCTTTATTTTTCTAACATTTGTTTTATACAATTATGATATTATTAAATAAATTTTAATAAAATTATTGTTAAAGATTAAAATTAATTATCAAATATATCACTTATAATCCTGGGCATTTTCACCATTTTGTCCCTAATTAATTATTTAATAACCATTTTGCCCCTCACTCAGAACTATCTACTAATTTGCCCCTCTTTAGTCAATTCAGCCAAAAATTTAATCGATTAAATGGTCAAAATAGACAAAAAATGTTGACTTGAAGATTTAATCGATTAAATCTCCCTATTTAGTCGATTAAATCTCCCTATTTCTTATGATAAAGAGGAAGATTTAATCGATTAAGTTGAAGATTTAATCGATTAAATCTTCATTTGACCATTTAATCAATTAAATATTCAATTTAATCGATTAAAGAGGGGCAGATTGGTAGATAGTTTGCAATCAGGGGCAAAATGATTATTAAATAATTAATGAGGGGCAAAAGGGTGAATAGCCTATAATCCTGACATCTCAAATTTTTTTATTTATCTAAAAATATTTAAAAAAAATTATTTAAGATAAATTAAAGACTTATTAGCTAAATAAATTATTTATTTCAAATTTGATTTTTTATAATAATATAATGATATCAGATAAATAAATAAATAAATAAAACATAATTATATTTGACTTTAAATTTATTTTCACAATAAAAATACAAGACAAAACCCTCACCAAAAAAAAAAAAAACGCAAGACAAAAAAATTCAAACACCTATCATTTAATTTATTTTAATTTAGATTAAAATAAATTAAATTCATTGACAAAAAATTATATCTTGAGTCATGTAATATTTTAAAAGGGATTAGTGTTTGTCTGTTTAAAGGACATATAATTGTATTATTGTAACATTCTCTATAACTGATTAATATAAAGAATATCACATTATTTCTTAAACTATACTTTAACTATAATAACAATAAAATAAAATAAAATATGAACAACGATAGATAATATATACAAACTTTCTTAAGTTATTTGTACATGATACTAAGTCAGGTATATATATTTTATATTCAAACTATGGGTTTTCATTTCATCCTTTGCCATAGGAATTTTTTTTTTTTTTGTTGAGTTACCCAACTCTAATTATCTCTTTGAGACGAGTTGGCTCCCTCCGATATCCCCACAAGACTCTTTGAGCCGGCTATGGGACTAATCTGAAGTGCGGGGGTCAGTGATGGCTAAAGGTTCAGCCCCCTCCCCAAGAATGCATTCAGCAGTAATCGAACACATATCCAATCTCACTAACTCAGCGCCAAGGAACCAACTGAGCTGCACCCATTGGGTTGGCATAGGAATTTTTGAAATGCAGTTAAGTAGGTAACTTTTCTCTAAGTTTGATGAGTGATAAAATGAGTGTTCACTATTATAATTAGTGAAAGAAATTCTCGTTCACAAGTGAACACATTTTCGAACTGTGTAATGCCACCACCCGAATTGCGTAGCAATTTGAAAAGGCAAATTAATAAGCATAGCGAGATAGATCACCACAACCCATATACATAACAATTATCTATATTTTGAAAAGTGATGCATAGCCTATTATATATATGTGTGTGTATAAATATAAACGTTACATTATATTGTTATAATACGCATAGCTATGTATATAAAATTACAATATAATGAAAAATGAAAGCCAAACATAAAATATTGGTCTTACTCAAACCAATGCCCCATGGAATCAATCTGATCTTGCGGCCGTAACTGTTTTTGAATTGAATTTGGGGAGAAGGATAGTGAAAATGGCTGATCATTGGAAACATATGATGGAGGCTGAGAAATGAGATTCGTTGAAGTATATACACTGTTGAATGGTTGATTATTTTCGTCTTGGTTATGGTGTTGATGTTGATGTTGATGTTGGTGTAGCCTTTGCTCAGAACGTTGTTGCTTTGGAATATTAAGCTTCTCTCCTTCTATCTCTCTATATTTCTGAAGGTAAGATTTTAATGGTTCAACATAATCCTCAAAGCCTAAGGTTGTAATGGCCCAAATGATATCATCCCCATTAATGGTCTTCCTTTTTTCTCTCTGACATTTATCAGATGCTTCACCAGTGACAAAACTGATGAACTCTGATACACATTCTTGAACTGTCTCTTTTGCATCCTTTGAGATTTTCCCATTAGCAGGAATCACTTTTTTCATGATTCTACCAACATTGGCTATGGGGAGAAAGCGATCCTGTTCTTTGTTGCTATTGTGATTATTGTTGTTGTTGTTGTTTGTCTTTAAGCAAGGACTTTCAGGGCTTCCTGTGCTGAAACCATTTGGCAAACTACTATGGCTCTCTTCTTCCATATAGCTCTTGTGGGGTTGGGGAGGACTGAAATGAGCTTTTAGGATATTACCTTGTATATTGTATAGGAAAACTGAAAGAGTGGCATAAAAATAGGCATTTATGAAGGGTTAGGACAAGTAAAAATTGTAAAAGAAATTAATGTGTACGGTTGATTTTCACCAGCGAAATCCTCAGGACTCGCTCTAGATGTGGAGCACTTCATGTAACTGCCAGGACCCAATCCAACTTAGATAACACTATTATTGACAACAGAAACACCGTTTCTTTTACCTTTACCCCTTTGGCATTCTTAATTAAATATATATATTCTAATATTTGTTGTTTTATTCAATGACAATTTAATATAGGAAAAAACACACGCTTATGTCCTTTTAGATGATTTATATCTAACATGTCCGGTCATATTTTGTATAATTCACTGAAAGAACACAATTTGATTTCTTTTAAATGACACACTAAATCCTTTAATATATTATCAAGGATAGCACTCCTAGCTAGATGAATTGAATTGAACAACCTTTTTTTTTTCCCTAGCTTCTTAGAATTGGATTTAATATATTATCAAGGATATCCCTAATGCATAGTTCTAATCTCAGCTGCGATATTGTTACACATCAAAATTTGGAAATATAGTCACAAGCACTCTCTTTTCACTTCGATACGGGGTAAAAATAAATATCAAAGTTATATATAAATATTATTAAGAATAATGGAAAACGCTAATTATTACAAATGTTTTTTAGGAATGGGTTAACTGTTTAGGACTAATAATCTAGTATTATCACAAAAATATTATTTCATATATATAATATAAAAAAGATGGAGGTTATAATTACTATCTCTTTTTTTTTACTATCTCTTACTACTAAATCTTAACCGTTGATTTTCGTCAATCTAACGGTTGTAATTTATTGGATCATATTTATTAATTAAATATTGATTTTCTATAAATTATAACCGTTAGATTAGTAAAAATCAATAATTAAAATTTGATACCAAGAAAAAAATATATATAACCTCTCCATGCTATAAAAAAATATTAAAGTTTAGGGAGGAGAGTGGTGGACTCACGCCTCTCCCTTTAATCCGTCACTAATGGAGGGGCTCTGGGAGGAGTTCAAGCTTTTTTTTCTTAATTAAAAAGAAACAACTATAGCAATCTTAGATATAAGTGGCAGTTTAACAAAACAAAATGCGTCGAATCAGAACAAAATTAGGAGTACATTTGCTCCTTAATTAAAGTATGTAGACTTTTCATCACTTTACTGAAGTTGATGCCGTTTGCAGATCTTTGCTGTGTGATCGTGCTTCATGCTTGTGCATTATTTTATTCCACGCAGACGCATGGTGCTTCATGCTTCTGGATACTAGCATGTGTATAATTCTAGTGTTTGCATTCTATCATTTAATATGACCACAAAAAGTTTACTACACACAAAATATTTTGTGGGATCTGCATATTTTGAAAAAAAAAAAAAAAAACTATGATACTCAAAACGAATCTCTATAACATAACACAATCACTTTTTCTATAACATAACTCTTATAACACCCATAATTTTATTCCCCCCATATATACACAAAGCATCGTGTCAGAACCAAATTAGGAGTATATTTACTCCTTAATAAAAGTATGTAGAAATTTAATCAATTTACTAAAGTTGGTGCCGGTTGCTGAATTGCCGGGTGATCCTGCTTCATGCTTGTGGATCCATGCATGTGGATTATTTTATTAACACGAACAAAGGATGTTTCACGCTTGTAGATACATGCATGTCTATTATTTTATATGTACCCACATAATGAAATATTTTGACCATTTCAAGTTAAAATCATTCTTGCATCATATAACAATTTTTAATTAGGTAGTTTTTTCTCAAGATTTTGTGTTGGGTTGAAATTTTTATAATATAAATAGGGTTGGATATATTTACAAACTACACAGTATACTAGGGGTAGTACATGCTCAAATAGTATATATCACCTGTAGTACATAGTGTAGTTTGTAAACAAAGAATTCGTAAATATAACATTACTCAATATAATTATGGGTTAAGTGTATGTCCTTTTAAAGGACACAAGTTATATCGTTTTAATTTTTATCATTATGTCTTAGACATAGTTATAATAAGAAAAATTATTTTTTCTCTTTCTATGTCAGCCGAAGTTACTCAGGAGAGAAGAAAAATAATAATTTTACATATTATAACTATGTCTTACCGGTAAGATATAATGTTAAAAATAAAAAAGGCACAAGGTTGCGTTCTTTAAAATGACAAACATTTTTTCCATAAATTATATTTAAAAAATATTATATTAATCAAAATTATTTAATACTTCATTAGTATATGTCAAGTTTATTGTGTTATATACTTTTAAAATATATAATAATAATTTAATTATATTATTATAAATTTAATTTTTATAAAATTTGACACAAACAATTAAGATGATTTACATTTACATTTAAGCATTTCAACAGTGGACTTGATAAAAGAAATAAATTCATATATATATATATATATATATATATATATATATATATATATATATAGAATAAATTCAAAGGTATCCTCTGGCCGTAATCGAAGACTAATCCCCATCGAGCACCGTCAGACCCTTTCGGGGGCGGCTCTCCCAAATCCTTTTTTTCCATATATATATATATATATATATATATATATATATATATATATATATATATATATATATATATATATATAGGCAAAAAGATTTGTAATGTGAATGTATATAAGTATTGGTGCAGTCACCTAAAAATTACGTCATTTTGGGTGGGATAAAGGAAGTTCGTATTTAAAATTAATTGTAGAAAATAAAAATATTATATTTATTTTTAACTTTGTATGGTTATGATTTCTCATATTTAATATTTTATATTTATCTCCACCTTTTGTATGGTTATTATTTCTCATATTTAATGATTTTACATTATAAAATGACGTAGTTTTATATGACTGCACCAATCCTTAGGTGCAGTCACTTTACATCCGCTAAACCCATATATATATATATATATATATATATATATATATATATATATATATATATATATATATAAGTTAAACATTTTTACGGCCACTTTAAATAAGACTGTCTACAACTATCCCTTTTTTAACTAAGTTTGACTAGTAAGACATAAAAATTACATTTTCTCTTTTTGTCACGTTAGCCAACAATGTCTAAGTAGAGAAAAAAAAATAGTTTTATTGTTATAAGTATATTTTACTGGTCAGACTTAGTTAAAAATGGATGAGTGTACTTAATGTTATCTAAAGTGTCTGTGCAAATACTTTTTCATATATATACATAGGGTTATGATCATTTTACACCAGTATAAGTTACACTCTTAATCTTGTTCGTTGATTTCACTTATATCTAAGGGCTCAATTCTTTAGTAATGTGAGTCATTGGATACAAGTGGATCAATGGTCAAGATTGAGTGTAAGGCTTCTAACTCTTACACTGGTGTAAGAGTTAGAAGCCTTACACCCAATCTTGATCATTGGTCCACTTGTATCCAATGACTCACATTACTAAAAAATTAGAGCCCTTAGATATAAGTGGGATCAATGGACAAGATTGAGAGTGTAACTTACACTGGTGTAAAATGATTCTAACCTATATATATATATATGAGATTAATATTTCTAATGTTGTAGTTATCTCCTATAACATAATAAACAAACTTCAAACCTATAGATAAGGTAATATGTAAAATTTTATTTCTAAACAAAATAAAAAACACTTAACAAATAAGTAATTAATAATTTTTTGAATTACAAACATGAATATATATAATGACCGTAACTATCGATGCATCATTTTTCTTAATTATTATCAATTTATAATATGTCTCAGTGTAATGATTTTTATTACCATGACTTTTTTTTAAAAGTTTTGTTAAGGTCTACTTAAGCTTCATTTTTGCCAAAGACTAAAAAGACAATTGCATGCTCCTCATCATATACGGAAATTTTTAATATACATTGGGACTATCAAATTTTTTATGCTCCTTTTTTTTTTGGTAAAAAAAAAATACTTTTAAACCTTTCTCTATTGTTATATTTCTCACTCAATCCATTTTTATTTTTCACTTTTGGGAAAAAGTATCATGCTTCGGACCATGAAAGAAACTCTCCTATAGATGTCCAGTTTCCACTATCTACTATTTTATTCTGCATGAGAAGACACCTGACTCCTCCAAACTCTAGATTGATGCTCCTAGCGCGGAGGACCAAGTAGCTAGGAAGCATTAAATTGAGTGTTGGAGGGAAATCTTTTAACTACTATGTGACACATGTCATAGACTTCCCTTGTAATAAGATTTTGTATATATAGATCTATTTAATTTAGTAGTAATTTTGTATCAGTCCTATATCATATCTACCATTATTTTATCCTGTCCATCAAACTAGCACTTAAGGTGGACCTATTTTTCTAATTTTGTAGGAGATAATTTTATCTTTTATATATATTTAAAAGTGTGTAAGGTCCATTTGAGCCCATATAAAAAGAAGAGAGAAAAATAAAAAAATAGGGATCCCACATACTTTTATATATATATATATAGGAGATAAAATTATCTCGTACAAAATGAAAAATACTAATCCCTAAAATAATATAACTTTTAGAGGGAGGATATTCTTACTACCAAGATTTTCTACTACCAACTTACTACATATCTAATCATCATTGGATCGAAGAGAGAATGCTAAAAAGTTTTTGAAAAAAAAGAAAATGTTGATCCAATGGTGATTAGATAGGTAGTAGAAAATTTTGGTAGTAAGAATATCCTCTTGTAACTTTTATACCCATTTCTTCTACATGATAGTATGATACCCTCTCAAAATGCTTCTTATTTTGGACTAACCACATTAGCTCAATCCATTGGACTGACCTCTAAGGCATCCATATAAGAAGGTTATTTTGTGTGAACCGGGACCACCATTTTTAGATGGTCCCTTAGTATAAATAGGAGGATAAAATGGAAAAAGTAGGAAAATAATAAGGGTAAAAAAGGAAAGAGAAAATTAATATTGTGAGAGGAAGCACCAAAAAATTCAGTGATCCTGGAGCATATTAAATTTTTCCATATAAGGAGTTAGATTCTTATATCTTTAAAGTGAGACTTATAAACTCTTATTATAAGGGATCTTACTCCAACACAATACACCTCACACCTTACACATCATGTCTTGTCTCACATTTAGTGGGGCCTATAAGTACAAACCGATATGACTCATTTTTTTATTTATCATTGAAAAGTCTTCTCCACCTATTTATACCCTTCTTCAACCATAGACAAGACGCCTTTTTATACATCATTTCCAAAGTTGTTACTCTACTAAATTCTTGTCACAAAAAGTCATTGTGCCCAACACATTTCCCTTGATTCTCAGTTTTCATTTGAGACACTACTCACGGTGACTTTCCATTTAACTTAGAATTATACCTCTACTTCATAGATCATTGTTACAATGGCATACTGCACACCTCATCGAGAGAAACACATCAATCTCCCTCACTTAAATAGTTCACTTCCTGTTGGTGTTTTTCAGTCTCATTTGATCTCTATATTTATAGATGGTTTTATAAATTTTGTTATTGGATACGATCTTAACTCGAATCACTTGTAAATAGAGGTTATAGTCCAATTGGCAAGAAATGTGTTGACCCATAATCTATATTAGATTTTTGGTATTATAGCAGTGTGTTTGCTATTTAAAATAATCTATAATATTTTAGGTTAAATACTTAAATTTACACAGATAATTTCAATCATTTTGAAGAGACTAGCTGAGTCATTAGAAATTTTTCTATTTATTTTATATTTTAATTTTTTAAACAATTCATCTTTGATATATTACAAATTAAATTATAATAGACCTAACCTAATAAATAATGAAGGCCAAGCCTTTGAATATTTAAAAGTAAACCAGATCTATAATTTAATATCCATCAGGCTAACAAATCATATTAAACCCAATTTAGACCATTTACCCTCCTAATTCCATTTAACCAGGCATCATTATCCCTCCGATATTTTAATATTTTTTTTTCCCATTCGGCCAATAGGAAAATCCAGGAAGTGCTTCCCATAAGAAAAAGAAAAAAAAAAAAAAAACGATTCGGATGCTCCGTTTTTTGTCGGATAAAAAATATGTAAGACACAAAGTACTGGTAAGCCTTCAACTTCCAGTATTTGATTTTTGAAATCAATAATATATTGTTCCTGTCCAAATATTCAATAACATAATAACTACCAACTTTTGGTAGAAATCTCACTATAACTTTGGAGAATCTCAACTATTAGACACCAACCTCAACATAGAGGAGATCAAAATTAATTACCAAAGGAAAAAAAACGAATGCGTGAATGCCTAACTATAATAATACATAAATAATGGTGGAAGTTCAATTTTACAAGAACTTTGAGCAGCCAAAACCAAAAAATCACCTAATTCTCTTGTTGAAAATCTCATCCGCGCTTAACCAATAGCATACTTGAGTGTCTCCAACTCTTTAGGCCGCCACATGGACTTCTGGACACATAAAAAGCCCTCCTTATCTTTAGAGTAAGTCATGCGAACCTCCCACTGCATCGACCTCACCATGTTCTCAAGCTCGTTAATGATCTCAACAGTGTCCCGGACAATAAGCTTTCCCTCGGGCCTGAGAATCCGATCAACCTCAGCCACTACCGCTTCAAAATTGCACCTGCGTGAGCAATAAGCATTAGCAAAATGAGAAAAACATAGAGATTGTTTCAAATCTGATAACCAAGATTTTGCTCATGATGAATGAGAAATGAAATATTTGTTTGCACCTTTTCTTAAGCTTTGAAAACAGATGATCTGCATGGAGTAGATCATAGGACCTGGGATAGGTGCTAAATGATTCACACCAATCATGATATATGCCAAAAAGACCTCGTTCAAAAATAATGGGAAGTGTGTCTGGGGAATCTACTGAAACCACATTCATGACCCAAATATTCAAATCCTTCAAAGCTGCAGCAAACCTAGAACCCAAAAAACACAGGAAGATGTCAAACACAGGGCTATAATAGCAGGTTATTTTATTCAGCATACCACTGGAAACAACGAATTTTGCTCACCCTCCATAGACTGATCTCATGTCCATGACATTCCGCACATTGGACCATTGAATTCCCATCCCATTTAGATAAGACTTGGAAACTACACGTTTCCAGTGTTCATAATCAGCAATAAAATCTTCAGGGGCAGGCTTTCCATAAACTCCAACCTGAGAATTTGTCAACCAGTAAGGTGCTTTGGTCAGTCTTGCGGGCCACTGCTCTGGCCATTGTGACCCACGTTCTGTGGAACTCACTGGCACTTTGTGCATGCAAGCTTGCAATGGAATGTTCCTGCGACCAAAGAGATAAGAGAGCAACCATATGTTATACGAAAATGTTATACGAAAACAATACTTTCACACCTTAATTGGGTGTATAATGTAAACCAATCCAATCCTAGAACAGGGGAACAATATGTATGTGGATCCTAAGGATCAATCCCAATGCAGGAAAAGTGGTGTAAGGAATAAAACTACGAGAATATCAGTGTCGTATCCTATAACACCACAGGCCTATTGAAACTTTAGCAGATATACACTGTAATAATCAAAACGCTGTTCATTTGTAGCAAAGTTCAACTTTATCAAAAGTGCCTCGTGAGGCTAGGTTTGTTTGCCGTTGTTTATATTATGGTTCATGCATATGTTCCTTAGCGGAAAAATAAATAAATCTGCAGCTGTTTTAAAGGAAGTCTTATTATGTTATTACAGTCAGAGATACATATCAACAATTAACTCAATCAAAAATTCCTTTTTTCTGTTTTGGTTTTTAATTAAAAAAAATTACTAATGTCTCCGTTAAGAAAGAAATACCATGCTGCATTAGGATCATCAGAATCTGGACATATAGGAGGCTGATTCTTAGAACGTTTCTCATAACACTCATTCGTAGTTGGCTTCTTGTATACAGCTATACCAACTCCATTAAGTTTATCCTTGCTGATGGACACAACTTCCCAGCACATTGCTTTTGTCAGAGCCTTCATTTCTGCAAATGAATACATACAATGTCAGAATTAACATACCAACATTAAAAAGATTAAAAGAGGCAGACAATAGTCTAGATATCATCTACCTTTCCATATTTCAACATCTTCGGGAAGCTTCTGATAAATAGGAGTGGCAGACCATACAAAGAAACCACCAGGTCGCAATAATCTATTCAGCTCCAGAAGAAGTTTGCCACCTACACTAATACAAACAGTAAGCTTCCGACATAAAAGCCAGTTGCGCTTAGATGGATTTTACGTCATCAATACACACACATGTATATATAAGGAAGTTGTCTTATAATCCAAATGCACAAACCAAGGTAAATTACCAAAATGCTACATCAAAACTTCCTACTTGTATGAACAAGAATTCATCTAATCACCCCAATAAAAGTTGTCATTGAAATACCTTCTATATGCCATGGAACTCTACAGCGCGCACAATGAACTATATCAAATACTTTCCCAGGGAAAGGAAGCCTCTTTGTGCCCATCACAGCAGATATAGCAGGAATTCCCCTTTCAAGTGCAAATTGTACCTGAGCTTCATGTTCATCTTTTGGTGCCAATGACATTGTAAGTACATCTCTTTCAAAGAGAAAGCCACCAAAGCTGGCAACACCACATCCAACATCTAATATCACACGTGATTGTTTGCCCCAAGCGATATCAGGCACAGACTGCATAATCAAAGTTCCTTGTATTAAGTTAAATGCTCAACAACATCAGGAAAACATATCACATAACCACATAGCAATTCTAGGATGGAAGCATGAGAAGTTTCTCATTATTATGCCTAACAAGTTTTTGTATTGCAAAATAAATTCATTTGTACAAGTTTAAATGATTCTGATATCTCTGTATTTGTTAAATTTTGGTTGTCTCCTAGTGCAGTGTGCACCATATATGCATTGTTCCTACCTACCTGATCTTGCCCAGGTTGGACATAAGAAAATTGTCATCTTTACCATCAAGTAGCACTTTCTCCTATTGGCAAAGAAGTCCAATGTAGAACCTCAAGTGCCACAGTAGTAATACTAACACTTCTCTTAGCTAGTTTACTATTTATTAGTCTAAATCATCTTGTGTGCAGTTCCTACCAATTTGGGTTTTCCCCTTCCTAGGTTAGACATTAAAAAAATAATTACAGTTTCTTATTTCATGTCAAGATAGCATCAAAAGTTTTCTTTGCTCCGGATATCATATTAAAGTGAAGTGTTAGACAATTCTGCCCTCTACAAGAAATGCCAATGTTAGATCAACAAGATTTCCGCCCTCTACAGGATCGATTTGCCATCAAAGTTTTGTTTTTATGTGTGCCCTTAGGGCACATGTTAATGAATTAAAATAGAAACTTTTAAATGAAAAAGTAGAAACATTTAATATCTTGAAAATCAAAAATACATTTAATACCTTTTTTTTAAAGTAATCACGATACTTTAATGTAGGGTATTAAATGGGATACACCTCAACAAAACCTTTTTTTTTCCCTATTTTAATAATAACACATTTTTCAAAGGCTGTAATTTTGACAAGATTTTTCCTATAAGGTATATGACTAGAGAGTAGATGGGATGAAATTTTCTAAAATTGGATATAAAACTATATATATGTTATAAATACTTGAGCAAATGCGAGTTAAATTGACATTAGTATCTGTTAGGTATCAGGTAGATAAGAGAAGAAATAAGGAATTCAAATACTACAACTGATATTAGTTTCTATTGACTTCAAACAGAATCAGTGTGAAATACACTGGATTGTCACAAAAGGGAAGAAAATGGAAATTACAGTCAACTGAAGATGGAAGAAACAGAATAATAGCAGAACAATGGATTAAGGAAATTTTAACAAGAAAACCTTGAGATAAATTCAGAGCAATTCGAGAAGCTCTGATTTCTCCCAAGTCCAAGTCTAGTCCCACCTAACCTACTGAGAATCCTCCCCTCTATTTAAGCTCCTTGCATGCCTTTTGTGGTGTGACTCTCGCTTGCTCACATTTCCCTTAACTGCATGGTGCGCATTTCCTCTAACTGTTTGGCATAAATCCTAAATATTCCCACCTTATTGCTTTTATGCTGATTCAGCATTTGAATGATTATCTATATTGCCCCTAAGTCTCCTTCTAAAATAAACTTTGAGTGTAGGAACGTATCAGTATCATATATAGCAATTATGTCCAGATACTCCGATTCTATTTTGCTTTGTTTCTTTTAAAATCAAATTTGACTTGTAGATGGAGTGATCAATAAATATACAAAGAGAAGATCGGTTATGAAGTTATTTGATGAGAAATTTGCTCAAAGGGAGAAAAACTAGAACTGGCAGATACAGTATTTGTTACAACACATGCAATATGGATTTCCAGAACATGCGCCAAAATGTTATCCAGATCTAGACATACAGAATCAACAGTAAAAGAAACTAATAAAGTCAACCTTGACAAGAAATATATGTGTGAATATGTATGAATATTTTACACACACACGTGTGAGTGAGTGTGTGTATATATTACCTGTTGTATAGTGTCAATGTAATGAAGTGCACCATGTTTGAATTGAGTTCCACCACCAGGAAAAGTGAGGTACTCGCCTGAAACTTTCACCCAATTCTGGTGCCCCTTATATTCAGCAAGCTTAGTGTGTGGAATATTGTAATACCATATCTGCAGGAAAACGGTTTATTATTTTATGAGAGAATAAACTGTTAAACCAAGAATGATACTTGACAAGCATTCTGATTTCTACCTTCTCTCTGCTTTTGGGCCACTCAATTGGGCGTCTATATCCTTCAGGAAGAGAGACAAGGCAGGTAGGAGGTTGTTCCGGACATTGCCTTTCTCGATGTTCATAGTGTTTAGTAGTCGGAAGATTCCTAATCGCTTTCAAGTTGTCGAGGCAAGGGATGTAGTCAGGGCCAGCAGTGACATTGCAGAGTTTCCAATTGTACCGAGTAGATTGCTTGGAGGGCTCTCGAGACTCCTTTTCATTCTTTGACTCTGAAGCCTGAGTTGACCAAGAACCATTTTGAGTGGTATTTTCATTCAGAAGCTCTGTCTGGGCCCCAGAAGGGTATACCTCATTTGAATTCTGGCTGTTGGCATTGTCATCTGTTTTCTTCTCATTAGAGCTTTCAGCAGACTCTTGGTTACCACTTTGTTCCACCTTTTCTTCAGTCCTGTTATCTGTTGTTTCACTTGAGTCATCAGATTTGTTTTCACTTGGGTCATCAGATTTCTTTTCACTTTCATCTGAATCAGACTGCTTGTTATCATTTGATTCAGATTTCTTTTCACTTTCATCTGAATCAGACTGCTTGTTATCATTTGATTCAGATTTCTTCTCGCTCTCATCGAATTCGGGTTTCTTCACGCCCTCATCCGGATCAGGTTTCTTCTCGCCCTCATCAGAATCGGGTTTCTTCTCGCCCTCATCAGAATCGGGTTTCTTCTCTGACTCATTTGATTCAGTATTTCCTGTCTTAGTAGTATCTTCAGAAGACTTCTCTTCAGGCTTTACGTCCAATTTCTCTTCCTGTTTTTGTGTCACATCAGAGTTGTTTTCAGAGGTGACACTACTGTCCCCCTTGGTTGCATCCTCAGGAAGGTCACCCGGATTATCTTCAAACTGTCGAGTATTGCTATTAGTGGTGTCAGTTGGCTGTTCTTTCATCTCATTCTTACTCTCCTGAGACACATCTACATTTTGCACAGGAACTACAGAGGATGATGTCATCATCCAAACCCCAACCAAGCATAGAGCCACAAACACAACAATAGACACTGTCGAACAGTAACTCGAAGATCGTTTATTGTCTATTCTAGTATATTTCCCTTGAGCCATGTTGTCAGAGAGCGCAATGATTCACAAATAGTTTAGACCTGCTCATGAACCAAACAAAAATTAAACACCACCCCCAATGTTGGACTTGGATCACTCGTGGCAACACTTAATTGCCAATATTAAGGCAGTTTAGAAGGCAAAATACATGACATGAACTACCAAATCACAGGTTCACCAAAATTTGCTTGTTCAAAGACTAGTTACGAAAATCAAATACATAATTGCCAATATGAAGGCAGTTTAGAAGGCAAAATACATGACATGAACTACCAAATCACAGGTTCACCAAATTTGCTTGTTCAAAGACTAGTTACGAAAATCAAATACATAATGCTCACGATTCTGGGATGATTTATTCCGTCGTCCAATTAAACAAAACTTGGAGGATTTGGAATATATATAAGGCGTTTGAATTTTCTCCAATTCCTTAACACATGACAATGTCAAGTTATGAGAGAGAAAAAAACACAAACTACTTCCATGCAGCAAGGACGACATCTATTCTTTCTCTCTCAGAACATGAGACCGTCGCGTTCTTAAGTAAAACGACCAGATCTAATTAATTCATCCGAATCATGTAAGCTACCAAAACAAAATAAACGGATCAGAGAGTTTTACACTTCAAATGGCAAGACAATCAGTGAAATTCAACCAAAAAGACTCTCACATAAACCATTGCCGCGAAATGCGAAACAACAACAAATTTGAACAGATTCGACGGATTGAAAACAGATAAAAATAAAAAATAAAGGAAACAGAGACACGCTCAACGAGAAATCAACAACACTCACATAGATCTATACTACCAAAAACAAAACTGAACCAATATCATAAACATTACGCAATCACAACGACCAATGCAGTCAAAAAAGATAATCGATAATGCGTGATTAGCTCCGGAAAGAAAAAGGAAAATGTTCAATTCATAGAAGCGAAACCACGAGGTTTGAAGATCAAACGAACAAAAGCGATATTTCGGTGAATGCGTGGGTAGATCTGAATAGCAGGAAATGAGAATTCATTCGACGTACCTCTATGGCTAATAGTAAAGAAGCGGATCTGAGGAGGAAGAGGAAGTTGTTATCTCTCCATTGTGTTGCACACGAGGAAGGGAGAAAGAGAAAGAGAAAGGTGCGAATGAAAACTTGGATTGAGAAGGCAAGGCGAAGAGTAAGGGTTGATTGATATAATATAACAGCTTAGGTGGGGTAGACTAGCATCCATCGATTTGGACAAAGATATTGAATCGATGTGAGAAAAAAAATAATGATAGTGAGAGGGGGTAAATGCCAAAGGTAAAAAAACAGAGACTGGGAGAGAGTGACGGCCGCATGAAAGACGTGTAACCGGTGGGGTAATTTCCTTTTTTTTATTACACATGGGAGATAATTGACAATTTAACGAAATTTTTGGGAGATAATTGACAATTTAACGAATTTTTCAAAGAACTTATTTCGTTAATGAAAATAAAAAAAAATAAAAAAGTTTCTGTCTCTATTGCAAAAAAAAAATTGTGTCACACTCATAATAGGTCCATTATAATAAGAAGAAAGAGCAAATATGAGTAACATCTACTCATTTTTATGTAAATATGATATAATAGTTTTTTTCTGTAGAAAAAATATATTAAACCCATAAAAATAATATTCAAAATATAGCATTGAGTGTCTAACATTTTATTTAAAAATAAATAAATTCTATGACTTAAGTTTCGAGCAATGTCATTCCAATAAAATTCATGGTCGGCTAACATTGAACCTAAAAGACATCATTTTAATGTGGAAATCAAAGTATTTTTATAATTATAAATTATTTTAAGGTTATAATAATATTTTTTATTTTAATTTTTAAGATTTTAACTCAAAATAACATTATTTTAAAAACAAATATAGATAATTTATCTCACGTTAAACTTAAAATTAATTGGAAATGGATCCTTGAACTTAAACTTAAAATTAGACTGTGTTTAATCAAACAGAAGAATTTGTTTTTCACTTTTACAATTTAGATGGAACAAAAATAGCGACATTCGTGATTTGTTTTTTGTAAAGCGTACGGATGTAAAATAGTATTTCTGTTTTTGAAAATAATATATTTTGTTACACATCTTTCCTAACTTTAAATGATATCTCTTGTTATCAAAAATAAAAATAAAAATGATATCTCTTAAGCTATTAGGGCTAATGTAATGGTAAAAGATCTAATAGTTATGTAATAGGTTATATGTTTAATTCTTATATATATATTAATAACAATATTATAACCTTATTTAGTCAACCAGACTGTGTCCTTGTATTTATAAAAAGTTTATTTAACTCAAAAATTTAAAACCTAAAATCACATTAATATTTTTCATTATATTTTTTCTATCAATATTTATATCATTAGTGTTATCTTGAAGAAAATAACAATTAACATGCCTTGTACCAAACAAAATATAGTCATCCATGTTTGTGCAATATATATTTTTATTTTTATTTTTTTTAAAGAAATTTACCCACGGTGAAAATCATTCAACTTAACATAATTATATTAAATAAATCCATTACACTATTTCCTCATAATTTTGTCCTTTCACTGTATTCAACTTATACTAATCGAGTTAAAAGTGAGATAAGAGTTTGTGTTTGATCTTCTCCATTATTATTTTTAGAAAAAATTTAAAACCTTAATCTCATCTATTACGAATCGAACTAATCATTCAATCGCGAAGCAATTTGAATATCTTAAAAAAAACAAATTATAACCTCATTCATTTAAAACGATAAATGAAGATATTGATGGATTGTGAATCATGATGGTCAACCCCCAGTTGCCATTAATGCTACTACGTGACTGGAAGCAGGGATATAAAAAGTCTCCGCACTCTTAAAAATTCAGGGGGATTACCTACAATGAGAGGATATTGCAGGAGGGTGGATATTATAATTATTCTTTATGAGTATTTGCAAATTTATGAAATATATTACAATGTTTGTCTCTCTTCTTTTTATATGTTATAAAACTAATATTTTATTAATTTATAGTGAATGGATTCACAGTAATAAATATTATTAAAAATATATAAATTTATGCAATGATGGTTTATGTAGCATTATTATAAAAGATATAGCTAAAGTCGGTGAGTTATTGAAATATTCTTTTACTTTTATATGAATTTTAAATTAGTGATCAAAATTTTGATACGCAATTTTAAAGTTTAATTTAATTTATTTTATTTTTTAAATTTCAAATTTTAATTCTTACGTACCCACAAAATAAATCTATTGGTGAAGGTCATAAATGAGTGATGGTAAGTAGAATGACAGAGGACACAGCCTATTTCACCCTTTAGTTCCTCATTAATTATTTAATAATTATTTTGTCTCTGATTGCAAGCTATCTACCAATCTGCTTCTCTTTAATCGATTAAATTGAATATTTAATCTTTTACCAAAAAAAAAAAATTGAATATTTAATCGATTAAATGGTCAAATGAAGATTTAATCGATTAAATCTTCAACTTAATCGATTAAATTTTCCTCTTTATTATAAGAAATAGGGAGATTTTAATCGACTAAATAGGGAGATTTAATCGACTAAATCTTCAAGTCAACGTTTTTTGCCTGTTTTGACCATTTAATCGATTAAATTTTTGGCTTAATCGACTAAAGAGAGACAAATTAGTAGATAGTTCTAAGTGAGGGCAAAATAATTATTAAATAATTAATTAGGGACAAAATGGTGAAAATATCCACTCTCACCTCCTCATTCCCAACAAGAAATGAATAATGTAGTATCCAAAAAAAAAAAAACAGAATAATGTACGAGTAGATTTTTTATTTTCTATATCCAAATTTATGTTATTAAAAAGTTTCATTATTTATCTAAATATTTAAAAAATAAAATTGCAAACATTCTGAAAAAAAAAACTATAATTATAGTGAAATATTGATTGCCTATTTGCTCTACAATTACCATTAACCTCAAACTATATTAATTACTACTCTTTTTGTTTTAGTAAAAATTAAAAAA
This sequence comes from Gastrolobium villosum, assembly GCA_032173675.1. Taxonomy (NCBI): domain Eukaryota; kingdom Viridiplantae; phylum Streptophyta; class Magnoliopsida; order Fabales; family Fabaceae; genus Gastrolobium; species Gastrolobium villosum. Next base: position 646,376 of record JAVKPL010014527.1, read on the forward strand.
TACGTACTTATGCATACACCGGTAAATTAGTTTTCTATATTATTATACATCTATTTTATTTTTAGTGTATTTTATGTGAAAATATTATTGCAGATGTATTTAATATTTTTATTTAAAAAATAAAGCTAAAAATACTTCTTACTCTCTTATTACTGTTATTTCAAATTTTTAACATCATAATATATAAATATATAATTTATTTATTTGTAAGACCGAATTTCCCATGTGAATGGCGGTGAATACTCATTAATTATGATTATGAACATCCGGCGTTGTGTGTCCCACACTCAACAAACAAACGGCGTTTCTGTTGATATTTGATTAAATAAATAAATTAAAGTGAGATGTTGGCCAATGACCTTACAACTTAGGGGGGAGGATAGGATATTCGAAACAAAAGGCCTAATTTTTTTTGTTTTTGTATGATTAGTTGCGTAGTAAGATACAAGCAACCGACAACGTTAGATCCAATTGCACTAAAAATCTCAACCCTTCGTGGCACTATTATTGGAAATTTTAAATATCTTTAAGCTAAAAATTAGTAATTACATAATTTTTTTGCACCCATTGTATATTCATTATTTACTTATATTTTTATTAGAAAAATTATATTTACAAATCTTTTATTCACAAACTCTTACAAATTATATTATGAATTAGGAATAGTATGTTTCAGCACACAATATAGTACCCCTAATAGATAATATAGTTTATAAGAATTTATAAAAAAAATTGTAAATATATGTCACTAATTTTTATATAATAAACTTGATATTATTATAAAAAATGCTTAAATGATTTGACTTATATATCATATTTATGAAATGAATATTCCTCCTAACTGTGCTTGACAGTGCTTGTGCATGTACTTGGTAATTTGTACATCGATCTCACCAATATCTAGAACGTGGCACCCATCACATGTGGGGATGGTTGTGACTTGTGATCGGTGGTTTCTTTATTATTTATTTTAATTTAGTTTTAAAAATAAAAAGACTAAAAGAGTATAATAAATGTGAAAGTATATATAATGTCGCATCTTGCGGATCGGGGTTGAAGACAAACGGGGAAGCGTATGGAAGGGGAAATGTGACGATGGGTTTGAGACAGGTTATTGTGGGCGAGGTCCAGCAGAGTCACAACTCACAAACAAGTTGGTTTTTCTATCATGCATCATCGTGTAAACATATTGATAACGAGAATGATACATTCACGTAGAAATGTATCTCACCTATTTATGGATTTGGATCTTTTACGTGAAATATATATATATATATATATATAAGGTATGATCATTTGACACTTGTGTCAAATTTAAAATTTGACATCTCATCTGATAGCCATTGGATCAGAAAAGATCAATGGTGTCACATGCTTACAAATCAGAATTGTTGATCTTTTTTATCTAACGGCTATCAGATGAGGTGTCAAATCATTGATCTTTTTTTATCTAATAGCTATCAAATGAGATGTCAAATTTCAAATTTGACACCGGTGGATCTTTTACGTGAAATATATATATATATATATATATATATATATATATATATATGAGGTAGGATCATTTGACACTTATATATATATATATATATATGAGGTAGGATCATTTGACACTGGTGTCAAATTTAAAATTTGACATCTCATCTGAGAGCCTTGGATCAAAAAAGATCAATGATGTCACATGCTTACAAATCAGAATTGTTGATCTTTTTTATCTAACGGCTATCAGATGAGGTGTCAAATCATTGATCTTTTTTTATCTAATAGCTATCAGATGAGATGTCAAATTTCAAATTTGACACCGGTGTCAAATGATCCTACCTCATATATATATATATATATATATATATATATATATATATATATATGAGATATTATAATCATACAAAAGTAAATCAATAATAATAAAAAAAGAAAAAAAATATTAAAATAAATAGTTATAAAACCATAATTATTGATTCATTTTTGTATCAATTTTTTTTTTTTTTACATGAGGATCCATTTCCGCTATTTATAGAGAAAGGATCTAGCTCCCCTTTTACGGTTCTCACTTATGGGTTTATGGTTCCACCTTATATATGCCTTCCTCGTCTTATGATTGAGAGGTCACTGTACAAATTTGTGTGTGTAAATATAACAGTTCTAAAAATAAATATAATAACTAAGATTAGGAGAGTAGATAAGGACATGTGCATTTTTTCACCACTCGAGTTTGAAATAGATAATGATTTATGAGAATTAATTTTTGTTGCTGAACAGAGTTAATATGAGAGTGTATTTTTAAGATTGTTCGAAAGATAAATTTTGCTTAAAATATATTTTTAAGAAATAGTGCTAGCTAGCTAGGTTTTATTGAACTTTGAGAAGGATCGTCATTACGTTAAGCCTTACAAACGACTCACGTGGAATCTTAGAAAGCAAGGAAAAGAGAATATAGTGTATGAAAAGAGTATTGAACCACTCGTATTTCATTTAAGGGTTTTATTTTTCTTATGTTGCATGAGAGAAATTATCTTATGCAACACACAAAAATTAGATGAGATCCACTTTTTATTTTCTATCTCTTCCTTTTTAGTGGATTTCATCCACTTTTTATATGTTGCATGAGATAACTTGTTTCATGCAACATAAAAAAATAAAACCCTTCATTTAATGTCATGCTACACGAATCGCCTACATGGCTTCGTAGAATTCGAAAATAACTTTGCCACTTGATAAAGAATAAGCCACTAAAGTAAGTTAATGACATAAATTTAGTAATATGGTTTTATAATTTTCCTTTAACATGAGAAGTTGAATTTTTTACACACTATTTGATTTCTGTGCCACCGTGAATCCTATACATAATTTTTTCTAACATACGGGTCTCACATATTTTGTTTCTACAACATGAGAATTTAATTCTCATGTTAAATGAGAAATATAAAACTCTTAGTAATACGTAAGATATGGTAAGTTTCAAATGCTGTTTTATGGTAAAAAGGGAGCAAACTTATGGTCGCCCCGGCCCAAGAAAAATAGTGTGGGACTGAGTTGAGAGAAAGAGATAAAAAATTGATGAGAGAAAAAAAAGAAAAAAACAATAATAATAATACAGTTGTCAATTTTTTGAGTGAAAGGACTACGTTGTTCCGAGAGCATGTTAAAAAATTCCGTAATAAAGGTTTTTGGTTTGACGTATAAGATCTGATAGTATAAGCTTATACTATACATTATGATATTTTCAGTCGTTTGGTGTGATCATCGTATCGTATAAGCTTATACAACATGATCCCTTACTATCTCAAAAAATGATTTATAATTTAATCGGACCTACCGAGGAGGGTAAAGGGTTGATGTATAAGGTAATATTTCCCATATTTTTTTTTCCAATAACCCCCTTCTTCTTCACCCCCTATCTTCCCCGATTTATGTTCGCATTCCATCTGCCACCATCGGCCTGCGGCTGTCTCCGGAGCACGGCGGCGCTTTCATATCCACCATTCTTCGTCATTCAGAGAACCACTTCCAATGTTTGTTTCATTCCATCGCGTTCTTCTCTTTCTTCCTAGCCTCGCACGTGATGTCGTTGTTGCGCACCAGTACTTGTTGTTGTCGCATCCGTGAAGGTTTGGTGAGTTCGCACTCTATGCTTGTTACCTGTTCGACAGAAATCCCCAATTGCGTGTGACTTTTTTTTTATTTTTAATTTCATCCAAACAGTCCAGAAAATAATGCAATGTCCTTTGACTTGTAAGTTATTTGTATTTATTTTTTAAATTATATCGTATTGGATTAAAAAATTAAATAATTATAATTATAAAGATTATAATAATTTTAAAAAAATTTAAAATTTAAAATATATTATGATTTATGCCCAAAACAACATTATATTAATCTTACTGCACATAACTTATTTATAGTTACTGCAAATATATATATATATATATATATATATATATATATTAAAAAAAGTATACTGTGTGTTCAGCGTATATTTAATGTGTTGAAGATTTTTCCGATTTAGTCATTCTTCATATATTAAAAAAAGTTATCTTTATCTCATCTTATATAAGATAAACAACTTTTCTACACATATAAAAAGGGGTTGGGTCCCATAACTCTTTTTTCTCTCTCCTTTTACATGTGGTCCCACTCATACTTTTATTTCTATATGGGATAATTTATTTCCTACAACATAAGAAAAATATATTCCATTAAAAAAAGTAACTTATTTATAGAGAGAGAGAGAGTCAAATCATTTTATATCAGAAAGTTAGACTTTCATTTGATTAACAATGACTAACAAGATGTTATAAAAAACGGAGTTTAGTTTTGATACATTGTTAATATAAATTTTTACATTACTTATATTTTATTATATGTTCTTGTACTGTTAAAAGATTGATTTTATTTCATTTATTCTAGTCATATTTATTATTTTATTTATATATTCTTAGAAAGAGAGGATATTCTTAGTACCAAAATTTTCTATTACTAACTTATTACCTATCTAATCACCATTGAATCAAAGAGAGAGAATGTTAAAAAGTTTTTGAAAAAAGAGAAAATATTAATCTAATGGTAATTAGATAGATAATAAGTTAATAGTAAAAAATTCTCTTAATAAGAATATCCCTCCTCATATTCTTATATTATTAAACTTATGTGTTTGAACTTCTATAAAATGGGCTGAACGAACAATATTGTACTTTCACCAAAAGTCCATATAATTATATGATTTATTATGGGTTTAGAATCACACACACATGTGATTTATTATGTATTTTTTTCTATTTAGTATTTTTTTGAAATATAATTTTATTAGATTATTTTGAGGAAAAAATATTTTTCATGGTGCATGAGAAGTGTTTTCTCATATTGTGATCCTTTGATGTGTGTGCAATTTTTTTTTTTAATAAATATGGAGCTCACCATTAATTGACAAAATAATTCTCATGCAATATAAAAAAATTAAAACCCTTATCTTAATTATATATATGATTAAAAGGGATAACACAGTGAATTGAGAGGGGTGTTTGATGGATAAGATTATTTTGATTTTATATGTTTTGTGCTGTAGGAACAAAAAAACTTTTCAAAGGTTTAATAGGGTATATATATTCTTAGTTTTGTTTAGTAATTCACCATTAGTTTTTTTTTTACATTGTCAGGAGGTATCCCCGTTCAACCTTCTCCGGTACCATACCCTCAGGGTACGACCCGTTTGGGTAGCCCCTCATTGTGAGGGTGGGTGCACTAAGTTTCGCAATCGGAGAAATGACGAGACTAATCCCTCGACCGAAGATTTTTGGCTTATCCTATGGCCCCCAAAGATTTTCCAAGAAACTGTTTGAGGCAGGATTTAATCCCTGCACCAAGCAATCCCTTGAGAGCTCAGCTGCCAACTGAGCTACCCTTGGGGGTTATTAGTTTTATTTTTACCTGGGACAAAGAATATTTTATTTTTAAACAAATCAAACCAACGCATTAAATTTAAGGGTTATATTTCTCTCATTTCACATAGGAGAAGTTAAATTCCTACACACACAATCGAAGTGGGTCCCATCTTTATTTTTTATCTTTTCTCTTACTTGCAGGTCCCATCTTTATTTTTTATCTTTTCTCTTACTTACAGGTCTCATCTATGATATTGTCTCTGCTGCATGATATAATTCTCTTTCCCTAAATTTAAACCCAAAACAACTGTGCTGAAATATGGTGAAGGGCCAGATAATATGCGGTGCATTATAGATGGAAACTAAAATTATTGATATGTTATAATGTCAACATCGTCTCTCTTGATTGCTACCCATTGAGATGTAAGGAGGAAGTAGAAAGAAATTTTATTTTTAAATGTATACACTGCATGACGTTTATTTTATTTTATTTTTAATAATTGTGATTGAAAGTAATTAATATCAAGGCATCTCAAAACCTAAGTTAATGTACTGTGAATAGCTAGAGGCTTAATTTCATAAACCTTTAATGTTTAAACCAATTAAATTGTTTGTAAAATAATTCCAACAATTTAATTGTAGCGTTACTGGGTTTATTTAATTGATATGAAATGGTATTCAAATATTGAATTAATTTGGGATAGAATGCGCTGTCAAGAGCTGAACTTTTACAGTTTAATTTTGATCTACTATTAATGCAATAGTATTATGAGTTCATTTTTTCTGCGGTTAATGCAGATAAATTATCTGCAATAAGTTTAATATGACTAATACGATATTATTTTGAGGCAGAAATCATAATTTTTTATAATTTTAATTTATTTCAAGTTATTATAATTTTTATAATTATAATTTTTTAATTGATGTTGGGAATAAATGCAGAAATATTTTTCAGTTTTATTACACATACTTACATTACTCAATGATTGATTTTTTTTCATTTATTCTTATCATACTTCTTTTAAATAAATTAAACAACATACACTCTCTCTCCCCTTCTCTTTTTTGGCGTTAAGATCCAGACTTATTCTCTTGATTCTTGAACATGTACGGCACTTATTTTTTTTCATATATAGATTGTGAGTCGCCACCTAATCTCAGGCGAAAATTGATTATCATACGAAATCACAATTCATATAAGCATTTTATAATTCTCATTTAATGAGAATTTAGATTTTCCTACACACCTTTCAATTATCGTGCCAACATAATTCTACATATAATTTTTTCTAACATATGGGTCTCACATATTTTTTAGAGTAAACACCCTTTTTGGTCCCTGACAATATTCACGAAAGCCTTTTTGGTCCCTGGCAATAAAAAAGGACCAAATTGGTCCATAAAACTATAAAAAAAGGGGCCACGTTAGTCCTTCTGTCAACTCCTCCGTCACGGTCAAACTAACGGTGCCCATGTGGCACGTTATCTTCTGACACGGACTGGATGGTTGACACGCTGGAATTTCTGAACGACGCCGTTTTTGTCCAAATGGGTTGCAAACCTGTCCATGGAGAGCACGACGACGTTTTAAAGCAAATGGGTTGAAACAACCCCAATAATGAACCCTAATATTTTGAAAAATCCCCAAATAGAAGGCAAATCGAACCCTAAAATGGAAACTTCATCCCCCCAAATTGATGACCAAATCCCTAATCAGCAATACGCCCCCAAAATGTTTGCACTTTGATGAGTGAAACTCGACGAATAACATTCAGCCCTCAACCGGATTTCTGGGCGTGGGAGAAGATGAGTGTTTCTTCTGGAATTGGGGGATCAAGTGGGAGTTCTGCAATGGGGGGAGAACAATGACAAGGACCGCCGGTCGGAGGTGCAAATGTGGGAGACAAAGTATTGTCTATACCTCCAAAACTGAGAGGAACCCAAACAGGGCTTTCCTTGGTTGTCCTAATTTCAAGGTATGAATTTGTAATCTGCCCCTTAATGAGTTTGAACACTTGGTAAGCGTGGTTTTTTGTTTTTGCAGGAGAAGAAGTCCTTTTGTGATTTTTTTAGATGGGTAGATGACATGTGTAATGAACCCATGGAGCTGGAAGAAGCAAGAATTCATACTGTGGAGTTGGATATTGCTGAAATTAACTTCAAGTTGAAGTATGTGGAGATGATGATGAGAGAGCAAGATGTGAAGATTACTGAGCAAGGAATGAAGCTTCATCAACAGGAAAGAAAACTGAATGACATATGCCTAAAGATGGTGGAGGAGTTAGATAGGATGGACAAAAAAATTAGGACAGTTGATAGGTCAGCTAGGGTCTTAGGTGCTTGTGTTGTTGTGATCATGATTTGTATGTTTGTTGTTAGTGTGGTAAAAGTGAAAACAAGTGACCCAAATGTATTTTACCTTCATTGAATTGTAATAAGTTTGTGATGTGTGTAGTATCATATGGCCTATTATAATAAAGCCTTTAATGTATTCGTCTATATATTATGGCATCATATATTTGTTCCATGGACAGATGTAGCTGCATAACTCATGAAATTGCTGATACAGAAGTTGTATACTGTTATGCATATTTGTTACTGATTGCAAAACACGAGGACCATTTAGGTCCCTGGCAATATTACTCGAGGGTCGTTTTGGTCCCTGACAAAATAGTCGGGGCACTTATTGGTCCCTGACCACAAAAAAATTGGTCATGATCTGTTTAATGATACCTGCAACCAGTTAAACAGCACAAACCTGCAACATGAAGATTTCTATTTCTATTTTGGCATGACCAGTAACCAAAAAATTTGGCCAGCACAAACCAGTAACAAGAAAATATGGCAGGTAAATGATCAACCTAACCAGAAAACATGCATCAACCCATGACACAAAACAAATAGCACTTAACATGCATGTCTAGAATATAACCAGTTACACGTAATTGTCTTCCTAGAACTAGAAAACAGTAGTGCATTACAAATAGAAGGCAGCTAATAAAAAAAATTACATTATAACTGTATAAGGCCTCCAAAAACAAATGGCCAGAATTTACAAAAAATTTCCTTTATATCCTTGTTTCTCTTCATCAGCAGCTCATTTTGTTGAGGATCTCCTTGGTGGCCTGAAACCAGGTGTTGTCATGAAGTGCAAAAATCTGCTTCGTGTGCCACTGCTTGTTGCTTTCATTGTCTCTTCTGTCAACACTGCATTTGCTTCTTGTGGAATTGAGGGAGGTGGGCTGCCTCCTCTGAAGTTGCCTTGATGTGGCTGAGAACTACCAACTTGTGAAGGGACAACTTGTGAAGGGCCTCCTTGACTTAAAGGGATTTCATCTACTGAGTCAGAGCCAATACTCACAGATTGTGGTCTTGCTTGGCTTTTATCTGTTTTGGAAGCTGGTGGCCCCTTACAACTCTTGGCATAGTGTCTAGTCTGACCACATTTAGTACACTTGACTGTATATGTCCTTTTTACTTTCTTTGTACTGCTCCCTTGGTCTTCAGTTGGGTCCTTCTTCCTGTGTTTCTTTGGACGCCCAATTGGCCTTTTAAGTTTTGGAGGAAGAGGTTTGGGTTCATCAGTTGAAGGCCAATACTTGTCCGAATTCACTGGGTTTAAAGTGTGTGCATAAGTGGCATGTAATGCATCCACTGTAAGCCATTGATGGACATAGTTTTCGGCTGGCTCGTTTTTGTGACAAATGGCTGCTATGGCATGCTCACAAGGCAGCCCAGTCAACTGCCATGCATTGCATGCACATGCATGTGTTGTTAAATTCACTCCAACTCTATCACATTTCCCACTAACCTCATACATATCTTGTTGCAGATTTCCAGTCCAAGTGGGTGTCCATGAATTGCTAAGTACCTTTAACTGATCCAGTTTCTTTTGCTGAGCAGGGGCAATTTTACCCCGAACAGTTCCTAACACCCTCTGATGTGCAGCCATCCTCCTCATAATGTAGCATCTCAATTCCTCCAATAGAGTGATAATTGGTTTTGACCTATATCCAACAATCTTGGCATTCCATACCTCTGCCATGTTGTTTGTGATATTATCACATTTCGGCCAGTGGCTGAAATAAGCTTTCACCCAACTTGAGGGTTGAATGTTATCCAAGTACTTCCATGCAGCCTCATTCTTCCCTTTCAACCGTGCCATTGACTCCTTGAACTGTGGGACAGTGGTGCATCTAGAACACTCCCATACCAAGGCTCGAATTGCCTTGTCTTTTCACTGTTTTATGAAATTCTTCCAAACATGCTGCACACAAAATCGATGATGTGCACCAGGCATCACCTCTTGAAGCGCTGGAATCAGCCCCTACACAGACACAAAAAAAAGGTATCACTAACAGATATAGATTGTTGGAACCAGGTACTCGAGGGCCATTATGGTCCCTGACAAAGTGCACGGGGTCCTTATTGGTCCCTGATTCCAGAAATTTAGGAAATGCACTGCATGAGGAAAAACTGATTTGTCCCTGCACTTAACAACAATGAGATCAGATTGCACTATGAAGGAAAAACAGAGTAAACAAATTTGTGGCTGAATACTAAAACAAGTTCAAATGAAATAATCATAACAAACCTTCTGTTGGTCTGAAATAAAATTCCACCCAAACACTGCATGAGGGCCAATGTCTTCCTGTAACAGTGTTAAAAATCACTTCCAGTTCTCTTTGGTTTCACTATAAACAACTGCATATGCGATTACATAGAAGCTTTTGTTGGCATCCTCCCCAACTGCACTTAACAATTGACCTCCATAATATCCTTTCAAGAAACATCCATCCAAACCAATTAAGGGCCTGCAGCCAGCTTTGAACCCTCTTTTGCATGCATCCAGACAAATGTACAACTTAGAAAATATGGGTGAGGAGTGCGGATCAGGTTGTGGGATCAATTGCAGTTGACATGTAGACCCTGGATTGCTTCTCAATAGCTCACCCAAGTAGTCTCTTAATTTTGCATACTGTTCTTTTTCACACCCTTCTATTTTGGCCTTGGCCATTTGAAGTGCCTTGGTCACTTTTTTCAAATGGACATGAACTTTGTACTCCTCTTTCATGTGGTCGTACGCCTCAGCTCTTGTCATGTTCGGCTGTGTCAATAGCCTTTTTTCTAATTTCTTTGCAACCCACTCCCTACTTGCCCTCTTGTTTCTAAAAAGCCTGCAGCAAGTGTGGATGTCATTAAAAGTCTTCACTTGGAAAGCTGCCATTTTGTTGTTCCAAGCACAGTAAATCATCCAATCACATTCAGCATTACTACACGTTGCTCGGGCTCTCACTTTGTCATTCTTCAGCCACTTAAATTATCTTCCTAGATCAATACTGTAGTCTTTGACAGCATTTTTAAAGTCTTGAAGACTCACAAACTCCATCCCCAGTTCTAAGTGTACATGACCGAACTCCTCATGCACATTAAACTTTGGATTTACTTCCTTTTCATCCTCCTCAGCACCACTTGAAGGAGGCGTGTTCAACTCTTCGGAGGTATACCCATACCCACCCTCCTCGAAAGACATTGATTTCTCCTCCTCTTCCATTGTGTCCTCCCCTGCCACATTTTCAACTTCCTTCCCTTTCTTCTTATTTTGCTTTTTTTTTCCAACAGCTTTACCCTTCCCCTTGCACTCCTCTGTTTCCTCCACACTATCATCTGAGTCACTATCTCCACTATCATCCTCCTCCCCATCACCATCTCCACCCTCATCCTCCTCCCCATCACTGCCACCCTCATCCTCCTCCCCATCACTGCCACCCTCATGTGCAGGCCTATCACTGCCACCCATATGTGCAGGTGCAATAATATCTTCAAGTGCAACATAGTTGGGGGTTGCAATGCAATCTTCACAAAAAAATTCTATGAACTTCCCATTTCTCAATGCAGTCTTGACCATCTCCACAATATCACTATTCGTATTCAAAGGCCTTAGACCTACGTCTAAATCGATTGTGTTTGGCATACGCCACAGCATTTGCTTACATGTCTCATATCCATAACCCTTGAACAGAGTATCAAGGTCACAGAGGTTGACAAAATCAGCATCCATTTCAGGTAAGTCATCTATTTTGCCATTTACATATGTTAGGACACCTTTATCATTTCTCTTCAACACACCACCATGATGAAACCTTATTACTATATATTCATCCATCTGAAAAACACACAGGGTTGTATACATCAGAGCAATTTAACAAAACCCTAACAATATACATCAATAACAACACTGCCGATAAATGGGTACAAGTAACGTGGAAAAAAATTGGTCTTTTCCATATTATGCATGCACTAAACATTTGGGGACCACAAACAAAGCAATAAAAAATGGCAACAGAATATACAAACCGGGACCGCATGGATAAATGAGTATTTATTTAATAAACCCTAACCATAATAACACAATGGAGAGCACATGGGGACCATCATCCAACAAAGAATAGACAGTAAGAAGTGAGGGGGGACCACAAATATTGAACAATTTCTAAAAAAAAACTTACCTTAATGCATGAAAGAAAACTGCCACAGTGTTAACTTCCCTTCACCACCACAGAGCCAACCTTCACAACCTTCACGCTCGATTGTCTTCCCTGCAACCACGATCGGTCACAACCCTCAGTGTTCAACGAAGCTTCTAGTAGAGTCAACAATGGTGTTTCAATAATATGCAAAGACTTAGTGATGTAGAAAGAAAAAAAGAGCCACCACGGTAACTTGTTTTGTTGTCTGACCACTTTCTAAAAAATAAAACGACGTCGGAAGGGCGGCTTGGACGAAAACGGCGTCATTCAGAAATTCCAGCGTGTCAACCATCCAGTCCGCGTCAGAAGATAACGTGCCACATGGGCACCGTTAGTTTGACCGTGACGGAAGAGTTGACAGAATGACTAACGTGGCCCCTTTTTTATAGTTTTATGGACCAATTTGGTCCTTTTTTATTGTCAGGGACCAAAAAGGCTTTCGTGAATATTGTCAGGGACCAAAAAGGGTGTTTACTCTACTTTTTATCTCTACAACATGAGAATTCAATTCACATATTGAATGAGAAATATAAAATCTTGGTACAATACCCTCGATTATTTCGTTTTGACTAAAATATCCCTCATCAACGAAACATGTCATGTTATAATTGGAGCCCTAGTGGGTGTCACGAATGTGAACAGAGCCAGCCGAAGAGCATCATCATCATCATCTCCTTTTCCTTCAAGTTCTGGGCTAACTCCGTTTCTTCCCTCCACTGACGCAGTGGATCTGCAATTGTGAACAAGCAAACGCTACCAAATTGAGCCACGTAAGCAACTATCACAGGAGGCTACAAATCACAGGTTCTTATGCCATTGTTTTTTTTTCTCTCTCTCTTTTTTTTAATACTTTCATACACTCTGTGCCTCATTTTTTTTTGAATCTTCAATTTCCCTTGTATTCTGAATGGAGCGTATGCGTTTGAATTTCTGCGTTGTAATTATGTATATGCATGCTTCTTTTTGAGTCGTGATTATTGACAGGCGGAAACAGCTGATGTGGCAATGTAAATGGTGTGGATATTTTGGATATAGATACGTCATTTGGATATTTATTTGGGATAATTGGAGATCTTGTTGAAATAAATGAATCTCTGAAATATTGAATTATACTGATCCTTTTAGACAAAGACATCGTTTGATTTTTCCTTATAATGTCTGTCTTCTGTTTATATATCCACAATGAAATAAATGTGCGTGAAACGTTGGTTTGGATGGAAATAAAAACCTTTTTGGCTTAATAAAGTTTTGATTCAGCTGAATTGAGTATGATTACGACGGTGGGTATGTATTGGGGACTTAGGTTCGTAATTCAAAGTAACGTGGTTGTGCATATAAACATGGGCATGCTAAGACTAAGACAGAGACTTCTTTTATAGGATACTGAAGTACAGCTCCATCAGTTTCAGTATGTTCTTTCTATTTTTCGTATCTTTATTTGTCTTTCTGATTCATTCATTCTTATACTTGCATAGATAAGCCTCAAGAACAACAAGAATTACTACCGATACTGTGTGATGGATATTTCCTGAATGTATAAACGAAGTCAAAGATATGTATTTTCTGTAGCGTGTAAGATCAGATGAAAGGAGGAAATAATTATACCTTTAGGGGGAGGCATATTTCCCTAGCTCTGGTTGGTCTTGTTCTTTTTTCCACAATACTGTGGACATGGGAGAGAAATCCAATAGCGACTACTTTAAGATCAGCTCAAGAATGGTACCACATACCTTCAGGTTTGTTCTCCAGCCAGATATACATAGTGACATTAATCATTTATTCTCTCCTTATCTTGTTTTTTTGTACCTTGGTTTGAATTTGTGGGTTTGAAAACAATTTGTGCTGTATTTCAACTTTTGTTGAAAAAAACTAAAATGGAAGCTAATAAAGAAAATAGAAAAACTCACTTCTTCCCCCAAATATCTCTCTGGATACCCACTAGTTGAATTTCCTCAAGAATATATATATATATATGAAATTGTTGAGGATTTTGATATTGATGCCTGTACTTTAGGAAAATGTCCATATTGATATTAATACCTTAAAATAGTTCTGGAATTTTATATTGGCCATCTTGTTGTATGCACTTCTTGAACTTATACTAATGCCATAGGGATCTTTTTATCTATGTGATGAAACATAACTTCCAAAATAATTATTTTCCAAAATAATCATTGCTTTTGGCCTTGCTTGTATCACTCAAAGATGCTTATAAAAAATCTGCGGTAAAAAAATAAACACTGTTAATTGCATATGTATGTGTGTCAATTTCCCTAATGCAATGGTGAACAAGATTGATATTTGCAATTCTTTTACCTCTTGTAGGATCTGATTTTCACTGTTCCATTGACTAATAATTAGTTGATTCCTACTTCTTGTTGGTTTGTAACCGTTTAATGTTTGTGTTCTGTAAATAACTTTTCATTAACCTGCTATTTTTTGTTATTAACTGTATTGATGATTTTTTTCTATAAATACATCTGCTTAGAATTTCCTGCAGAAGTCCCAGTTGATTCAGTTGGAGCAACAAAGCTTGACAAAGGCATGGAAAAATCCTTAACCCCCATCAGAGAAAATAAAACAAAACTGAAACCTGCAGAAGTCCCAGTTGATTTAGTTGGAGCTACAAAGCTTGACAAAGGCATGGAAAAATCCTTAACCCCCATCAGAGAAAATAAAACAGAACTGAAACTTGATTTTGAGGGCGCAACAGCTGCAGATTCTATACCTGCAGAATCTCCGGAAGTTCAATACAATCAAGATGTCAGGTCTTCTTCCAGAAGTGAAGGTAGATTCTTTTTACTTGTTCTTAAATTCATTACAATGAACTTTTTTTGCTAATCTATGAATCCATCCCTATTATCATCATTTTTCTGCAGTTACATGTTTTCTGGGCTATTATCTTTATGTAGTTCTTTCTGAGAATGTGGTTGAACAGCTTATTTGGTTAGTGAGTACTGCTATACTGCACACACATGCACACACAAAATAAAAGACATAATATAGCTATATTTAAGGGTGGTTGTTTGCTAAGACAAACAAAGAGATGGGAACCACTCATCCAACCTAGAGAGTAGAGACAATAAGCATGCCATTTTATTCTGGTTCCCATATCAAACGATTTCTGGCTGAGTAGCTCTTTCCTTAGCTATTTAACTATTATTACTTGCTTAAGTAGAATTCAAGTTGGGGTAATAACCTGTTAGGAACCTAAATATATTCTAGGTTTAGAGAGAGACATGAGAAAAAGTGAAAAACAAAGAAGGGAAAAGGGAACGAATAATACTTTTGTAATGTTTTATTGAATTATGAATAGTGACCTAATGAGAGAATTCTCCTTCCAAGAAGGGCTTCCCCTTCATAAAGGGTTTCCCTTTTTTACAGCAAAGCTAATGCTCAGTTCTTAAATGTTAACAACTTTAACTGCCCAAACATAGCTATTCTAACTAACTACTTCTCTCTGGCCCCATCACAACATAAAGTTGGTTTCTCTTCAAGCATTCTAACGTCTTAACTCTGTATTCTCTTTGAATTGGTTGTTTCCTCTTGAATCATAAGTTTGTCTGAATAGAACAATTTGTTTTTCTTCTTTCCCTGTGTATTATTACTTCCACAATCATGTGTAGTTTGTGGTAATACTTTGATGTTTGAGATGTTAAAGAAAAGAAGGAAAAAATTATTGTTGCAAGTTATTGGATCGAACGTTTACCACTGTGCCAAAAACTATAGCTATTAGTTAGGGCATAACTCTTTCTACCTATCTTTACCGGCTCAGGTGCCATGGTTTGATCTGACTTCGACTCATACCAGACCTTGCCAGAGTAGGATGTTTGCTTCACCAACACGAGCCTTTTCCTTTATTGCAACATGTCCATTAGTGCAATCTAGACTTCCTAACAAGTGACCCTGTGCATGGACAGTTGCCATAGGGCTCCAACTAATGCACCAGAAATTTAGCAAATATTCTGCAGATTATATGTTTTTGTACTGGTTGCATATGCTTAAACCTTGTATCTACATCCCTCATGAAGTTCATTGGCCGAATTTAGTGCTGATTGGTTTTCTCCTTTGCAGTTTGTAATTATGCCAAGGGTAGTTGGGTTGCAGACAACAGAAGACCACTGTATTCTGGGTTCAGCTGTAAGCAGTGGTTATCCTCAATGTGGTCATGTAGAATGACACAACGACCGGATTTCTCATTTGAGGGATACCGCTGGCGGCCAGAAAACTGTGATATGCCAGAGTTTGATCGATCTATGTTCTTGAGAAAGTAGGTATAATCCTTTCTTTTTCTTTGATCTTGTTGTTCACAACACTTGCATATTTCAGCAAGATTATTATCTGGCTGCTATGTTTATTCAATGGTCTGTCTGTGATGGTGCTAAGTTTTCTGATTTGATGTTAACATAAATAACATAGCATCATTTAATTTCCATTTCAATTACATATTATTTTGATGACTAAACCTGAAATTTGATAATTGGTACTTTTTTAAAAAATAAATAAATCAGAATTTGTAATCTTTTTTGTCTTCATTTTCTTCTGTTTTGCTTTTCCTTATGGTTTTAAAATAAAATAAAATCAGAATGACATGAATATCAATTTGGATAATAGTTTGGAAGCGGAGTTTAATACTAATGTGGAATGTAGGATGCAGGACAAAACAATTGCATTCATTGGAGATTCGTTGGGCCGGCAACAATTTCAATCTCTAATGTGTATGGCCACTGGTGGAGAACAGAGTCCAGAGGTTCAAAACGTGGGATGGGAATATGGTCTGGTCAAACCCCGTGGAGCTATTCGTCCTGATGGCTGGGCTTACAGGTTTCCCAAGACTAATACCACCATCTTATATTATTGGTCAGCTAGCTTATGTGATCTGGAGCCCCTTAATGTTACAGACAAACAGACCAACATTGCCATGCATTTAGACCGCCCACCAGCTTTCATGAGAAGGTTCCTCCATCGCTTTCATGTTTTGGTTCTTAATACTGGACACCACTGGAACCGGGGGAAGCTTAATGCAAACAGGTGGATAATGCATGTTAATGGAAAGCTAAATGAAGACAAAAATATTGCACAAATTGCAAATGCCAAAAACCTTACAATCTACAGTGTAGCCAGATGGCTTGATTTGCAGCTTGTCTCACATACCCGACTCAAAGCTTTCTTTAGGACTATATCACCTAGGCATTTCTTCAATGGAGATTGGAACACTGGTGGAAGCTGTGATAACACTATCCCATTAACCAATGGAAGTGAGATCTTACAGGAAGGATCCAGTGATCCAATCATTGAGGGTGCACTAATGGGCACAAAGATTAAGATACTAGATATAACTGCTATTTCGCAATTGAGGGATGAGGCTCATATGTCGCGCTACACTATCAGAGGAACTCTTAATTCCAGTGACTGTTTGCATTGGTGCCTACCTGGAATTCCAGATACGTGGAATGAACTCCTTGTTGCTCAGATATAGGCTCACTCACAGTTTAGTCACCTCTCTCCCACTCCCCTTGTAACCTGTAGGAAGGAAATACATAGGCTCACAAAAGCACTGCTGGGGGATCATAATCTCTCTATTTTTTGTGGTCTAGGACTAGGTAGACCAATTTTATTATTTTCTGTCAAATGTATCTCAGTTATTATTTTCTTACTGAATAGGGATGTAGGGATATAATATAGTTCCGCTTTGTCTCATTTTCAGTGCGAGCATTGAACAGAGTCCAGAAAAAACATAACTTCACGAACGAGGCATGAGCTAAATACCATATATATGTCAGATTTGTGGTGACATGGTCATTATTGAACATTCTAAAATGGTTTTATTGGGGTCAAGAAAAAAAGAAATGGTCTACTCATTTTCATCAGACCTCTCCTCCTCAACTCATCCATTGGGGCAATCAATTTATGTGCACAATATATGTTAAAAAATAAGAAAAAATATTTTCTGTTGTATTAAAATTTTCTTTTTCATTTTTCTCTGCACTTTCAGCGGCTTATATACAATTGAGAATAACTTTAAGAACCAAAAGAATAAAGAATTATTTGACTAAAATAAAATAAAAAAAACAAATTTCTGATTATTTCTGGTTGAACCACTACGAATTAGGATACGATAAATGAAAAAAAATAAAAGAATATAATGCTAAGTGATTCTACTTAATTTTTTTTCTTGTTTGATGGAAATACAGCACATGCTAACACTCCCTCTCAAATAGGTGAAAAGAAATGTCTGATACCCAACCCAACTTGATGAGTGAATTTTAAAAACTTTATTTGACACCGCCTTATAAAACATGCCAACTGATTTTCATACCCAAAAAAGGTTAACTAACCTTCGGCATGAACCAATAATACATTTGTCATCTTGACATGCCCATGAATTGCACGAATTCATTATAAAGTTTAGGATCATCCAAATTGACATCAGCTTTACCTATGAACGTTTATTAACCTTTTATCACAGTATCATTATATGTTGGACCTGACCATGGCCAATAAAACCCATAAACGGCCCTAAATTAAAAAAAGCAAAACAACACGACGTTGTTCCAATTATTTTCTTTGCAAACCCGAATCTCTCTCCGTTGGATAAACGCAAACCTTAGGGCGCGCTTTTTCCCGGCTCTCCACCACAACACTATCCATCTCCGGCACCGGCGCCGCCTCCTATCTCTCTGTCTCTCTCTCTCTTTTGTTTCCCCTTAACTTCCTAGTGTTACCTATCTCCTCGTCTTTATACTCCTTCAATCGGTCTTAGCCATGAGCTTGGGAGCTTGCGCAGAGCTATCTCGGTGTGTTGCAGTAGCATCAGTGAAACCTAATTCCGGCAAGTGCAACGGCACCGCCATAATCAGCCACAGTTTACACTGTCCAATTCCTAATTACAGTGGCGTATTATCAATATCGAGGTCGAGGGACAACAACAAGAACAGAGTGGTTGTGGGAGATGGGAGCCAAGGTCTTACATACAGGGACGCCGGCGTTGACATCGATGCAGGGTCCGAACTCGTTCGAAGAATAGCAAAGATGGCGCCTGGGATCGGAGGCTTTGGCGGTTTATTCCCTCTTGGTACTTTTTCATCTTTGCTTGTTTTTCGTTCCATCTTTCCATCTTCTTTTGGATTTTGAATTCTTGATTCAACTTGTTTTGAGTAGGTGATTCTTACCTTGTTGCTGGTACGGATGGTGTGGGAACAAAGGTGATGCTTGCCTTTGAAACTGGTATTCATGACACTATTGGGATTGATCTGGTAAACTTTTTGGAAACTGATTTTTGATTTTGCGTCTGCGTTTCTGTTATAACATTTATTGGATTTTAAATTTTGAGTATTATTCTATTTAGGTTGCGATGAGCGTCAATGACATTGTTACTTCAGGGGCGAAGCCTTTGTTTTTCCTTGATTACTTTGCCACTGGCCACCTTGATGTGGATGTTGCTGAAAAGGTAATGGATACACGATGTGTGGTTAGAGCTTATTCTTGTTTCTCTCCTCACTTAATTTCCTCTTCTTCAGGTTATAAAAGGCATCGTTGATGGTTGTAAGCAATCGGATTGCGTTCTTCTAGGAGGAGAGGTATTGTTATATTTTGTAGTTTATTTTATCACAGTATCTAACTGGATGCCTATTAGTCTTGCCAAGTTATAATCTGATCAATTCAGGTTAGACATTATTCTTATAGACCTGCATGACTTCTACAAAAGAGTGTAGAGCGAAATATGAATGAAATATTTTACTCATTTCTTTCTTGTCTATTGTTTATTATTTTACCAAGTAGTGTGATTTTCTTATGGTCCGTGAACTTAATTATGTTATCATAGCATTCATTGCTAAAATGTTTTTTTCCTAAAAAAATACACATTGCAACTCTGAGGTGGATGATTGTATATATGCTAGAAATGAAGAAAAGATAAGATGAGGAATGCATGTATTTGAGAAAAGGTTGGAGTAGCACTTGAGGGGTGGTTTTGGGAAGATGATTAATGGAATAAATGCTTTATTGAGATCAGATTTAAGATTTAAGCAGGTAGAGGAAGTCCTAAGAAAATATCAGGAAAAAAGAGAAACTATAGAAAAATGTGTGTTCTGAATGGTTTTATTGAAAATTTTGTTTTTGATGTTGGCTTCTGGCAATGATTGATTCATGTAGCCAACCCTACCTATTGGGATAAGTCCTCTTCCTTTGATCATTGTTATTTTATGAGAGCTACCAATCATTTTTAAATGGTGTATGGATTCTTGAATATAGATTTTATTCAAATTGACATTTTATTCAGTTCACAGTAGATTGTTCCAATCTTGCATTCTTGCTGAATAGGTTAAGAACATAAATATATTGTAGCCAAACTCTATTGTGATAGATAAATACTTTTTCTCACACATATGCTCAACTGCCTGTAAACATCAACGTGGACAAAGAAATAATATGATTTTTATATTTTTCCTCCTGCATCTAGTTAATTTTGTATACTTTTCAGACTGCAGAGATGCCTGGTCTCTACAAAGAAGGAGAGTATGATCTTAGTGGCTGTGCAGTTGGCATTGTGAAGAAAGATTCTGTGATTGATGGGAAGAACATTATTGCTGGCGACGTTCTTATTGGTCTACCATCTAGTGGAGTTCACTCTAATGGTTTTTCACTCGTAAGAAGGTTGGTTTTGAGTATAGAATCCATCAGATTTCATAAAATTGCTTGTGACTGAGATACACTAATATATATTAACAGGGTGCTAGCTCAAAGTGGTCTTTCATTGAAAGATCGACTCCCTGGCAGTGATATTACAGTTGCAGAAGCTTTGATGGCCCCAACTTTTATCTATGTGAAACAGGTCATTCATCACTCTTTTTAACAAAATTTACATTTTTTTTTGTTCCTTTTAAACCCTCTTTTGATCTGAAAACTCTTTTCTTCTCAAAATAGGTGCTTGACTTAGTTAGCAAGGGAGGGGTTAAAGGAATTGCCCACGTTACAGGTGGCGGTTTCACCGATAACATACCCCGAGTTTTTCCAGAAGGTCTCGGTGCTCTTATATACAAAGACTCATGGGAAGTGCCTGCAGTTTTCAAATGGCTTCAGGAGGTAATACATCTTTATATAATATTCCCTAAAAAAGAATAATTTAGTAGGATATAAATTTTTTATAAATTTTTTCATTAACAAATATATATTTTATTTTGGTCTTCAATTTTTTTGGAGACAAAAATATATACTACTAAACTGATAACCTCTTACATTAGGCTGGGAAGATAGAGGACTCTGAGATGAGAAGGACCTTTAATATGGGCATAGGGATGGTCCTAGTAGTTAGTTCAGAGGCAGCTAATAGAATACTTGAGAACAGAGGCGAAATAAAGAAAGTCTACCGCATTGGTGAAGTTATATCCGGCAATGGAGTGACCTATACTTAATTTTTGGTTGAGTTTAATCATGTTGTATCTTTCTAATATTTTCATGGAAAATTTAACCTTGCGATTTTGTTGTTGGTTTATTAGAAGCCTAATGGCTTTCAGAGTTTCAGTACAAAAATATTATGAAATTTGCAACAATTTTGAGGATGAACTTAGTAGTCTGAGTTGTTAGTTAAAATTATTTGAGTGATTTTGTTCGGTAAAAGTAATTGAGGCTTCATGTATTCGCAAACTCATTATTCATACTAATAATTTAAAAATTAAAGACAAAATGAAAAAAGTAAAATTTTACTTTTACCAATGTGAAAATAATTTAGCATTCTTGTAATTATATATAAAAGTATATCAACTTAAAATATAAATAAAATTGAATTTTATTAGGTAAATTTTTTTTAAAATATTTGACGAACAAGGTGAATTTTCACATAAAATCTTTATTAATATTTTAAAAATAATATATATAAATATAAGTAATATTCATTAGATAGTTTATATATATATACGCACATTATAAGAGGTGATCAGAGAAGGATAATCAAGTCAATCATCACACACAACATAGACTCCTAATCTAATATAAACCAGAGCATGGTTTCTGTATCTATTAGAGATCTTAAATTTTTTACTCTGCATGCTAAAAAATTTAATAATTGTACTATAAGCTTCATTATGATTTGGTGTCTGGAAGGGTCATACAATATAAAAAAAATCATGCTCTTCGTTAAGTTTTGGTACCTCGAAGGGTCATACAATGCATGCCTATTAAACCATCCATTTTGCATGCTTAAAAAAAAATCACAAGCTTCGTTAAGTTTTGGTACCTCGAAGGGTCATACAATTTAAAAAATAAATAAATACATATAATGATAATTTTATTTTTCACTAAATCATTTGTTAGGTCTAGTGAAAAATACTTTACCTAGGTTTAGAAAGATTCACCAAAATTCAAATTATCCATACATTTGCTTCTCATTTAGGGTTAAGGTCCGTTTGAATGATTTTTTTCTTTTAAGAAACTGTTTTTAAAAATAAAAATATTTTTCATTTCATGTATGATTCGACGTGACTTTTGGAAAAAAGTAAAAATCAGAAAAAAAAAACTAAAGACATACTTTTATTTTTAGAAGTAAATATTCTATTTTTTCTAAAGACAGAATATTAACTTTTGACTTGAAAAAACATTTTATACATTAATCAAACAGTTCATTTTTTCTATAATTAATATAGATAAGTTATCTATAGCAAAATAGTTCCATCTTTTGAGTCTTCTTGAAAAAAGGTAAAGGACTTATCCAGTCAATGGAGATAAGTTATCTCCGGTGAGCCCAAAATAATATCATTTTGGGGCGAAAATTAATGTGTTTTTATAATTCTAATATATTACAGAATTATATAAGTCTTTATCATTATAATTTTTTAATTTTATAACTCAAAAATGACGTCGTTTACTTTTGAGCTCATTATAAATAACTTTATATGACTAGAAAAATACTTTTCACTTTAAAAAAAAGTAAAATACAAAAAAATTATTCACTTTTTTTTTTATAAATATTTTAATCGGTTCATCGTTTATCGATTAGTCCGATCTGGAATTGCTCCCAAATTTAAAGCTTTAAATTCCTTGAAAATAGTACGGAAAAAGATTGAATACATGTTATCTCATGTGCTCAATTTTCTCACACCAAATGAGTTAACATTATTTGGTAAAAAGTATTTAATTTTAAGTCCATCCAAAAGGGTCATAAACCCACCACACTACGCTGGAGGGAATAAGTTTTTTGATACGACAAACCTGCACTCTCACTCGAGTTACACAATAAGGCATCGGTTTTTTTTTTTTTTTTCCTTTTAAGAGAGAGAAAAAAAATTAAGCCTCATATATATTTTTATGTTTTTACAAATAATCTTATCTCTTATAATGTCATAAACTTTAAAATTATAACATAATAACATTAAGTAATTTACAAAACTTAAAGTATTTTAAGTTCTTATCTTTTAATTTATATTTTAAATTAATATTTAGACTTTATAAATATAATAATAGGTATTAAAAATTTATTTAATTAAGATGAAAGATTAATCACTTGAATAAAAATCTCATAAGCTATTAGTTTTATAATATTTCTTATTTTGCCTTAAGGTTTTGGGTTGAGATATGATGTCGGATCCACTTGGTGTACTTGGGAGATTACCAAAATAAAAAAGAAAAAGAAATACACACACCAATGCAATCAAACTACATTCAGGTTGAAAGGATTTTACAAACTTAGATAGCTGGCACCTTTTTGTGTTTTTTTTTTTGTTTTATTATTAATTAGATTGTACATACATACATTTATAAGGGCTTTATTAATATCATGTTACATGATTTAAGGTTTTGTATTCAACTCTCACATCAAAAGGGAGAGAGAAAGTGGAATGATGAAAGAGAAAGAAAAACATGTGGACCCCACCTCTTTAATGTGTGTGTAGGAAAGTGAGTTATATTATGTTACATGATAAACATAAAACCCTACTTATAAATGTTATAAATAATATATTTGATTGGTTGTCCATAAGTCCATAACCCCCTAGAGACATTGATTATAATAGCTTTATTATTTGGCATGACCGGATGGATCATCCCGGATCAAATATGATGGAAAAAGTTATTTGAAAATACATATGATTATGCATTGAAGAACCAACAGATTTTTTAATTTATTGAATTTTCTTGTGCTGCTAGTTCTCAAGAAAAATTATCATCAACTAAATTTGAGATTCAATTTCTTGCATTATTAAAATGCATACAGGGTGAAATATATGGGCTAATTCACCCATCATGTGGACCTTTCAAATATTATATGAATTTAATAGATGTATTTATAAAATGGCCACATGTATGTTTATTGGGTTTTATAAGAGTTATGTTGTATGAAAAGTGATTGTGTAATGTTAGAGATTCGTTTTGCGTGCCTTAATCTTTATTTATTTTTTTTGTTTTAAAAAGTGTGGGTCCCATAAAATTTTGTGTGTGTAGGAAACTTTGTTGTGTCATGTTAAAGGACAAAACGAAAACCCATGTTTTATACCAGAAATTGTTTAGCATAATTATTTATTAAATGTCTCCAATTAATAACTAGACTATTACTTATGATAACAAAGTTCTTTGTTCTGTCATGGGGATATGCTATTTGTAATGCTGGTGAGTTTACACATTAGGCTTGTTAATAATTATTGCATCATAAATTGAACAACCTATTACTTGTTATCATGCCCAAAATGGTTTAGCAAAATTATTTATTAAATGTCTCAAATTAATAGCTAAATCATTGCTTATGAAAACAAAGTTCTTTGTTATGTCGCAGGGATATGCTATTTTTATGCAACATCAACTGTATTTTTATGCAACATCAAGCCAACAAGTTATCACAAATTATCTCCATTACAATTGCTTATGGTCAAGAGCCAAATATTTCCAATCTTATAATTTTTGGACATGCGATTAATGTTCCAATTACTCAACCACAATGCACAAAGATGAGACCCCACTCATAGTTGAAAATATATGTTAGATATGAATCTCCTATAATGTCTTGAAATAATGACTGGAAATTTAGTTATATAATTATTTGCTTATTGTTATCCATCTTTCTAACATGAGGGGGAAAGAATAAATGGTTGGAAAAAAATATTAATTAAAATGTATTATTATTATCCAATATAGATCCTTACACACAACAATTATGAGAAAAAATATTATAAATTGATTGATGGTTTGATTGATCAATGGGTCTAACATTCTAACTATAAGTGCTCCTATTTAGATTCATGTCCTAGCAAGACAATCTATGAGTGAAAATGAAACTAAAACATAGAAAAATGATCGGTTCCAAAGATAAAATTCCTCGAAAAAGGGAAAGGATAAAATGATTAAGATGGTCATAATATGAAGACAATTTTTAATCATGAAGACATAACTTTTATTAAACCTCAAGGAAGGTTTAGATACTTGAAAATAATGAAAATGAAGATATCTCTATTAGTTAGTTATTACACGAAAAAATTGGAACAACTAAGATATAATTATCGACTATATTTTTGTAAATAATGAAACTAGACGAGGATCTTGAAACTAAATTTGTTGATGAATGTAAATGAAAAATTATTATCCAAAATATAAAGACACAATTCAAATTTAAAGTTTTTGGACTTATAATCCAAACACATGAAGGTATAAATCCAGTAGGGTACAAATGTGTAAAAATGTAATGAGAAAAAATGAAGTCGTAAGATATAAAATAAAACTTGTAGCAAAATGATTTTCGCAAAAGCCTGACATTTATTATATGGAATATATTCTCTTGTGGTAGATGCAATTGCCTTTAAATATCTTATTATTCCGGTGGTACATGAAAAATTGACATGCGTCTAAGGATGTTATTATAGCCTATTTATGTGACTTAATTGATCGATAGTGAAATTTATATGAAAATCATAGAAAGATTCAAAATGCTTGAAGCTTATAAAAATTCCAGGAATTTTTTTTGAATAAAGTTTCAAATATCATTAAATGGATTAAAGAAATAAAGGCATATGTAGTATAATCACCTTAATAAAATATTATTTATTAGTTGACTTGTAATTTAAAGAGATTTACATGGATAAAGCAAATCCATTGAGTACCTCAAAAATTATGAGATTGTTTGACATAAATAAAATATTCATTTCAACCCCAAGAAAAATAATGAAAAATCTCTTGGTCTTGCAGTGTCATTTCTTGGAGCTTCTTAGTTGGCCTTGGTTGGTCCGAGTTCAACATGTTCTGAGGGAAGGTAACCAAGTTGCTGATTGGCTTGCGAAAAATCATAGCATGCTTGAAGGGGAACTGCAGACGTTTACTAATCCACCGATGGGATGTAGTTTACTGGTCCATAATGATCAGAGGGGGTATCCTACCCCAGGTTTGCCTAGTTTATTTTTTGTTTTGTCTTTTATTTTCTGATGTATCTCCAAAAAAAAGAGAGTATGATATATAGCATGACAAGAAGATTAATTAGTTTCAATATATAATTATTATATGGCTCGGTTAAGGAGGAGATATTATGAATTATAATATATACTCATAATGCATGCATTTTTATTAGAGATGTGCATGGGTCGAACCGAACCGGATTTTTTGAAAAACCGAATCGAATTGGCTTAACTGGTTCGGTTCGGAAATGGTTCGGGTCGACCCTCTTTTGATAAAAAAATAAAAAATTTAAAAATAAAGTTATAAAAATCAATTTGGTTTGGTTTGGAAACGGTTCGGTTCAAAATGGTTCGGTTCTTAAACGGGTTCTAAAATCGGTTCGGTTCATGAACTGGTTCTTTAAAAACTAGTTCGGTTCATGAATCGATTTTTAAAAACCGTGTTGTAAATGATAGTTTAGAATAGTAGTATAGAAGTCTCACATCGTGTATATCTGTTTGTATTTTCTTTCTTTTAAGTTATATAATAGACTCCGCTGTGTAGTTGATACACACAGTATTATTTTCAAATGTTCCTCTCTTCTCTCTCGGTATTCAACATGGTATCAGAGCCTCGCCGTTCCCCACTTTCTCTTGTGGACTCTCTTAGCACAGGTAGGTTGGGCCTGTTGCATTATCCACTCTTCAAACCCAATGGGCTCTCGTGTGAGGGGGCGTGTTGAGATATATAGTCCCACATTGGTTGTATGTGCAACTAATGTGGGACTATATATCTCAACACGCCCCCTCACACGAGAGCCCATTGGACTTGAAGAGTGGATAATGCAACAGGCCCAACCTACCTGTGCTAAGAGAGTCCACAAGAGAAAGTGGGGGACGGCGAGGCTCTGATACCATGTTGAATACCGAGAGAGAAGAGAAGAACATTTGAAAATAATACTGTGTGTATCAACTACACATCGGAGTCTATTATATAACTTAAAAGAAAGGTAACACAACATTACAACAATGTTATAATAAAATAATACTGTTTAGGATATGCTATGATTGATGAAATGAGTGCTCTTCATCATAATGGCACATGGGATCTGGTACCTCTTCCTTCTGGAAAATCTGTGGTTGGTTGCCGATGGATTTATGCTGTTAAGGTTGGACCTGATGGTCAAGTGGATCGTCTTAAAGCTCGCTTGGTGGCGAAGGGTTTCACTCAGGTCTTTGGCTTGGATTTTATTGATACTTTTTCTCCTGTGGCGAAAATGTCTATTGTTCGCCTTTTTATTGTCATGGCTGCTATTCGCCATTGGCCTCTCTATCAACTGGATATCAAGAATGCTTTTCTTCATAGTGATCTTGAGGAAGAAATCTATATGGAGCAACCTCCTGGATATGTTGCTCAGGGGGAGTCAGGACTTATTTGTCGTCTTCGTAAGTCTCTCTATGGCCTCAAACAATCTCCAAGAGCTTGGTTTGGTAAATTTAGCAGTGTTGTTCAACAATTTGGCATGACTCGGAGTGCAGCTGATCATTCTCTCTTTTTTCGTCATTCTGCTTCTGGTTCTATTTATCTGGTGGTATATGTGGATGATATTGTCATCACAGGCAGTGATCAGCATGGGATCACTCGATTGAAACAACACTTATGTCATCATTTTCAGACTAAGGATCTTGGGAAACTTCGATACTTCTTAGGAATCGAGGTGGCCCAATCTAAACCTGGTGTTGTGATATCTCAGAGGAAATATGCTCTGGATATTCTTGAAGAAACTGCTCTGTTAAATTCAAAATCTGTTGATACTCCTATGGATCCAAGTATCAAGCTTCGACCAAATCAGGGGAGCCCTTTTCAGATCCTGAGCAGTATAGAAGATTGGTTGGAAAATTGAACTACCTCACAGTCACTCGGCCTGATATTTCCTTTTCAGTTAGTGTTGTCAGTCAATTTCTCAATTCTCCATGTCAAGAACATTGGAATGCAGTCATTCGTATTCTTAAGTATATCAAGGCATCTCCAGGAAAAGGCCTTGAATATGAAGATAAAGGTCGTGATCAATTGGTTGGGTATTGTGATGCTGATTGGGCTGGTTGTCCACCTGATAGGAGATCTACTTCTGGGTATTGTGTCTTTGTTGGAGGCAACTTGATTTCCTGGAAAAGTAAGAAACAAAGCGTAGTTGCCAGATCAAGTGCTGAAGCAGAATACCGCTCCATGGCGACTACTACTTGCGAGCTCATCTGGCTTAAACAACTTCTCAGAGAGCTTAAGTTTGGAGACACTGGACAGACAACTCTCATTTGTGATAATCAAGTAGCTCTACACATTTCATCAAATCCAGTGTTTCATGAAAGAACCAAACATATAGAAATAGCTTGTCACTTTGTTCAAGAAAAGATTCTTGCTGGTGAAATTAAAACTAGCTTTGTACTCTCTAATGAGCAATTAGCAGATGTGTTTACAAAATCTTTGTGGTGCCCTAGAATAGAGTTTATTTGTAACAAGCTTGGTGCATATGACCTATATGCTCCAACTTGAGGGGGAGTGTTGTAAATGATAGTTTAGAATAGTAGTATAGAAGTCCCTCATCGTGTATATCTGTTTGTATTTTCTTTCTTTTAAGTTATATAATAGACTCCGATGTGTAGTTGATACACACAGTATTATTTTCAAATGTTCCTCTCTTCTCTCTCGGTATTCAACAAACCGGTTATTTTAAGAGCGATTCAGATTCGGTTTATGGTTCGGTTCAATTTTTTAGTTATTTTGTACACCCTAATTTTTATGATATGATAACAACAATAATTATTCAGAGGGAGAGTTATAAGGGTGAACATAATGCTGGTTATTTACCTGAACAACACATATGCATATCCCAAACAAGATTTCGATCACAAGTGGAAAAACAAGTATTTCATGGTATTCAACAAATTTATTATGGGCAAACATTGCTTTTCAAGTTTTGAGAAGTTGACATATGAGACTAAAATTATAGAATCGGAGACATTAAATGATGTTATAATCAAGGGGAGTAAAATATATGTCTTTTTGCAATGTACCAAAAAGAAATATATATATATATATGTATATATATATCTTCTTTTTTTTCATCAAGGTTTTATCCCATTGGATTTTTCTGATAAGATTTTTAATGAGATAGCTTGCGACACATATTATTAGAAATCTATACTCTTTTTTCTTCACTAGAATTTTTTTCCTCGTGATTTTTTCCTAGTAAGATTTTAATCATGTACATTATTTTAATGAACATCAAAGAAGGAGTGTTATAAATAATATATTTGTTTGGATGTTCACAACCACTCGGAGACATCGTTCCAAATTGTAACTCCTAAAAATTATTAATTCTTTTCCATTTTTGCTATAAAACAGAGACAACACAATACAATGAAAATTATCCTTCTTTCTTGTCATAATTTTCTCTCTTTCGATTGTCTTTATTATTTTCTTGTTATCTTTTTGTTTCATAACAATAAAAGTATTTGACTAAGAAGTTACAAAAACTAAATATTAAGTGTAGTAAATTATGAATCAGAGTCATTCATTTTTTAATATTATTTTTCTTGAAAGTTTTTAGCTTAATAACTATCCAATTGTAATCAATTTAATTTTTTGTTTCTAAATTATATTAATAAAATTTATAAAAGAATAAATTAAAAAATTACGAATACTAATGTTAAATTCAAAATTTTGTAATAAAATAAGAAAAATTAAAAAATAAACCTATTAAAATATTTTCTTAGTTCAAGTTAAATCTTATTTTATTGTTTATCAAAAAGAAAATCTTATTTTATTAGAGTGAATCACCTATAGACATTCAGATAATTATGATTCGTAATATTTTTTGAAATATAACACTTTTTTGTCCCTACATTAAAGGTACACTCATGATCAAATTTGTGTTATTTTAAGATATTGTTTTTTTAGCAAGATTCTTTTTTGCAACATTAGAGAAAAAAAGTAAATTAAGAAAATTTTAGAAATAAAAAAATATAATATTCTCAAAATCTTTACATTGTTAGAATATCTAATTCAATAAATGAAATAAAAGGAAAAATATAATTTCTTAATAATATCTATAATATATATATATATATATATATATATATATATATATATATATATATATTATGGGGTTTGATTTTCTCATGTTGCATGAGAATTGAATTCTCATGTTGTGATTCAACTAGTGGTGGACCCTATATTTATTAAAAAATGAAAAAGAAGAGAAAAGTTTTGCACACAAATCGAAAGAGTCATGACTAAATTCTAGTGCAACATGAGAAAATATTTTTTCATAAATTATATATTCTTCATAATATTTTTCAAGTTATATCTTTTTTTCTTTATATTGAAAGCTAACTTAATTTTGTAAAGAAAAACTCATAAGATTATATATATTTCAAATATTTTTACCACAATATTTACATACAAGTATTTAACAATTGGTAATAAGTTATTTTTAATTTTAAAAATATTCAATGATGTTAAGTTAGTAGTTATGACAAATAGCTTACAAAAAAAAAAAGTTACGGCAAATATAAAAAATAGAGTGGAATATAATTCTTGGAAAAATCTAAAAAAAATTCATTATTTTGACACATAATAAATCATAATTTATTAAGCAGAAAAATAGTTCTGCATGTACTGCAGTTAAGTTATCTGCATTTACTTCAAAACGATGTCGTTTTGGGATTGAAATATTAAAAAGGTATAATTATAAAGACTATAATAACCCTGAAATAAATTAAAATTACAAAAATACCGTGATTTCTACCCTAAAATGACACCGTATTGGATTTAATGCAGATAACTTATCTGCGGTAACTTGAGAAAAAGCGAAAGGAAAACTTATTTAATTTGATATCATTACTTAGTTCATGCATGTGTCGTACGCGCTTGAGAAACTGTCAATTATGATTGATTACCCTAATTTGGTCCATTGGCATGGTTCTTTGTAACGGGGTGGTTCTTTGCATTGTATTCTCTTTTTGTCATGGTCTATTGTAGTCTATTGAGGAAGCATGGACATGTTTTTCTGGCCCCCAATTAATGGTCCAAGCTCTTAATAGACTTTGTTTGACAATTATAATTAAAGGATTTGCTTTATACAATTGATGGATACACTTTATATACTTTACTGCAAGACTTAGGTCACTTACACAAAGTTTATGTATAATCGGGCGATTTATGGATGGAAGTCAACCATGGGCTGTGGGTTTTGAGGTAACACATATCGTCTTTGTTCGGCTTCCCTTTTATTCAATTATGCTATTGGTTGACAAAATCGGTGAGAACGTTTAGATAAAATAATGGAAAAAATGTGTATCATTTCAAATGATGTAAAGTTATGTCATTTTAAGTGAGAGGAAGAGATAGATAAAGGACGAAATAGTTGACAAAAGAAATATAAATATGTGGATCCTACATCTTTATGAGAGTGAAATGATATAAATTGTTTCATTTAAAATGACAAATATTTTTCCCATAATTAATACAATGACGAAAAGATTAGTGATGGTAGACACGTAGAGGAAGAAGTTCATGGAATCGATGATCAAGGAGAGATGAATGAGATGACATGGATTTTGACCATTTGGGTAATTGCATTTGATAGTAGCAGTTGAGTGTGAACATAATTATCCGCAATCTAATGAAAACGGGATAGATTAAACGAACTAACGAAGTTGGTCATAAGAGTCATTTTATTTATTCTTAAATTTCTAACGTAGAAGAAAAGCTCAAATTTGATGGACTGTGAACATAAATATCCGCAATCTAATCAATACGATAGAGGTTCCATGAACAAAAAAAACTGGTCCTAGTCTTCTTCTCTTTTTGCAATTCCTTTTTATTAGAAGAATGAACTTTTTGCAATTACTAACCTTGAAGAAAAACTCATGTTTGACTATTATGGTAAGATTTACTAATCATATATTATTCTAACAAATCTTTACGAACATATAAAAATTCAGAAATTTTCAATAATAAAGTTCACATAAAATTAAGTCCGTATAGTTTATAAATGAATATATTTGTTGGGAGTGGATCTTCTCATGTGTTAATTAACATGGCTATATCATGTGGGGCAATCATAACCATACATGAGTAAGTTAATGGTAATAAGAGAGGACAGAAAAAAATATAAAGTTAGGAAATTACACAATCATCACCGTGATTTAATTATTAATGGTTAAGATTCTCCCACGTGACATCATCATGTCAAAACACACATGAGAGGATCCATTTCCATATTTGTTAGATCTAATATTTTTCTTATAAATATATGGGTTTAACATCTATGCTTTTGATGCAGGATTATTTTTTTAATCACTCTTACATAAAGGTGAGTGGGTCTCATAATATCCCATTAATTTTTTTTTCTTTTCATTATAATAGGATCAACTCATTTTTATGTTAGTGTGGTAGAAACTTTTTTTTTTGCAGTAAAAACAGAAATATTTTTCTCTAAATATATACATATATAATATTTTTTTAAATCTATGAAACCGTTTAATTAAAAAATAATGAAATTCAGTACCCATAAAAAAGTTATGAATCAATCGTCAATTAATCAATATAATCAATCAATCATTAATTAGTATAATATAATATATAAAAGAATAATCAGGTTCTTAAAACTTAGTCAAGTAGTAGTTTGATCTATGATACTAATGTTTCATTAAGATTTTAACATATATCATAAATTTTAATATGTCATCTATAGGCTTATTATTTTAAAAAAAATTGAAATTTATATATTCTATTTAAATCTTTGATCAGCCTTGTTGTCCAGATCTAAAATGTTAGATTAAGACTAAGTTAATTTAGTCCAGAGGTACTCGTAACAACTGTGAATTTAAAAAATATGTGTTGTGGATTATGGTAATAACTAATAACAATGCAAAGCACAGAATTGTATAGAATATAGTGCAATCACATCAAACTATAATGCAATATGCAAAATATAAAAAATTATGGAAAATTAAATCTTAGCTCAGTATTGAATATTGAGTCCTTAGGGCTCGTTTGGTGTACAGGATAACATAATAATAGGATATGATATGGGGCTGATAAGGGTAGGATATGATATGAGGCTGATAAGCCGATATCATGTCCTGTGTTTTGTGAGCACCTGATTAGCAATTTGATAAGATTATGTAAAAGGAAAAAGCAGAAAGGAGAAATAAAATATAATGCAATAAATACAATATATCGGGTAGCGTGGGGTTATATTGGATATCCAATATTGGTATCCTATCCTCTATGAAGCACCGACACTTCAAAAACCCTAAAGTGTCGTGTCTGACACTTCCCGACACTCTCCGACACTCCAACACGCATTATAGAGACTCAAAAAAATGTTCAAAAGTTAAGTTGCATTGCGTTTTTAGTTCAAATTATTAGATTCGTTGAATTACTATTACAATTTTATTGAGTTTAATATAAATATTTAGGATATCTTATGTTTCTTTGCAAAACTGATAGGTATTATAAGTGTAATTTCATTTTTTTATTAAATTATTGAGTATTAAATATAATATACATTATATAAATTAAAAATGATATTTAATATCAAAACGTGTCCTAACGTGTCAAAATATAACATTTGTTAGAATTAACGTGTCGGAGTGTCGTGTCGTATCGTGTCTCGTGTCCCGTGTCGGTGTCGGTGCTACATAGCGTAACCTGTTTAATCCTAACCCAGTTCCCCCATAAGATAAGAAATCATGTATTAGATAGGATAAAATGAGACAATAGGATAAGCTAATCATATCCTATTGACCCACCAAATAAGAGATAAAAATACGATATGATAAGTTATCTTATCCTATCTTCTTTATCAGGTGCTCCAAACAGACCCTGAAGATAATTTTGTTCCCTCAACAGTACCTAAGATTTATGGACAAGTGCTTCTCAAGATGGAATATATTACTTTGATTCGACGGTGGCATAACCAGAAAAAAAACAATACCGAAGGATACAACGAACATTTGATCAATCACATACAAAGACAATAAGTGAGGAATAACTTTGACATAGTTTCTGTAAGGAGTCAAAAAAATCAACTATTTGAATTTACTAATTTCTTAGATTGCAATCCATAAGGAGCAATCGTTTGATATATAATATCAAACTCCAAACAAAATTCTTTGAAGAGGACTTCATTCATCACCCATACAATTGCTTCTTATTATATTTATGAGTTTATTATCTATCATTTAACATGATCACACAAATTTTCCTACACACACAACATTTTGTGGGGCCCGCAGCAAAAAAAAAAACTTTGGCACGCAAAACGAATCTCTATAACATAACACAATCAGTTTTCCTATAACAAAACTCTTATAAAATCCTATACTTATCTTTTAAACCATGGGCAATTAAAAGAAAATCGTACAATTTGGAATTAAATCAACTCAAAGATTTAATCACTTTGGTCATCAAGAAATTTACCATACTTTAATTCCAAGTTACAAATATTGTGCAAACAATTTTAGGATTTAAATTCCACATTAAATTTTAATTCCACTAACATCACAAAATATGTTTCTACAAACACAATTTGACTTTGACCGTGCCATCACTAAAACAACCATTTCAAGTTCACATAACTTCTGTACTTCATTTGATATAAAACTTTTATATTTATCATTTTATGAAATGCATTATGGACAAGAATTATCATTTGCCAACACCAACAAATTACAATTTACAATATTTATGACATCACAAGAATTAATTATTTTCCATCATAAATTATATAAGAATCAATTCACGGTGTAAATATTTCTCATATCAATTCATGGCATTCAAAATGATCAATTCACATATATATTGTTGCTGCATATAACACATGCAACGTTTTCAAAAACACATATCAAATATGCTAGTAGTTATTGGCGGACCCACACTATTGCAAGTGTAGGCACTTGCAGACACAAGTTTTTAGAGGGGGAGGGGGAATTTTTTGCCAAGGATTAAGGGTGATTTGAATAGCTCATAATGTAAAATATGCCAAGGTTAAATAAAATTAGTGTTAAGGACACATGGAAAAGTTGGCTAATGTGACGTTGAGAATGTCTAGTCAGGCACCTTTTAGTATAAAGTTGGCTTTACAACAAAAATTATTGAAACTTATTGGAATTTCTATGAAATGTTGTACAACTTATAATGTAAAATTTTTTACTCTCACTTATGATATATAATTATATTTAATATTAAAATAATAATAAAAAATAGGACATGATTATTTTGCATCCCTATACAAATAAAAACCTTAACAAATAATCGTTGCTTGAAATTATGATAGCTTAGTCGACTCTTAATTATTATTTTTTTATGTTAAGTTAAATTTTTTTTCTTTTATTGTTTATATTTTTTTAATGCATATAAAAAAAAATTAACGCCACTAAATATGTAGACATAAGTAAAATTTCCTAAGTTCGCCGGTGCTAATTGAACACAATGTTCCGACATATAACCCACAATACTACGCCACAAGATGACAATCATCAACCATGATCTGAATAAAAGGAACCAAATCACAATGGCAGTTACAAATAACTGTCAAATCCCTCTTTGAGGGTTTATCATCTATCATTTAATATAATCACAAAATTTTTTTTACACACACAATATTTTATGGGGTCCGCAGCAAAAAAAATAAAATTCCAACACGCAAAATGAATTTTTATAACATAACACAATCATTTTTTCTACTACATAACTCTTATAAAACCCTCTTTTTAAATTCAAAAATAAAATAACTGTCATTTTGAATGTGGTGCCATTAAACATCACAAATGTTTCGCTCATGGAAATCCATCATCAGAAGCGTATCAATTCAACCTACTATTTTGCCAAAAGGCTTTCGTATACACAATTACGCATGTCTGATGTCACATATCACATACAATTCAGCGGTTCCTCGGTAACCGTGAATGGAAAATACAATTAAAAGCTTTATATATTTATTACATCCGACACTTTTTGTTGTTATTAAATAATAATGAGTAGAATCCGTTGATACCAATATTAAATTTGAAATTTAACACATCATCTGAGAGTTATCGGATAAAAAAGATCAACAATTCTGATTTATAAGCATGTGACATCATTGATCTTTTTTGATCTAACGATTCTCAGATGAGATGTCAAATTTTAACTTTGACACCAATGTCAAAAGATCTACCTCTTAAATAACACCTTTTTCAAAATAAAACATGCCCAAAGCAATTGCAATTGATGATATATTATATGGGAAATATTATAATTATCTCATGTTATTTTATTTTGAAAATTTCATCTATTTTATTATTATTTAATAATGGGCTCGATGTGACTTCTATGCGTAACATGAGAAAATTACTTTCTTATAAAATGAGAATAGCATTTTTCATATTATATAGAGGAAAATATTTTTCTTTAAAAGGATATATAATTGTTATTTTAAGAGAGAAAAAATATAATTTAATATTTTTTATTTAAAATTTAAATTAAATAAATTTACCTATTTTTCTCCATAATTTTTGTTATTTATATCTTTTACTTACTTAAAATAATATAATTTCATGTGGGAAAAATACTAAACCAACGAGGGAAATATTTTTTTCCTTTCAAATGACATAACTTACATCCTTTCATTTGCACGAAAAGATGGGACTCACACCTTTATTTTTTTTATCAATTCTTTCTCCGATTTTATCTATTTCTTTCTCTCTTTTAAAGTGACACTAATTTATATCCTTTAGTTGAGAGACATTTTTCCCAAACCAACTATCAGAATTAAAATGAATTTGATGCTGAATATTCAAACACGAAAACCAAGGCGCAATTTCAATTCATCAAATACAGACCATATCGAATGCCTAATAGTCCACACAAATGACAAATGCTGTTCGAAAACCAAAAAGAAAATCACAACAATCGAGAAGCAACTTTTGGTAAAAAAATGGAACAGTTAAACAAGCAATATGACCGAACAGATCGGTACGTACTGAACAAAAACCGAATTGTTAATTACCCAAACACGCCAAAATTTTAGTCAACAAACTCCACGAATATTGACAGTAAATTTTTAAATTGCCACGACACTATAGTTGTTGAGATAGTGAATTATTATGGACGGGACACGTATTATTTTCCAAGTGGCTAGAAAACCTATTGCAACAAAGTAGTTGATTACTTCAGCTATTTTGGTTGAATGAGTTGCGTGTCCGGCCACAGGGGATATGACACTTATCCAGTCCATAATAACTGACTATCTCAGCGACTATGGTGTCGTAGTAGTTTGGAATTTTTTTGACTCCATAGCATTCATGTATATTATATTCAAAAAAAGGCAATACGATCAATGTCCCACAAACTCTGATAAAGAAAATTGCTTCATAGCTTAAATGATGTTAGGGAACTGAATGGATAAAATGAGAGTACGTGTTTAATTATTTCTATTATTTTTTTAAGAGAGATTTAAACTTTTAATCTTGAAACCTATTCTAAATTGGATAATTCACAGAGATAAATTAATTGAGATATCTCAAAAAAAATTTGCCTAATTGATTGTTATTGGTGATATTGTAAATATCTCTGTTGTGGATTATGTTGATAACAACACAATAGCACAAAATTGTATAAAACACAATGCAATCACAATAAATTAGAATCCAATGTATAAAACATAAAAAAATTTCAAAAAATTAGACCTGAGTTCAATATTGAATATCTTGTTCTTAAGGGACATTTTGGTATAGGGTTTTTTTTTAATCCGGGAATCACGATTACTGGGAATATGGTGAGAATTTTTTTTCCTAAGAAAGTTACCAAAAAACTATTTGGTAGGTCAAAATATTACTAAAAATATTGACTAATTTTCCTAAGTGTATGTTTGGTTGATGATAAAATATTGTTGGGAATATGAGAAGAATTTATAAAACTACCATTATAATCTGACTTTTGAAACACGGTTAGAAACAAAAAAAAAAAAATCTGCCTCAATCAACAGTCACTATTGAAGCTGTGATCAATGGATGGGGGTTTTATGGTTGTGGGTGGAAGTTTGGCAGCGGTGAGGGATATGGTCACCATAGACCCATCTCTTGCATTCGAGAATGATCGCATCAGAAATGCTTATATAGCGTCTAAATCTATTCTGGATCCCCAGAATCTCATGGCTAACTGTATCACAGATAGCCCATATGAACTCCAATCTCCTACGATCGCGTATTGATGGAGCTGTGGAGTTATTTATTCAGTTACTGTTTAGTTATTGTAACTGTTTTAGTTAGCTTAGTTACCGCGTTTTCTGGAATGTAGCTCATGCATATAAGAGCATCAGTAGTTAGTTCATTAGTTCAATTTTCATATTTTCTCTTTAATCAATCAATGAAAATCCAGAGCATTCTTCCAGTTCGTTCAGTTTCTATGGGTTTTGTTAAACTGGGTTGCAACCAATGTGTGCAACTATTTCGGGGTTTACCGTGCTCCTGCGCTGGACAACCCTAGGATTCGCACGATTGCAGGCATTGATCTTAACCAAGGAGACATTGTGGTTACTTGCAAGAAGAGCTTGGGTTATTGCAGGATCTTGCGCTGTTTCACATAAACTCCAATAGATTCTGTGGCATCGTGGCTAACAAAATAATAAAAGGGATTCACAAATGATTGGAGAGAGAGAAATAAGAGTGAGATCCATATTTGTTATGTGTGTGTAGGAAGATGAGTTATCTCGTTAAATGAGATAAATATAACTCTTATATTTATGAAACAATATGGGAGTGTTTGTTACTCAGATTATATTGAAATTTCTTGGAAAGTTTCATATGGAAAATTAAAATGTTATTATGTTTGGTTGCAACAAATGCAAATCTTTCCCCGGTAAAAACTTGCCTGATTTTTGTTGCTATGTGTAAATTGTTGTACGGTTATGTTGTTAGAAAATCCAAAGTTTAGGTGGGATAATTTTTTGCATGGAAAAGTAAAAAGCAACTAAAATAATATTGACCAAATTAACCCTACTTTTTGTGTACTAATTTTGAATAAAAAAGTAAAAGCGGGGTTATGTTTGTAAAATAATTCACATTCCTACTACTATTTCACAATCAACCAAACATCAATTCATTAAACTTAATCAAATATTTCTGGGACAAATTTTGGTTAACTAAACACATTTTTATAACTTATCCGGTATAAAATATTTCCAATCACATTGGCAAAATTATTTTCTTGATAATTGGTTTATCTCAGTAACTTTTTATGCTGGCGGCATATACACATGTGAGGAAGGATATTCTTACTACCAAATTTTTTCACTACCAACTTATTACCTATCTAATCACTATTGGATCAACATTTTCTCTCTCTTTATAAATTTTTTAGCATCCTTTCTCTCTTTGATCCAATAATGATTAGATTGGTAGTAATTTAGTAGTGGAAAATTTTGGTAGTCAAAATATCCACCCTCTACACATGCATATTATAGCAACTTAATTTTAACTGTGTCGGGAAAAAAGGTGCATACAGAATAGCAGCTATAGACTATATATACCACCATATTCCCGTAATATGCATAATATACCCACTATATATATATATATACCAATTACAAATGGTTCAGAGTCACAGATTTCTCTGATCCCTTGAACCTCATAAGGAAATGTTGTATCAGAAGGCAATGACGAATACCAAGTTAAGATTAGTTCCCCACCAGAAAATATGGAAGACGACGAATAAAAAGCGTGGCAGTGATGGCGAACGAGTCCTGCCCCCGGTGAGAGGCTGCATCAAGCGTCGAATTTTTTCTGCTATCATCCAGAAAATTTTCTGTTTCTTCACTCGTTGCACCAACCTTTCAAGCAAACAAATAGTTTCCTCCACATAGTTACTTGTCATTGCTACTTTAGGTGCGGTCGAAGGGAACTTTTCCACTCCCCACTTTGTTATTATATAGATATATATGATTCATAAATAACACTTTCTCAAGTCTCAACCATTTGAGTTTCTTGTTTTTTTCCCTGTTTATTCATGGCAATCTCATGCTCGACTGTATTTAATTATTATTTTTTGTGCTCTTTCCGGTGATTTTTAAGGTTTGCACACATGATTAGCTTTTGATTTGATATGTATTTAATATTACTCTATTTTATTATTGTGAAAAGTGTGTATTATCAAAGTTGTCTCATTTAAAGTGAGAGAAAGAGATAAATCATGGAAGAGATAGTGAAGGGGAAAAAGTTTTGAAGATATAAGTCCCACAATGATGTAAGATGTGTCATCTAAGATAATACACCTTTTCCCCAACTTATGTCAATCGTATGTAAATGAGATATTAAAATTGAATATAATTTATACGTATATATGGAGATGATGTGCAAGAATTATAAGTTTTACACTAAATAATTATTATTAAGCAAGGACTAACATTTAATATAAGACTTACGTCAACATTTAATATAAGACTTACTCTATCCATTGGATCATGAGAGTTGGCTAGCATACGAAGTTGTTAAAGGAAACAACCGCAGATGGCATATAGAAAAGAAAGGAAACAAAAATAGAATTGAAGTGAAATGCATTTTCAAGAATAAAACTAGAATGACAACTGAAAACACTTTGTAAGATTATTGAGAGAAGCAGAGAAAGGAAATTGCTGTTACAAATAACATATTTATATTATCTTTCCCTTATCAAATATAACATATTTATATTATCTTTATAATAATAATAAAAATAACATATTTATATTATGGGAAAAATATTTATCCTTTTAAATGACACAACTTATTTTTTTCACTATCACAAAAAGATGGGACCCACACCTTTATTTTTTTTGTCAAATCTCTCTTTTATTTTATATATCTCTTTCTCTGTCTTAAAATGACATAATTTTACCTTCTTTAAAATGATACACAATTTATCGTTGTATTATCTTTCCCTTACTTTCCCAATAGCCAAACAAGTCAAAGAACTCTCACCAATTGTTTGAGATGGAACCGATGAGGCGGTGCAGATTTTGAGTTCTCGAGGATTGGATTTATTTTTTGGTTCGTTGAAAATTGGAATTTTTATAGCATACCCAACTCTATTTTATTCAAAAAAAATTAGTTATTTATTTATTTCACAATAAAATAAAAATTACTAAACGAAACAAGTTAATCTAAAGGTGCCTTTGGTACAAAGATTTTCTTAGGATTAATACAAGATTTTTGGAGATTTTATTTTGTGTATAATTTTTGTTTTAAAAAACAATCGAGAAATACCATCCAAAAGGTGATATTTTAGGATTTTTATGTCAAGAAAAAATTTAATAAAACTAAATGTAAAATTAATCTAATATTTTCGGGAACATATTAATCTACCAAATAATTTTTTAATAACATTATAAAAAAAATT
Source organism: Gastrolobium villosum (assembly GCA_032173675.1). Lineage (NCBI taxonomy): Eukaryota > Viridiplantae > Streptophyta > Magnoliopsida > Fabales > Fabaceae > Gastrolobium > Gastrolobium villosum. The sequence goes on from JAVKPL010014527.1 coordinate 688,053, forward strand.
ATTTTCTTATTATATTCCTGATTATAATTTCTAGATAAAAAAAAATTTCTAATCTGCAAACGCCTAAAATACCTAACTCCAGAATGAAATATGCGTAACTTAATAAAACAAGACTTGAAAAGAATGTCGTTCGTTTTATGTTGATGACTGTCGAGTACCATGTTACCAACGCCGTTCCAACCGTACGAACTTTGAATCCAAACAAGGTTTTTGCTGCTTCTAAGCCATGTCTTGGTCTTGTTAATTCCGTTGTCTTGATTTTTTCCCTTTCCTCCCCCAATTTTGGGTTCTTTCATTTTTTCCTCTTTCTATATTTCTCGCCTTTTCTTTTCCCTGCTCAAATTTGTTTGGATGCTGAGAAAATGGACCAAAGACTAGGAAGGGAAGCGAGTAATTAACTTACAATACACGAGGTTAATCCAAATTCCAAAGTTTTCTACAGAGTGAAAGGAGGCTCTTAAGGGTTTAAACTTTTAAAGTTACAACCTTTCTTTCTTCTCTTGAGGAAATGCCTTTAAATGCAATACCCTGCGGTAATGCTATTCTAGAACTAGGACTAGAATTATAACATGGGTCATAAACCCTAGATTGTTCTTCTTCTAGCAATATGTTACCAACTCCAATATGTCATACATGTGTGAGTGTGTGAAGCTGAATCAAGTTTCTTCTTTTTGTAACAGTGGGACCAGCCTGGTAGCTAATTAATCATCATCTTAACTGGCAATGGCGTTTGAAAACTTTGATCCCATCTTTTGTGAACCCAAAATGGAGAGGGAAGCTCACAGTTCTTGTCCTTTGCATCCCTTTTTGTTCCATGCCTATGCTCCTGATCCTTCTCACCTTGTAATTCATGTAACTGATTTCCACTCTGATACTTGGGAAGCTCAGCTTTCAGTTTCCCGTCTTGAGGACATTGTGAGCATCCTCACTCACCTGCTCTTGCTTCATTTTCTGTTTAATAAATATATGTGAGTCATAGTGTTGGTTCAAACAAGAATGGTGGATAAGGAAAACAGTGGAACAGTGACCATTGTGACACTGTTCCCACACAAATTTACCTAAATGCCACGCTCTTGAACTATTTTTCCAAACTGAAACGCAGACAAGTTCGTTTCTGACAAAGGCGAACTATGCATGATGATGTGTCAGGAAGCTGGAGGTGTCAGATCCACTAAAAATGTGACACGTCAGCAAACCGAGTTCGCCTGTGTCAGAAGCGAACTTGCCCCTGTGGCAGATTGGGAAATAAGACTGTTCGCGTGGCATTTAGGTAAAAAAGTTGCTGAACAGTGGCATTTTTTTGTTGTTGCAATTGCCATAATGTTGCGCTCTAATGGTTTTAATTTGGTTGAGAGGATGAATAAGACACAATTGCTTTCTATTGGAAAATCTTGCTCTATTGCAAAAAGTGAAAATTTATGTCATGATGTTAATGATCCCGAATATCAACTAACCTTTTTTTTCGCAATATTATGTAAATTTGCTTAAAACTCGTGAAAGATCGGTATTTTTGTTTATAATAGTTGTTTTCCTTTGACCTTTTGACCTTGTGTGCAGAGGGACATCATTGGAATAGGGGGCTCTTGGTCAGAGTTTGCTGATTATTTTGTAACTTCCCTCAAGTCAGAATATCTGAAGCTGGTTCTAGAGGCGAATTCAAACTCTGATGGTACCTATTACTCCTATTACTTCTACAGTTCTATTCTTTGCTTCTTTCCTTTGAAAAATTAATGTAAAAGTATCATAGGATATATATGTTATTTGTAAAGAATTTTAATTTCTTTAAGTTTGTGAGTGTGCCTTGTATATCTAAGTTTTTTGGTGTGGCCAGAGTATGATTTAACAGAAATGTGTAAGTGCTCTAGTTTATAAGTGTGAATAGGAAACATGAAGTGAATGGGTTAATTAATTATAATTGGTGCCATCATTGAAGAAATTTGTTATTTCTTGTTCAAATATATTGCTGAATAGGCCTTAATTATGTTATGCAAAGCATAGAAAACTCTACCTACATTTACCCTCCCCTTTATCTATTTTTTTAAAGGAAATTTTAATAGTTTTGAGTGCATAACTACACCCTTTGAGACCTTTGGCACTGTTCTTAAAGGTGAGTAGGTGACATCAGACTTAGAAACCTGAACTAATCAAAATGTAGAAATGATGTGCTGCATCCCAGAATGAGTGAAGTATGTTGATATGATGATGACCGAAGAAGCAATGGTATAGACCAAGACTTTATGGAGTACTGTACTGGTCTTAGGCAAGCTAAGAATCAAGGGGGAAGGTGAATAGGGCATGGTTATGGCTGGTGAGGAGTGATTTGGCAGAGTTTGTGCAAGGTGAGCAATGGAGAAGATGATTCAGCTTCAGGAGGTGAGGTCCTTTATTTATAGGATGTGGAATATTCCCTTTCAACGAGGGAAGTGTGATGTCATAACCGTTTCAACCATATGGGCCTCACGATGGGAGGAGGTTATGTGACTCCTGACATGAAAAAGGTCATGCGTGCGTGGGATACATGAGGGGGACACATGTATTGAGGGACCAAGTGCTAAGTGTTCATGGCCTTGCTGAGCAGCCACTTAAGCTAGCTGGACAAGGCCATCCGATCGGTCCAGAACAAGACCATTAACTCAGTGGCCTATACCAGCCGTGTGTGCTATTAGGCAATTAGTGTATGGCATCAGACTTAAAGAACATTTTTTTGGTGACTTATCAAAGATGGTGGTTGCATTGTTTCTCTTTGGCTTCAGCCTTCACATGAGGGTAATATCATGGAGGTAATGCAGAGTGGATACTATGGAGTGGACAACAACAGAGTCATTGCATGAACGTAGTAAAACACTGGTTGGTTTTGTTATCGTGGCCATGGTTTTTATGTTGTTATGCAGTATAGCAGTTAAGGGCTTGTATCTTGATTCATCTTGCTATCCTGCTAATGCTGTAATTCTGTAATGCTGTTGTTTTGAGAGCCCTTAAAGGTGTTGGAGAAGATTGTAACTGATTAACAATGATAATAGTAGCTTGTGAAATGGGGTTCTTGCCTTGCTATTGCTGGTTGTCTATCATTTTCCCCCCATCAGTAGTCAGTTATTATCTCTTAATTTTTTCCTTTTCAATTTATATACTAAATAATATTTCAAGAGATTACATTTGTAATTCTGGTATTTTATGTTATATTAATTTGGAATTTGGCCCGAGTATGATGTTGTAGTTAAACTGTAACTTAATAGAAAAAGGATTATCTACGAGTCACTCTTTGTAATTTGTGATTTTCCTATTTATGTTAGTTTCGTATTTGAAGAAAAGTTGGATCGGCCAACATTTTGTCCTATTCTCTCCTTTCTCTATCTTCTCTCTGATTCAAATTCTACGTAGTTATCATGTCCACTAGAAATTTGGTGAGGACTGATTTTTTAAAGATGATATGATAGCAGTTTCTGTCAAAATCATATTATTTTAATATTCTTATGTTGAGGGTTGGTGAAGCAAATCTACATGTGGTGTACAACCTGTTATTAATGGCATGGAGATGATAGTACTTGTTGACTTGCTTATGACAGTTGCATCTCTGTGACTTGCGGAGATGGTTTTGATTTAGTAATTGCATACTGAATTTAGTGTTGGGTAGGAGAGAGATTATGATGTTCTCTTTCTAAATCCTGGAATATAAATCTTATGTGGACCACTTTGATATGTTTGAATTTAGAAGTTCTCTGATGCATGTGACAAAGAATGCCATATTATTTGTTTTTAGGACTCATTTTAAGGAAGCGTACTCATTGGTCACAACCATCTGTTTTCTTTCAGGTGTTAGTTCTGCAAAATTAGTTGCTCAGAAATCAAAAGGAATGCCTCTAATAACCATTCCTCTTACCAAACTTGTGGACTCCTCTGGTAGTGAAGCTATGTCAAATTTGTCCTTGAGCCTCTTCAAGGCATTCAAAAGCATCAAGTGTGTAAAAGGTTAGACCATCCTCTTTATATGCATCAATCTTTTGAATCTCATGAAAGATCTTTCAGTGTTGATACATTGGTAGGACTGGCACTTTTTCAGTATTGATAATTCTGGTTCATGTCACTGATTCACTGGCCATATTCATGGTGGAGTGGTTTGAATTTTCTGTTGTCTGCAAAGCTGCAGGCACATATATAGGACTCTCTGGCTATGTTACCCCTCCCCTCCTCTTTTCATCTATCTTCTTCTGTATCATAGCTATCAAATGGTGTAATTTATATATCTACATGTGCCTTCCAAAGATTTGGGCAGACTCATATATAACTGAAATTGGATCTATATGGCCTGTGCTGGAATTAACTTTTACTTATATTTATTGTGCCCTCAGAGCAAGAGCACTCTGCCCGGTTGATAGCAGCTGAAAAGGTACAATAGCCAAATCTCTTCAAACTATTACAGTATAGAGCATTTATTATAATTTTTTGGGTTAATTTCTGATATCATATTTTTTTGCTGGGAAATGACTTAGCATTCGTATTTTACTGCTATATCAAAATTATAAATGGAAACTTCTGAATGTCATTAATGATGGCTGGGTATTTTAGGATTCTCATTCTTTTAGTGCGGGATTTATTGATGCATTCCGAAGGTCTTAAGTGCAGTATGATATGATTCATCCCTTATTTTCATAGGCTAATCGTGGGTTTTTCATTGCTCAAAATGCAATTGTGCTTGAATGATTTCTAAGTCTATGGAAAACTTAGCCTATTTTACACCTTGAAGATACCCTCAAATTTTGAATATAATTAGATAAATTTGTTATTCTTAATTGTCTGGGATGAAAGATTTAACTTCACCCGTTTACTGCTAGTCATAAGTTGGTAAAATTGGATTATTTTTCCTTTGCTATTGTCAGCTTATTATAAGCACTCTTTTTCTACTTGTCAGGAAAGAAATGAAACCATAAAACAACAACAACTGGATCAAATGCAGAGGTTTCAAAAGATTACCGACTCAAAGAAAGCAGGTGTTTCTATTAACGGACTGCAAAATTCTCCAGGTGTGTTATGTACTCTTTCATTCTGAAAAGTAGGTTTTTTGCTGATAAAGTAGTTCAAACTTGTTACCTAGGTTGAAGGTTTTACTGACTAGTCTTTATGGTATATGTGGTGAGGCTGTTTTGTGAAAAAAAATGTCTCAAGGCTAAGTAAAATATTTAAATTATTGTATCTGTCCTCCATTTTTGAGCTGTTTAACTATTTTCTTGATGGGAAAACAGTAATTTGCCTTAGCTCTATTTTTTTATGTGTCAAGAAGAAAATAATCTGAAGAGGTTAGAGAAGAAATGCTTCTTCTGGCCCATTTTGAATATTCTGGAATGTGAAGAATAGTTTGGTAGCTTCTGCTTATATGTAGTGTTGGTCGTTGTGCAAGGTGCTTTTGGGTTGTATTTGTGGACCATTATGCATCATCTCTTGGATTTATTCCTCAGGGGTTAGTGAAAAATTTGTTTTTCTTCCTATTGAGTTGCAGATAAGCAAGCAGCTCGGGATACAGGTTCTACAAAAGTTAAGAATCGTGCAGTGCCAGCATATCGCAGGCAAGTGTTTGTACTGATTAACCTTAGTTCTAGTACTACTGCTATTATCATTGTATACTCACTAACCTATTTTTCTTGGGCAGGACCAAAATAAGAGGGGCCCAATTGCATGATAGTGAAAATGAGTTATAACTCATCTTTTATTCAAACCAGTTGCTCAATAGGAAGTGAAAAGATTGTCCTGACTGTATGTTTACTTCTTTTTCAGTCGATTCCCTTGTACTATTGCATGGTATGGAAAGCATGTATATTTTACTGGATACTGGTTAGTGGAGTCATATAAAATTTCAGTGGAATTCATTCACTTGTTAACTATGTAAATGAAAATTGTTAGTTTGATGCCTTATAAAGAACCAATTTAACCCAAAAGCTTAAGCTGTTGGGTGAGGCTATATTAATGGTTTTATATATCTCAACACGCCCCCTCACACGAGAGCCTACTGGGCTTAAAGGGTGGACAATGCACAGGCCCACCTACCTGTGCGAACAAAGAAATTCCACTTGAAAGAAAGTGGGAGGCGGCGAGGATCGAACCCGAGACACGAGGCTCTGAAACCATGTAAAGAACCAATTCAACCCAAAAGCTTAAGCTGTTGGTGAGGTTACATTAATGGTTTTATATATCTCAAGATGCCTGTTCCTCCCCCTGCCTCGTTTCTTAACCTTCATTTAGTGTCCTTTCTGCATAGCAAAATATTAATATGGATTTTGGACGGAGAGATCAAATAGCTTTTCTTTTTATTCTTTATTTGAAATGAGAATACAGAGCAATAAAAAGGGAAAGATGCGATGAGACTGAGAGCCAAACAGATGAGACAATTGGGAGTGTCAGTGTGGATGTTTTCATGGTGAAAGATGAAAGCCACCCTTGGAAGAAGAAACTCTATTTGGTTTTGTAAATTCTCACATAACAGATAAGCTAGCTGGCATGTGGGATGTGCCAGAAGTTGGTGATGATGAAACTTGTGATGAGGAAAGTGAATCTAAAATTATCTTACATTATAATGGAAGTACTTGTTTATGCTGCAGTTATGGATAAAACATAATCTTTTTAGTTAATGCTTTTGGACCTATCATTGTGAAGATCTGATTAACCTTTTCTTTTCTTAAAATTTGGGAGGAGGTCAGAAACTCATGATAAGTGGTCCACCAAAATTTTCTGTGGTTTAAGTGAAATGTACAGCTTAGCTGCAGAACCTTGAACGAGATCTTCTGTTTGTTGGTACTAATGGCTTCAGTGTAGCAGAGGTAGATACTTCCAATCTACTCATTGCCTGTTTTGAGAGTTTTTTTTTTTTTTTTTTTTTTTTAGCATCTCTTTTACGCATAGTTAGGTCAAACAGGTTTTTAAAAAGCTCTTATGATAAAAAGAGTTTTTTTTTTTATAATGAAAAAAGAAGAAGTTAAAAGCCAAAAGCTCAAGCTCCTTCCCATAAAAGTTCTTATTTTAAAAGTGTTTTTTATAAAAGTTAAAGCATTTAGATTTTTAAAAAAATATTTGATTTTTGAAAAAATATTTAGCTTTTGACTTTTGCTTTTCTTAAAAACTAAAATTTTTAACTTAAAAAACAGTAAGTTTTTGGCTTTTTTTATGATTTATGTTATTTTTTTAAAATAGATATCCAAATAGACTTTTTTTTGTGTGGTTTTTTTTTTCCCTTAAAAAAAGCAATTTTTGGAGATGGAAAAAAAAGTCCATCCAAACAGGTTTCTAAAAGGAGTTTTTGAAGTTGTATCAACTTATTTTTAATTTGAGCTTTAAGTAATTTTTAAGTTAATTTTTTTTTATGATTATCAAATAGCTTTTATTTTTATTTTAAAGCTCTTTTTTTAGTTTCAGATTAAAAGTAATTTTTAACTTAAAATAAAGAGGTGTGCCGTACTCTTCATTTAAACACGGCATTCATTTGCTTACTTTCTTGCAGTTAAACACGTGATTCATTGATATTGATAATAGCTGAACTTGATAGCCAGAACAATGAGCTCCAAACAGCTTAATTGCCACTTTACAGAACGGATACGTCTTAGTCTTACCGCGTTATATGGTCGCATGGGCATTAGCATTCAGGGTGTAAAAAATCATTTTAACCCAAAATCTTAAGGTGTTAGCTGATGGTTAATAGCTTATATTATTCGCTAACACATTCTCTCATGCAAAAATTCTTTGGGTTTAAAGTGTGGATATTACACAGGTTAAATTTTTGGTTTACCTTGTGCTTATTTTTAATTCCACTTTGAAAGTGAGGGGGCGGTGATGATCGAACTCATCATCTTGTGGTCACTGAAGTTCTTATACCATTGGGTGATGACATTTTTTGTAATTTATATTATTTTCTAACACAGAAATTTTACAAATAATGATAAAATGGAATACTGAGGGTTGGAAGCAGAAAATAATTCTCAGTGTTTCTCAGTTGCTTATGCTTTCATGCTACTGTAAATGCTCAATTACTTCATACTCTATTAAGTTGTAATTGAAATTAAGACTCCTGAGCAAGCCTGGTGGAAAGCTCTTTAGTTATAGTATAACTCCATTTTCATTGTTCTTTTTTTAGAACAAGGCTGTTGAATTAGGGTACTGGCGAACAGGCCTAGAATGAAGAAGAAAATTAGGAGGGAAGAGGGAATCTGGATACAGAGAAAGACAATGGTGGAGAATCAAGTAATAATATAAAACAAAAACCAACATAATTTCATGTTAGTACAATTTGTTGGCACTGACCAAACCTGTGATTCTTTACACCTTTTTTGTTGTTGTTGTTGTTGTTGATAATAATAATATCATCTTTGGTTGCTATCAGAAATAAAATCCAAGACATGTGAACCCGAGAGAGTGACAGAGAGAGAGAGTCACCATACCATAGACTTCTAGAGGATGACAACACTGCTGAACCCTCTCTGCGAGCATCTGTATCTAAGAATAACATAAGAAATGAACCTGTAGACCAAGATGAAGCACACCGTGACCCCAACATTCTTCCATCTACTACTCTCTCCCCCATAACCTTCTTCTTTAAGCACATCCTCTCCACTCTTCATACATGCCCCAAACATGTACTCTAAGCATTTCCCTGAGTTGGAGAACTCATTGATCAGGAACCCTTCAAAGGGATACTTAAACAGAGATATATAATGCATGAAAATCCAGTAACTTGGAATTTCATTCTTAGATATGAAGTATCCAGAGAACAAGAAGAATGATCCAATGACACCAGCAATCACTGAATTTCCAACAATGAAATTAGGCACCAGAGCACTGAAACACACCACAACTGAATTGGCCGTATAAAGAATCAGCCATATCAGCAACAAAAAGTGCAAAAATGCTGTGAAGTTTCGATTGAGCCCAACAAGCCAGTATAAGGGTACTGTGAACAAAATAGCTAGGATGAGAAGAAAAGGCAAATAAACTAGGCCATTGGCAATAGCATAGGATGATACACGGTAGCTTCCACAAGATGTCTCCTTCATTAGAATCTCCCTTTCTTGCATAAAAATTGGTAGAGCTTCTATGCTGCTTGATAACAAAAACGTTAATATGAAAGCAAATAGACCTACCCTTTCTTCTGCTCCCCCTAGATCATCCTTGAGGTTGCAAAATATGGACCCCAAAACGAGCCCAGAAATCAGCATCTGAATTGTCCTACATGCAAAGAGCTCTTTTGTACGAAAGATGTTTTTGGAGAACCTATGAGTGAGAATCATAGTTTCTCTCAATCTAGAATTAGCAAAATCACAAGTGTAATCGATTCCAGCGTTGATGATTTCTTCATCAATTACCTTGGACTGTTGAAAGAGCTGTTGCAGTGTAAACTTACCACTTCTACTCTCACCTTGTTCATCATCTCCTTTCTTCTGTTGCATTGTCCCTTGCAATTGCCTTGGCGTTTCTAGCTGAACTGGCTGACATTTTTGTTGTTGCTGAATGGTATCAATGGACTCAATGGCAAATTCAACTACATTAACATGAAGGGGAAGCTCTAAACCCATTAATATTAGATTCACACCAAGCAAATCTGTAGTGCCATGGTATAACACAGAACCATTGGCTAACAACAACAATGAATGGAACAGCTTCACAATTCTGAACCCAGGTTGATGGATGCTAAGGATTATGGTTCTGCCCCTAGTGTCAGCCATGACCTTAAGCATATCAATTATTTGAAGAGCAGAAGTACTGTCAAGCCCTGAAGTTGGTTCATCAAGAATAAGCACTTTTGGATCATGTATGACTTCAACACCAATAGAAACTCTACGCCTCTCACCACCAGATATACCTCGGACCCTGTCATCGCCAATTCGAGTCCCAGCAACATGGTCAAGTCCAAGCTCTTGAATCAGTGACTTCACCCTGGAACATAGTTCTTCTTGAGGAAGCTTTAGTCTTAGCTTTGCACTAAACATCATTGTTTCTTCAACTGTAAGTAAGGGAAACAAAATATCCTTTTGTGTAACATACCCTGAGAGCTTCCTGAACTTAGCTTTGTCCACAGGCTTGTGGTTCACCAACACAGTCCCACTTTGTGGATTAAGTTTACCAGCAAGAATCTCAAGCAGTGATGATTTTCCAGCTCCACTTGGCCCAACAATTGCTAGGATTTCCCATGGCTTGGCTTGGCAACTCACATTCTTCAGCACATGCCTAACTCCACTGCAACTTTGTTCACCTTTTGCTTCCTCTTCAGCTTCTTGACCATCTTCTTCAATATCCAGTTGTGGAGACTTGCTGAAGATTTTAAAAGGGTGCTCCGTTTTGTGTGTGTGGATCTTGTAGTTGATGCCAATGGCCTCAACCTCACAACTCTGCATCTTCACTTGAATAGTTTGTTTTACCACTGTTTCTTTTGTGTTTCTCTCCGTTTCTTCTACTCTCTTCTGTTTCCCAAACCCATTTGGTTCTCTTCCTCTTTGTTCTATTTTCTTTTTTTAAATCAACGGTTTTGGCCTCAGCTACTCACAGTGAAACAATGTGTGGTTCAAAGTGATATAATCGCAAAGACACTGAGGTCCTCGAAATTTGTATAAAAGGTTCACGTGCACTTGTTCTTGGTATTTCTTTACCGATTTTATATATTTGGACACAGAATGCTTGTATAATATATGTTACTTGTTAGTGAGTAAAATAAACATTTAACAAGATTTCATAATATATTAATACTTATTCATTAATATACTGAAATGAGTATACTATATTTAGACATTCATATCTGGTTTAGACGTGGAACAAAGAATAAAACACAGTGGTGATCAGTGTTCTTGGATTCTCATTGTTTAATGGACAGCTATACATTTAACACAACTTCAGGGTGGTTGCCAACAGTAACTGTAAAACAGTTGGACTTGTAAATGGTTTTAAGTCTTTTGGAGCATAGTTAATACATGCATGAAGTTAGCATTCGCTGTACATCAACCTGCTCGACAGAATATTATTTTTGTGTATTTTATGAAAATTGATTATGGGTAAAGTGTGTGTCATTTTAAAGAATGTAAAGTTGTGGCATTTTAAGAGAGAGAAAGAGATAGATAAGGGAGGAGAGAGAGTTGACAAAAAAAAAAATAAAGGTGTGAGTCCCACTTATTTGTGAGAGTGAAAGGATATAAGTTGTGTCATTTAAAAGGATAAACACTTTTCCCATTGATTATTGTTAGATATCAAAAAAGAAAAGAATAACTATGAAGGGCTAATGATGTAATTATAGAAAAACACAAAGGACACACCAGTAGCATTTTGGAGTCACATAAAAGGACACTAGTATTTGGGAATTAACAAAGTGGCGGTGGTCCCTTTTGGTCCTCAATTTTGTGGCTGAAATTTCATAATGCTCCAGAACGAATCAAAACCTTCCAAAACCGTTTAATTTGAAAAGCTCATCAATTTTCATCTTTGTCTTGGAGTCCAAGCATTAAGTACATACAATTACATATTCCTCAGGTTTCTTCTAATTTTATCTCGGGTACCTTGATAAAATCATTCTCTCAATATATATATATATATATATATATGGGGCAGGATCATCTTACACCGGTGTAAGAATAATAAGTCTTACACCAAATCTTAACCATTGATTTTCTGTATCTAATGGTTCAGATTTATTAGGTCTCATTAATTAATTAGTTTTTAATTCTCAATAAATCTCAATCGTTAGATTCACGGAAATCAACTGTTAAGATTTGATGTAAGATTTATTATTCTTACACCAGTGTAAGTTGATCTTATCCTTATATATATATATATATATATATATATATATATATATATATATATATATATATATATATATGATTATCTTATCAGTCTTGTTAATAAAAAATCATTTCCAAAACCAACAAAATCCCCATGTTGGTGAAATTTTACCGGGTCATGTATTTGCTTGAAAGAATTCGTAAAATATAATGTGATTATATCTTCTTCCTAAGATAAGTAACACCCTGTGATTTCACCTTGGAATTGGGCTAGAGTGTCTATACATCATTAAGAAACAAGAAAAATATTCCCAACAAAATATAGTCGAGCTTAATTAACCAAGAAAATAGTTGTTGGAACATCTTAAGAAAAAAGTATGAATTTGAAATGATGGTCATAAGAATGGAAATCCACACAAAACGTTAGAAGAAATAATGAGTAGTGATCAAGTTTTGTGTGGTTGAAAGCAAGAGATTTTTTTTTGTTTTGTTTCATCAGTCTATAGATGGTTATAATATCTTTGTTATTTCTTTATTTAAGGAAATAAAGTTTTGTCTGGATCCCAATATGTGATTCAGTGTCACAGAGTAGCAGTAGGAACCCGTGAACTCTTTGTGGTCAATTAGGTACACCCGAACCTCTCACTTGCCACTTGCCCCACCTACAACAACTCATTATCACATATAGTAATATTTAGTAGGAATGTCTTTCTATTTCACGCAACACATAAAAAAGTGAATAAGACCCATTCACTTGAAGAGGAAGAAAAAAAATGAATCTCATTTATTTTTTTGTGTATGCATGAGACAAAATTATCTCATACAAGAAACATATTTCTTATTTGGGTTATGAAAAAACAAAATGTAGCTAGAAAAACAAAATAAATTAAATTAAATTTAAAAAGAAAACTTAGCTAGTCCGTGAACCTCTTCCTCTCTTCCCCTCGCCACCAAACAAAATAAAGTTCTTAAACATCAAAGTCCAATCCATTCCAAGTGACTTCAGAATATTGGATTTGAATGATTGGTTTTTTTTATTAGATTAGGAAGTTGTCAAGTTTAAAGTTGATTATTATTTTTAATTACATGATCCTTTTTCCCTTCGCCTTCATTTATGAGATGTTACCCTCTTCTTTTGTCTTTGCTGTGAACAGTTTTATGCTTCCACATATTTACGATGTGGCCCTGCATATAATGCACACAGGATCCGATCTAAATCTAGAGAACAAGCAAATGTTCCTTTTTAATGCATGTTGTCTTTTGTAGCTTAGCAAAGCATTTAGTTGTCCCAAGAAAAGTGACATATATAAAGGGAAAACATACATACACCTTTCATAATCAACCCTCTACAGTTACTACAATTTTTCATCTTAATTTTTGTTTAACACTGGGACCCCTTTTCGTGTTTGGCTAACGGTAAAAGTTATAGTTTCCATTAATTCAAACGGAGGGTAGCGATTCCTTACAGAAATTCACCATCTGTGGAGAGGTTAAAAGTTATACTTTACCGGAAGGTAAAATATATAATCTATTAATTAAAATTAATCCAAATTATTCAATCCATTAAAGAATGAGGAGAGATATCTTTACTACCGAAATTTTCTACTATTAAATTACTACCTATGTAATCACCATGGGATCAAAGAGACAGAATGCTAAAAAGTTTTTGAAAAAAGAGAAAATGTTGATCCAATGATGATTAGATAGGTAGTGAGTTGATAGTAGAAAATTTTGATAGTAAGAATATGCTTCTTCTTAAAGAATATGAGTATCAATAATAACAGAATGTGAAAAGTGCACAAATATCCTTGTGGTTTGCTTCAAAATCACTTGTGCCCCTATAATTTTTTTGTTTATCACATATTCCCATATGATTTATAAAAAATAAAAAATTACAGCAATATATATGATAAAAAAAAATATATCCTTTTGCAATGTGATAAAAAGGAGACATAGATAATTATGAGGTAAAGCATATGAACATTGGTAAAATATACGCTAAACTCACATGATAGTATCTTTATGGAGCATGCCACTACTTGCGATAACAGCAATATTCACTAATATAAATGGGATATGTTTATACCAAAAAAAAAAAAAAGGGATATGTTACTTTTATATAAGTGTAAAAATAAGAAATTTTATGTTTATTTTTGACATTTAATTTACTTGTATCTAATAACTCTTATTTTTTAAGAAATCAAGAGAGACAATTTGTCGTAGTTTGCATTGATTTAATGGCGGCAATTGATAAATCATTTATTTAAGAGAAATATTTTTCTCAAGTTACATAAAAATTCTTATCTTATGTTACAGTTACATCGCAATCCAAGTCAGTCTTTTTTTTTAACTGCGGGACTCACCTAATTATGTCTCTACATGAGATAATACTATCTCATGTAACATAAGAAAAACATTGCCCTTTTATTTAATTAGATGATACAATTTTAAAGGAATTCATTTTGTATATTAAAATATGGCAAAAAAATTTAAATAATATATTTTTGATAAATATTTATGAAAACATAGTCATTTTAAATATAAATATGACTCTATAGCACTCAAACACGCCCCACATAGAACGTGATCTGATGGAGAGAGACACGCCTCACAGGGGGCATGTTTTAGGAGAGAGACATGTCCCACATGGGGCGTGACTAATCAGGTGCTGACACGTGGCACAAAAAAAATCAATTTGACCGTAAAACTTTAGAAAGCCATAACTTTTGACTCGGATGTCCGAATTAGGTAATTTCTTTTATTCAACATAACTTTTCGAGATTTACGCAATGAGGTCTCATTACAGGGGGTTGGTGAATTTCTTTTAAAAATCTTGAATATTTTATCGTAAAATTTCAGAAGGCCATAACTTTAGCCTTAGGTGCCCAAATCAAGTTTTTTTTTTATTCCACATAATTTCTTGAAACGAACGTGTGGGCACGTTCTCGTGGTCAAATTTTTTTTTCCAAAAAATGCTTCCTTGTGCTTCGTTTTACATATTTGTATCTGTGAGTTTGAATGATGTTATTTAAGTTGAAATTTTGTCTCTTAAAAATATAATCTCCATTTGCAACAATAATACCATAATCATAAAGATCTTTTTTAGGAATGTTTCTAATCATGACAATGATTTTCTCTTTATTAATCCGGATTTAAACATTTTTATAGTATCATTGTTGTAAATTCAATTTTTTTTTGTGAGAGACAAAATATGCCAAATAAGGTGTTATTACGTATATCTCGAAAATTTGTGTGAAATTTTGAAAAAATAAAATATGGCCTTATGAAATTTTTCGATAAAATATTCAAAATTTTGAAAAAAGGTTCACCAAAATCCCTTGAATGAGATCTCATTGCATAGATTTTGAAAAGTTATGTAGAATTAATTTTTTTTTTACCTAATTCGAATACCTGAGTCAAAAGTTATATAGTCTTCCAAAGTTTTATGATCAAACTATTGACCTTTTGTGTGTCACGCGTTCAGCATTAATCACACCCCTTTTTGGATGTGTCTCTCTCCATAAGGTCATTTCCCGTGTGAGGCGTGTTTTATTATTATAAATTTATATTTACATTTAAAACAACTATATATATTTTTTAATTTTTTATTAAAAAACAGTATATTAATTTTTTTGCCATTAAAATATATCTTTTTATAGTAACTAAATTCTTTAATTTTTTTTTTTCTTTTCCTCGACACAAAATTTCCACGCGCCTTAGAAAATATAAAAATAAAATGGCGCTGCTTTGAAGTTTGGGATAATAGGTGAGTGTGAGTGAGGAGTAACGACCTCAAGTTTCCTGTTGTAGTTACTTTGCAAACTCGTCTCCATGCACTTCCAGAAGCTTCCACGCTCTCCTCCTTCTTCGTCTGGTACTGTTTCTCTTTTCTCTACATAACAAACAAATTAATTTCCGTTCATTCTAACGCAAATCACATTTAGGAGAGATTGCTAAGACGAGGTGTTCTGTTTGATTGATAGAAGTAATGACTAGTAAATTTATATAGGATCTGATACTCTCTCTAAGATATCTATAAATGAAAATATCTTGAGATATTAGATTACTGCGCGTGCACAGTTGAAAACGGCAATTGCCAAAAGTATGATGTGTGCGCACAAACTAATAATATAGGAGAGAAATTCATCAATACCTATAGACTTTACTTCTTTTTTATTTATAGAGTTTACTTTGTGAATAGAATTCTGAGCTTTTAATAGTATGTGAGCTCTATATACCGCTGTATTCATATCATGATAGGATTATCATTAATAAGAGGATTCTTTCCTGATGTGTATGATTATTGGACCTTCAAATATATGGGCCTTGTATAGGTGTGATGCCAATTATGCTGTGGGATACGGATTTAGCATTATCAAAATTAAAATTAAAATGCTTCTTAAGGACCTAGAATTTTGCTTGTATCAGGGAATGTGTTCTTTCTTGTTGGTCATCATGTAAGCAACTGGAAGACTAGTAATGTATGTGACTTGGACTTGAGAGTCTTTGATAATAGATTATTCCGTAAGAATCAGAGAGGTGGCAAGAAATGTTTTGTGAAATTCTTAGGAGCATCCATATCCTGTTCTGCTGGTGCTAGGAATGATTCTCTTCTGCCTTCTATTGAGCAACTATGTGATGCACGGGTGATATATTCCGTTGCTCCAGCTATGGGCCACAACCAGGTATATTCAGCTGCATTCTTCTTTATTCATTTATTTGCAATTGTTTTGAATTCGAAATCATTGAGTTGGTTTCCCATGTTCTTTTGGATAACTTGGATTTCTAAGTTATTAAATGTTCTTATTATATATCCAAGGTCCCGGCTTCGACTCGGCCTCTCCGCAAAAGCGGGGGTAAGGCTTGACTCGTATGTCCTTCCCCAGACACTCACGAATGGGTATTGAACTGGGTCGGCCCTTATATGTTCTTATATCATTCTTTATAAGCTTGTTTATCAGGGGATTATATATTTGTATTCTAGCAAAAGAGAAGTTATCTGTGAAGGAAAGCACATAGTTGGAGGATTAAGAACCCTCCTAATAGCAAAAGAAAGAAGAAGAATCAAAAAGAGAAGTAAAGAAAATCACAGCTTGAAAGAGCTCCCAATCTCTCTGCAAATCTTGCTGTGATAACCCCCCCTTGAAAAAACCATGAACACAAAGCTGCATAGAAGCAAGGAGTATCTTAACCTTTTCGTAATCATCTTTTGTGATCATGTATGTATTATGTAGATTACATTACCCATTAACTGATATATAAGGCAATGTTATCTATAAGAAAGAAAATGTGCAGAATTTCCTAAGTTTCAAATGTATGTACATGTATCATGTATGTATATATGTTTGGGATTCCTTTGTTATCCTTTGTTTTTACGCGGGCACCAATAACATTATCAATTAGTGGCTAGTATTTAGCTATGCGTCTAATTTAGTTGAAATATAGATACAGCAATAACTTGCGCTGTGTGTATGCCTGCGTGTGTATGCCTGCGTGTGTATAGATAGGGCTGGAACACAATAAGAGTCTTGAGAATTTGGAATGATAAGTGATTATGCTATGGGTGAGAATTTAGAAGAGCCCCGAATTTGGAACGTTTATAGCATGCTGTTAATTCTGCCAGTCCAGTTAGTTAGACATAAGTTTAGTTAGTTAGTCAGTTAGCATGTTGTTGTTAATAGGTGGCTTTCTTGAGAAGCCCCGTCATGTGTATAAAGGGGGATCGTCCCCTGTTTTAGACTCCCTTTTAGTTCTATTCTTTTAGATTTTTGTTGTAAGAATGAGGGTGCTTAATGAGAAAGGGAGAGTTCCCTTTGTGAAGAGGTTCACCTCTTGTGTTCTTTCATTGTTTATCAATAATATTTCCCTTTTCCTTCATTTTCCTTCCTTTACATTTCCCCTTATCCCCATTACATTAGTAGTTTCTTGCCTTAAAGAATCCAGAGCCGTAACCGATTAATTATGTTGGACTATTATCTTAATCTTTTTTGCACTAATTTTGTTTAGAAACACCAGCGGAGATTGTATGTGTTACCACTGGCCACTATGTCTGAACGTATCACATTGTTCTGATTGTAATTTGGATATACCACTTCTAACAGGAGTCTCATCCAGAATCACATTTTAGAGTTCCTGCAATTGTGAATGCTCTAGAAGAAATGAAGCTCACTTCAAAGGTACTAATAGCAATGGACATTGTGCTTCAGAATCTCCATCTTTGTCATCTGTATGTAGGGGTGTTAACGGGCCGAGCCGAGCCGAGCTTTGATCTTAACGGGCCAAGCCTGTATTTAAACGTGTCCGACTGACCTTAGCCTGTTACCTGTCACGAATATAATATTGGCCTGTGGCCTGGTTTATTTACAAAAAATAAAAGCCTGTGTGAAGCCTGTCTTAGCCTGTTAGCAAGTTAAAGAATAAAAATAAGATAACAGAATTCCACAAAAAATAAATTTCCATATAGAAACCTTAGCTTCCAATTTGCAGCAATAATTTATAAAGTCTACAATAAAAAAAATTTAAAGTGAGAGAAGGTAGATAACATGTTATATTATCTTAGCCCATTATAAAAAAAGTGCAAACAAAAATAAAAAAATAAATAAATTGACACAAACAAGCAGTGCATAGTGGAACGAATGAATTTTTGTGGGTTTGTTTGTGTGAAGGAGGATGAAGGATAATATAGAACAACACTAGTAATTCCATAAATATACATAAATTCAATATATATCCAAATAGCATAATATAGAACAAAATCATTTAAAAAGTTTGTTAAACCAATAAAATGGGGTGAAATAAATTGATGAAAGAGAGAGTTATTACAAGTAGTATAAAAAATATAAATAAATATTTATATACTAGGTTATCCTGGGAGGCTCTAAGGCCGAGCTTCTGAATTAGAGCCTGAGGCCTTTTTATTAAACGAGCTTTTATACAAGTCCAAGCCTGGTTCCAACACGAGCTTTTATTAAACGAGCTCAGGCCTTTACGAGCCGAGCCAAAGGCCCATGAAAGGCCCTGACTTGTTTACCACCCCTATCTGTATGTATCTTGTTGATATCTTCTTACAATGTATTTCTTTTAAAGGTTTGAAACTTTGAATATAATATAGACATTGGTATTAGAGAACTTAATTGTTTCTAAAATTCATTAAAAAAAAAAAATATGCTGCATTCGGATGTCTAATCTTGGTTTCAAAGTTGAAACGTAAAAGAAAAAAAGTGTTCACTAGATAAACCACATTTTTTTCCTGGTATAAAAATAAGCTACATTTTATTATCTAGAATATACCATCATCTTCTTTTGGTAATTTACAATGTTTCGCATTTGATTTAAAGACATACCAACTTCCCCAGGCAATCTAGGACT
Source organism: Gastrolobium villosum (assembly GCA_032173675.1). NCBI lineage: Eukaryota > Viridiplantae > Streptophyta > Magnoliopsida > Fabales > Fabaceae > Gastrolobium > Gastrolobium villosum. The sequence continues at coordinate 707,162 of JAVKPL010014527.1, forward strand.
ATAGCCTATAGGTTTGTGAACGAGTCAGCAAGAGAAAGCTTGCCAACTTATGAGAAAAGACTGACTTAACTCTTAACTGGATGATAATGTGGAACTGCATTATGATTAGCCATACTTGTATAGTGGCATTGAATAGTAAAGTATTTTCATTTCCACAACAACTTCGTTTTATATATGGTTCAGTTCCGTGGCTCTGATGTAATTGAACTTCAACATTTTGAGCCTGCTTCAGTGGATGACATTGCAAGTGTGCATGCAAGAACCTATGTTTCTGGTCTGGAAAAGGTAAGATTTTTTTTTAAAGTTGTCCTTTTCTTCATTTATTCCTTTAGTTAGAGGTTGTATTCTCTGACTTATAGTATTTTTAATTTACTTTATATTTATTGCCTATGCTTTCTTTTTTATGCCTTTCATTTTCCTTCCAATGCTTGCTGTTATATTTCCAGTAATACATGATGCATCACATGAATTTTTAGTTGTTAAATTTGCAGTGTGCTTTGGCATCAATTTACTTTCGCACAATGCATGCTTTACTTCTGATATATTTTTTTTTTTGGATACAAGTGGAAATTGAACACATAACCTAATACAACTTAACCAAACTACTCACCTCTAGACCAATCCTAGTGGCTTGCTTTACTTCTGATTTGGTGCACAGTGATGATAAAACATCAAATCAAGGATTGCTGCTGCACACTAAATTGTTCATTGGGTATTTATGCTTACATAGATGTCTTACTAATGTCTTCTGATTAGTCCATTCTCCATTGTCCTAGTTTTTAGGTCAAAATCTCACTATCACTTGCCATTGGCATAGTTTTTGTGATACTTAAGCCTTTCATAATTTACTATTTTATCTAAATTTACCATGGCACTGAAACTTCTTGTACTGAAGTTTGAGATATTTCCTCTTCTGAATTGTTACAGATTATGGATCAAGCTTTGGAGAAAGGTCTTATTTTCATTGATGGTTCTGGACCAACATATGCTACTGCCACTGTAAGTGCTATGCTCAGAGCTTTATCTTCTTCCCCAGGCTCGTAGTGTTTGTGGAAAGTCATTCTATTCTAGACACTTTATATTTTAGTTCACTGTGGTAGAAGATACATTTATCCAGTGAAAAAATTATGATGGTTGTTGTGTTTTTGCATTCTTATGGTAGTGTTAATGATGCAGACCTTCCAGGAGTCAATAGCTGCAGCTGGTGCTGGATTAGCCTTAATTGACTCAGTGGTGATCTCTCAACCTGGCATGTCCATCTCTTGGTGATAATCTGTGTGTTTGTGTGTGTTTTGGGGATGGGTAAGTCAGTGGATATGGATATATACATATCTGCTTCTTCTAGCGATGTGCACACTGGAAATGACTATTTCGTTCTTTGTTGGAAATTTGGGTCTTTGCTTTATCAGAACTAGATATTGTCTGAAAATTTCATATACCTACCTTTCTGTTTCTCTTTCAATGTTTTGGGGAAGAGGGGAGTCACAAATATAACAAGTTTTGAAACTAAAATTGTGTGTTCCTGATTGGCTTTTTTAGTGTCCAGTACATTTTAAGTTTTCAGAAATGTAAAAATTATTCCTAGGTCTCCACCTAAGCTTAAGCTTTCAGAAACATGGTATAAAAGTCTCCGTGACTAAGTGATCAGGAGTTTGACCTTGCTGCATGTATAAGAAAGTTGAATTTCAGCACAAAATGGAGGTCTTATGGTCTATGCTTCAAGTCCAACCGACTCTTGCATGAGGGGTTGTGTTAAGGGCCGACCCAGTTCAAATACCCACTTCGTGAGTGTCTGGGTAAGGGATATTTCTTCTTCGTGAGTGTCTGTGTTCGAGATATAAAAATATTCCTAGGCCTCCACCTAGCTTAAGCTTTTGGGATAGTTTGCCTTTGAGATAAATGTTTCAAGAATTGTAGGGAACTAAGGATTGTAATTCTTATTTGGATATTGGTGAGCCTCTAAAATGTGGCAGAAAAGGAAACAGGAGCAGAGCCAGGGTCAATGGGCCAGGTCCAGCAAGACAATTGAGCTCAGGTCTAGTAGTGCAGGGGGGGGCTCAGAGAATGGGAATAACGGTTTGGGGAGGGAAACTGGGAGGATATAGTGAGATTGTGAGCGGGGGTGAGGTTTTTCATGCGTGCATTGAGTAATGGCTGTAATAGGGTTAAGAGGAACTGCTGACAGTCCTCTAGTATGCTTTTCTGATGTTAATTTTGTGTTTCAAGGCGGTTCTCAGCCATTGTAGCCCACTGCTTCAGTGGATTGGTGTCTGTAAGGAGCTTAGTATCCATTGTTAGGTTTTCAATACAGTATTCTCTGATATTGGTTCCATCAGATATAAATTTCTCTTATTCAAGTTCATATTCAGGTTGCAGCTTCAAAGATAAAGAGAGATCCACCCACTGGTTTTGCTTTGATAAGACCACCAGGACATCATGCTGTTCCACAAGGACCTATGGGCTTCTGCGTTTTTGGAAATGTAGCCATCGCGGCTCGTTATGTTCAGCGTGTTCATGGACTAAGGCGCGTGTTTATCATTGACTTTGATGTTCACCATGGGAATGGAACAAATGATGCTTTCTATGATGATCCGGATGTATTTTTCCTTTCATTTCATCAAGTAAGCTACAAGTTTTCCATAGCTTTGATTATAGTAACTGTACTACTTCATTGATTCTGAAACGCCATCTGTTATCAATGTTTCTCTTTTCCTTTTGCAATGCTCGCGTATTGAAGTTTTAGAAGCCATGTTAGTCAGATTTATCTTTGGTTCAAATTTGTTAAGGTTTTTGAAATTTTATGTCTATATCAAATTAAAAATTCTGGATTATTGCACAATTTTATTTTATTTTACTTAGAGCTGATGCTGTGTGGTAGAAGGAAATGTGGTACTATAATAAGATAGAAAGATTAAGCTGGGTCTAATGCATCATCCACTATTCAAGCCTAATGGGCTTTTGTATAAGAGGGCGTGTTAGAGAATGATATAAACCATTGAAAAGGCCTTTACCCAAGCTTAAACTTTTAGGTTGAATTGGTTCTTTACACATATTTTTTTATAATTGGCATTCTTGCCAAACCTTGTCAATTTTCTACTAGCAGTACATTCCTCAAAACATTCATCCTTCATTCTTCTCCTCCTCCTCTCCCCCTATATTCTCACTCCCCTCAACAGGATTCGCTTCATTTCCCACTAACTTCTGCCAGCTCAGCATTTTGTTATGGCTCAAACCCATGGCATCCATATTTTCTTCAATCTATCATATCCTCGTTTCCTACCAGTGCAGCTCCACTCCCTCCTATTTTCTTCTTTCTAGAATATTGCTGATAAGTAATAAGGGTCTAACATGGAATATCTATATGTTTATTCTTGACTTAACTTCATTTTCCCCTAATCTATCAATGTAATTGCAATGTCTACGCTGATCTTTGATTTAAGCACATTATCTTCTAATATAATAGTGCACTTTGCAAATTGCATTCCTTCATGATAACATTATTTATACCGTTGGACAAACTGAACTAGCAAAAACTTCACAAATCACTAAGACAAGACCTAATCAAATACCTTAATTTCCCCAGTCCTTACATATTTGCATATAATCAACTGTATTAAAATCATACACATTACTCCCTCCCCCTGTTAGCACATGCCATCATATCATATGGTAATATAACGAGGTACTAGACACATGATATGGAAGTTCTGTTTTTTTAAGTGGCTCAATATGGGGTGAGGTGGGGGGTAATGCGTGAGGTAAAGAGAGAGATTTTGTGAAGATAAGAATGGTATGGGAGATATTGGTGTGCTAAAACGTGAAGAAAACGCATAGTATGACTTTGAGCCTTGCTATATTTAATAACTTTTATGGCTCAGGATGGAAGCTATCCAGGTACTGGTAAATTTGATGAGGTGGGTAAGGGAGATGGTGAAGGAACCACACTAAATCTGCCTCTTCCTGGTGGCTCAGGTGATACTGCTATTAGAACAGTTTTCGATGAAGTCATTGCACCATGTGCACAAAGATTTAAGCCAGACATCATTCTTGTTTCTGCCGGGTGAGTCTTTCTTTGAATAATTCTCATGAAAGCAAATACGGAATAAAACTCTTGGTCAATTTCAGCAAGTTGCGTTCCAGCATACCTGGTGAATACACAAACAAATTTGATTCTACTATGAAATTTGGATTGGATTTTTAATGCTACAAATTACAAAATAAATTGTCGCCAATCTGTTTTTTTCTCCGTTTGGAATTTCATGTGATTTCATTTGTCAGGTATGATGGCCACGTGTTGGATCCACTAGCTAATCTCCAATATACAACCGGAACATATTTCATGCTTGCTTCCAGTATTAAACAACTAGCAATAGATTTATGTGGTGGCCGATGTGTGTTTTTCTTGGAGGGAGGATATAATCTCAAGTCTCTTTCATATTCAGTGGCAGACACATTCCGTGCTCTTCTCGGGGATCGAAGCTTGGCATCTGAGTTTGATGACCCCAACATTTTGTATGAAGAGCCATCAACAAAGGTTAAGCAAGCAATTCAGAGGATAAAACACATTCACTCCCTGTGATGTTGCATATCAAAACCTGACATGACAAATATTTATCTAGTATTAAAATTTCCATTTTCTGTACACTCCAACCATAAGTATATGTCGATTACCCTTTGTGTGGGCATTGTCCCACTTATCACATAGAAGAAGCCAAGCCATTGTACAGGATTGCTTGTTGTCTTTGAACAAGAACTCCAGTTATGAGATGCCACGCAGCCATGCTGATCATGCAGAGTCATTATACGAAGTTGTACCAGTCTCAGCTAAGAGACATTATGTACCAAATGTAAAGGGATAGCCCCTTACTTTATATCTTTACCTCTTTTAATATTAGCTACAGAAAAAGAAAAGACATAAAATAGATTCCTTATCTCTTTGATAGTTAGGAAATACGATTCCTTTACAAAGCGGTAGAATTGCAGTAATTGCATACTTTATGAAAAGCAATTTTAATAATATCATTTATAATATTGTGTTAATACATTAATATTTAAAGTAAATACTTTGTCAAAAATTACAATCAAATATATCAAAACTTAACTTTCCATAACTAAAGCTTTAACACTGAACTTTCAACATCAAATTTTTAATTTTGTTAAACACTAGTGTAGACATAATCGTCAATTCGAAAAGGATAAATGATAGAACGATGAAAAAGCAAGGCGTCCAAGTTGACTTTTTGGTGGGCTGGTGATAATAAAATGACGTAGAACGTGAGCTTTAAATCTTTCTTGTGGAATAAAAAGTAAAGCAACAATTAAAGTCTTCATATCAAAAATTGAAACGTGGTAAAAGCTAGGTTAAAGAACAGCTAGATACTTTTTGTGTTTTCACATTGAAAAGGCGCTTTCAACTGCCACTATTCCCCTAGGCCCTAGGGGCTATGGGTTCCAGGGGGTTTAAGGTTCAAGTACCATGATGATAAAAGGACACTGAGTTAAAAGTTAAAACACTTGTCTATTGATCAACCTAGTGCTGGCTAAAGGTATTTGACCTACCAACTCTTGCATGACGCTGGAGCTCATCAACTTTTATCCTTTAGCGAAGCGTAATGATGGTTAATAAAAAAGCTACGTACTAAACCATAAAACCGGCCATAAAATGATGGTCAATGAACAGGAAATTTTCTCTTAATTTTGAGTATTTAGGTGTCATCCACATAAGAAGAATTACTCCAAATCTCCAATTGAAGTGATATTCCATTATATTAATGTGAACAAAAGGAATAACAGTGTAACACCCGGACTAGCAAGAATCAACGATAGTCCCCACATACTAACACGAGATTTTTCAGCGTGCTTTTTTCTCACTCTCACACTTCCCGGGAAAACTTCCCAGGAGGTCACCCATCACATAATTACTCCAAGTCAAGCATGCTTAACTGTGGAGTTCTTCCATTCCGGGCTACCGAAAAGAAGATGCATCTTGTTAGTATAGGTAGTATCAATTAATTCTTATAAGCTATTCCAAACCGTGCAGTTTCACATCTGCACAGTCTTTGAAATCCCTCTCTTTCAGGTGTCGATTCGATTCATCCATGTATGTAACTCTCACTAAAAACCTGTCAAGAACCGTTCCTTGTCCGTGCCTCTTTTGCACCAGCGATCACTCACCGCCCTCGTCACGGGATGTTACAAATAGGCATTCAGAGCATCAACAGTTCAACATCTAATTAATCCTCCTTTAACGTTGTAATAATTAAAATTTCAAATGGGTTACCTTTAAATTTAATATTTTAATGATTTGAACAGCTGGGAAACTTTGTTGATAGCTACTGTTAAAGTGATTCATGCTTGTGAACACACGGCGAAAGTGAGCAAGAACCTTTTTTATTTTTATTTTACTTCAAAATGATTTGAGACACGAAATGTTTTTGTAGATATCATTCCCCATCATCGATGGATGGATTGTCATGACTCAATGACATGGAGTTGTTCTCCATGTCCAGTGTCAAGCCATTTACGATTGTGCCTTCAAGAACTAGCAAGAATATCTATATTCAAGTTATGTGATAAATATTAAAAAAATATAAAACAAAGGTTTAAAGTTACTTTATATAATTATATAATTTTATCTAATATTTATAAAAATACATCCAAAAAAGTGTGTGGGGGACTTTTTTTCTCTCTTTTCTTCACATGGGCAGTGGTGGACCCAGGAAAATTTTTTTGTGTCCGCACATTTAGTGGTAGAGAACGGGGCAGTGCCCCCGATTTTTTTTTTTGTAGAGACAGTTTAGATTAACGCTTTATGTACAAGGTTATGAACCCGCTCATAATCTAGTTGCTTCTTTAACAAGCTGCAGACAATAGTTTGACCAATCATTTCCCCTATTAAATCTTACTAATCCTCCGAAACAAATATAAGAATATACTCCAGTACATCAATACATCATAATTCTATTTTATAGTGTGAATAAAAAAGTCAACACTACCTATACATAAGGCAAGTGAAATCACTGTGAAGGTCTCGTCTCTAGATATTAACTTATTTGGGAATGTCAGTCCTGCAATCAATCCTCTTTTTTTATAAAAAAAAAAAAGAAACAAAGGATGGAGAGAGCATGAGAATGGGTACTTGAGGGGAGGAAGAATAAGTTTTCTCTCTAATCAATTTGCATTGCTACGTTATTTTAATCATCTCTGTACGTTGCTATGTTGCCAACTAATACAAGAATACATACTCTTTTTGTTCCCTAACAAAAAATTCGTTCCCCAATTCAATCCCTTACAAAAAAATTTAGTGACATGGTCCCTATGAAATTCAAAGTTGACATATTTTAGTCTTTTTGAGTGACTAATGTGGGTCTTTTTTGAATTTGTGAGGGACCACGATTTTAACTAAATTGATCCACTTAATTTGAATTTCTTAAGAATCCCAAGACTAATTTTTTTATAGGGACTAAAGTGAAAACTGTATTTTTTTGGGAGTGGATCCTCTCGTGAAAAAGTGGTCATGTGGTCATGTTATTTGATCACAACCACTCATTCATGATGAGATAAGAGAGAGAAAGCTGTATAATTTTTAAATGAGTGGTTGTGATCAAATAACATGACCACATGATCACTTTTTTACATGAAAAAATCCACTCCCGTATTTTTTTGTTAAAAAACCTACAACAAAGAGAGAAAAAAAACTAAAATTAAATGTTCATGTCCGTAAGTGCGGATATGTGCCCCCGGCTGGGTCCGCCGATGCACATGAGTATACATAGACTCCACATATTTTTTTGTATATATTTTTGATGAACATCAGATATAATTATGTAAAGTAATTTTAGAAACTTTAAACCCATAAAACAAATATGAAACCATATTACCTATGTCAAATTCTGCATGCAAATGGAAAAGATAAATTGATGGCAAACCTAATCGTGATGGATTATGCCAGCAAAGCAAGGGTAAGGAAAGAATTGACAGTTGATAAAAAGGAGGAAACACATGAACTATGCAGATAAGACACGTTTCAATTCTCATAATGTAATGTATATCGTCGCTAACTTAAATAGTTATGCACCATAGTTTTTGATGTTAACTTAAATGGACAGTTACTACGTAACTTCTATTGTTAGCATCCTTGGCCGGCTTTCTTGGCCCTACTTTCTTATAGTGGTATTCCACGCAACGCCGCCTTTCTTCTTGCAACTCAATTCTTTTTCAGAATCATAATAGGAAATTATATCTATCATGTCATAGGAATCAATTTTTTTGTCATGTTAAGAAAAGGACAAGATTATTTTATTGAATAAAGTGCTCTCTTACTTTTTTTAATATTATATACCTTGTTCTTTTCTTAACATGACAATAAGTTTGATTCCTACGACACGAGGGATATAATCCCCATCATAATATCTATCAATATCTCAACCCCTCTCTCTCTCTCTCTCTCTCGTTCTAAGTAACTATATATATATATATATAGTGACAAACTTGACCCAAATGCCAAAGTCTATCTTCCATACAAACTAAAAGAAAAAGAAAAAGAAAAACAAATAATGGTGTGTGGAAGTGTTAACCTTCCTCCAGGGTTTTGCTTCTGTCCAACAGATGAAGAACTTGTACTTCACTTTCTCTATTCCAAAACTTCTCTACCAACCCATCCCAACATCATACCTGATCTTGACATGTCTCTGTTTGATCCTTGGGAATTAAATGGTATGGCTCAATATCCTCACTTAAATATTGCTGTTCTTTTTTTCTTTTTTCTTTTTTAATCCTGTTCTAGCGCTCAATCCATATTTAGTAGAACTTTTAATACCATTTTCTTCATTCCTATAACAAGATCTCGGGAAAAAAGTTACTCACCTCCAGTAGTTGTTGGTTCAATTTTTCAATATAGAAGTGACATAACCATATGCATACATGGATCAAATTATATGTCTTATATATATCTATATAGAGTTTTATAAAAGTTATTTCGTAGGAAAAGTGATTGTGTTATGTTATAGAGATTTGTTTTGAGTGTCGGAGTTTTTTTTTTTGCTGCGGGCCCGTGTAGGAAATTTTTTGTGATCATGTTAAATGATATATGATAAACCCATCTATATATATTCGTCTTTTTTTATACAATTAAAAATTCAACACATAATCTAATACAATATGCGCAAGTCGCTATCAAACTGTGGCTTATATCTATATATATATGCTTGCATAGGTAAAGCATTGTCAACTGGAAATCAATACTATTTCTTCACCAAAGTGAAGGAAAACAGATCCACAAAAAATGGATATTGGAAGGAAATAGGAGTCACCGAAACTATTGTCTCAGCCGGTGACAAGAAAGTGGGAATCAAGAAGTACCTCGTGTTCAACCTTGGGGAAGCTCCACGTGGCACTGAAACCAGTTGGGTAATGCAAGAATATTATATTTGCTCATCTGGGTTTAACACTGCATCTTATGGAAGTTCTCGAAGAGGACAAAAACCTGTAAGTGATTTTGTTTTGTTAAATTAAGCCAATTATCCTAGTACACATATATAACATGCATGGCAAACTGTGTTTGAGGTTATGAGTTTGAAAGAGAAGGGTTTAGAGGTGTTTAAAGTATTACATTAAGAGACATCAAGTTTGTAATGCTCAATAATATTACCTCCAGATTAGGAAACCCTAGAGATAATGCAAGCTATTGGACTCGAGCCCATATGGACCTAAATAGCCGTGCTTTCATCTATTGTGCTTTCATCTATTGAGCTTGTATGTGAACATACTACTGGATTATATTATTAATATATCCAACGAATTGAATAACATTAATTTGTATTAATTCTCCAATTGTGCAAGACAGGATGAAAGTAGGAGCAAATGGGTTTTATGCAGAGTCTATGAAAAGAAGATGTCACAATCTGAACAAGGTGCAGAGTGTTATAGCGATGATGATGACAGTGGAACAGAGATTTCATGGCTAGACGAAGTTTATATGTCGTTAGATGATGATCTTGAAGAAATAAGCCTGCAACATTAAATTGAATATATATTAGGATCTTGTATACAATTTCTCAATTACATGTATGACTGGTAGATGAGTCTATAGTTAGTTACATGCAGGAGAACAAAGATGAGTACCATTTTAAGTAATGACTTTTCGGTTGACGTCCTCATATGTACAACAATATATATATAGATAGAAAATATTTTGCATGTAAGTTCATTACTACTTTATATAGATAATTTTACTAAGATGTAAATTATATTGTTATCAAATGATAATAGCTAAATTGACGCACGAGAGCTGAAAAAGTAAGGATGAGAACAAGTGTTTGATCCTCCTAGTTTCATCTTTGGGAGAGATTTAAAACCTTAATCATATATCCACCCCAAATAAGATTACCTCACGTGGAGAATACAAGAAAAAACTTGGCCGTTGATATCACTTTTATCATTTTACTCCTATACCCTTTTCTTAGTGAATTGCACCGAATGCTATAAGTCATTTCTTAAAGTTAATCTAACAGTTTAAAATTTAAGAAAGCTTCAATGGATCTTTTATCTTTGAGAGGACGGGATCCTGAATTTAAAGAAAACGAAGAGTAAGAACAATTGGGAAACAAATTATTAAATTTGTTGCAATTATGATTAAGATATTTAAGATTTACACGTACGTAGTGTCATTATAAGCTCAATCAAGACAGATCGCCTGTGTGACTGTGTCGACCTTGATATTGCTTTGTCTCTTTTTTAAATTTAATTTCTCAATTTTAGTATTTTAAAATTATTTTCAGAATAATATTTTTTAAAATAATTCTATAATATTTACGCAAATAAATCTAATAAATCTAAGGGTTTTATTAGTCTCATTTAACATAAGAGAAAATAGGAGGGTCCCACCATTACAAAAATAAAGGAAAAAAAGAAAAAGGTGGAATACGGAAATCGAAGTGAGAAAAAATGAGAGATGATATCTTACGTAAAAGTAAAGTAACATTTCCCTAAATCTAATACACATAAAATATAACTTTCCTAATACAATTTTTTGAAATAAAGAATAACACAAAGCGAATGGAAATGGATCCCGATCCCAATCCCACGTGTGGAATACACTTCATCTCGTGTTCCCTCACTAGGTGTCTAGCGTTATTGTTCTTAAAATAGAGACCCCTGTGCACAACATAAGCCATGGAAATTAAGTATAATTCCACTTGGAGTGGACAACCACCAAAACAAAACGAACATGACTTCTTTTCGCTTCCCCCTCCTCGCATTTCTAATTTTCATTAAAAAAAGAAGAAGAAGATATTCCTCTCTTAATTTCTCCCATCTTCTCCATTTCTCACTTTCAATTTATCTATTTACCCAAATCATACATTCTTTTCCAATCAGTTTTTGCATGCAAACCTCATTGATGATGTTGCATGCATACATACTATATATATATATAGCTGGTGCCTTGGTAAAAGTCAGGTAATGCAATTTGACACATAAAAAAGAAGCCTCAATATATTGGGCTTGCATATAAGAAGAAGATAGCGTTGTGTAGTGATTAAGGAAAGGAAAGAAAAGATGGAAGATATAAAAAACAAAACATTAGAGGAGATAGTGTGTTATGAACCATCTATGATAACAACAGATGGGATATGGGCAGCACAAAACCCTTTGAACTATGCTCTTCCTCTCTTCATCTTGCAAGTAATTTTAGTTGTGACTGCCACCCGCGTATGCGAATTCATACTCAAGCCCATTCGCCAGCCACGCGTCATTTCTGAAATCTTGGTTAGTTTCTCTATCACCACAAAGATTCTCCATTGTATGATTGCATGGCATGCATGATTTCATGATATATAGCATTATATAAAGGGCCGACCCAGTTCAAATACTCATTTCGTGAGTTTCTGGGTAAGGGAATACTCTAGGCAGTCTTTCCCCTGCTTTTTGTAGAGAGACTGATTCGAACCCGCGACCTGACACACCACGGCAAGCAAGCTTACCGCTGAGCCAAGCCGGCCCTTCAAATAATAGAATAAATACACTTTTTGTTCCTCAGCAAATTTCACGATCCCTAGCAATTAAAAAGGTTATTCGTGGTCCCTAATAAATTCAAAATGGACCCATTTAGTTGAAATCGTGATCCTCACAAATTCAAAAAAGACCCACATTAGTCCGGACTAAAATGGGTTCACTTTGAATTTATTAGGGACCACAAATAGCTTTTTTATTTGCTAGGGACTAAAGCGAGCATCATAATATTTGATGAGGACCGAAAATGGTATTTACTCAAAATAATAATAATAATAAAACTTGAGATTTATCAAAAATGATATATAGCTAGCTTGATGTTATTTATATGGTTACATTACATGCATGGATTGATTGATATTTGATACAGGGAGGAGTAATATTGGGTCCTTCGGTGCTTGGGAGAAGCAAAACATTTGCTAATGCAGTGTTTCCTCTAAGAAGTGTGATGGTGATTGAAACAATGGCAAACGTTGGTCTCCTTTATTTTCTCTTCTTGTTGGGAGTGGGGATGGATGTATCTGCATTAAAAAGGATTGGTAAAAAATCAGTGACCATAGCAGTTGCTGGTATGATCTTGCCTTTTAGCATTGGAGCAATCTTCTCCTTCTTTATGCTTGGAGATCAAGAAGGATTAACTACAAAAGGCTCTTTCATCATACTCCTCGGTGTTGTTCTCTCTGTCACAGCACTTCCTGTTCTTGCTAGGATCCTAGTAGAGCTCAAACTCATCAACACAGAGATGGGAAGAGTTGCTCTTTCATCTGCACTCGTTACTGATGTGTGTTCTTGGATGCTCTTGGCTGTATCCATAGCTTTGGCAGCAAATGAAAAACCTTCATTGGCTTCCCTAATGGTTTTGTTGTCAAGTGGAGTGTTTGTGGCCTTTTATGCTTTTGCAGTGCGACCTGCACTCATGTGGATCGTAAGGAAAACCCCGGAAGGTGAATCATTCAGTGATTTATATATATGTCTGATATTAGCAGGTGTCATGATCTCAGGTTTCATCACAGATTCTTTTGGAACCCATTCTGTTTTTGGAGCTTTTGTGTTTGGTTTGACAATCCCAAATGGACCACTCGGTCTTGCTCTTGTAGAAAAGCTCGAGGACTTCATTTCGGGACTTTTTCTCCCTCTCTTTTTCGCCATTAGTGGACTAAAGACTAATCTACGTCTCATCGACAGGTTATTAACTTGGGTAGTTTTAATCATTCTTGTTCTTCTGGCTTGCGTTGGCAAAATCGTTGGAACTGTAATCGTTGCTCTCTCTTATCAAATGTCACTTAGTGAAGGAGCAGCACTTGGCTTGCTCATGAACACAAAAGGCCTTGTTGAAATTGTCGTGCTTAATGTTGGTAGGGAACAGAAGGTACTATATATATATATATATAATGTTGAGATATGTAAAACCATTAAACAGCACTCACCCACCAGCTTAAGCTTTTGGGTTGAATCGGTTCTTTACATGGTATCGGAACCTCGGTGTACTAGGTTCAAACCTCGTCGCCCCTCACTTTCTTTCTAGTGGAATTTCTTTCTTCGCGCACGGACCTGTGCATTGTCCACTCTTCAAGTCCAGTGGGCTTTCGTGTGAGGGGATGTGTTGAGATATATAAAACCATTAAAAAGCCTTCACCCACCAGCTTAAGCTTTTGGGTTGAATCAGTTCTTTACATATAGCCAATATTATATATAGTACATACATGTCTTAGTTCCTCTCCGTGAGTCATCCATCCATCCACTCATGATGATCAATCACAATTGCTTGCAGGTTTTGGACGATGAATCATTTTCAACCATGGTGATCATAACTGTTCTAATGACAGGAATAATTGTACCTGGCATATCAGCTTTATACAAACCATCAAGGGGGTTCATATCTTACAAAAAAAGAACCATTCAGATGTCAAAACGAGATGCAGAGTTCAGAGTCCTCGTGTGTATCCATTCCCCTCGGAATGTATCAACAATAATCAACCTCATTGAAGCTTCTAATCCAACAAAGAAGTCTCCAATATGCATCTATTTGCTCCATTTGGTCGAACTCACTGGCCGTGCATCTGCATTGCTCATTGTCCACAGCTCTAGGAAACCAGATCACCCTGTCATGAATAGGACTCATGCTCAAGGTCAATCTGAACACGTAGTCAATGCATTCGAAAACTATGAGCAACATGCTGATAATGTCTCAGTCCAGCCATTAACAGCAGTATCCCCTCATTCCACCATGCATGAAGATATTTGCAATTTGGCAGAAGATAAGCGTGTTGCTTTCATCATCATTCCTTTTCACAAACAACAAACAGTTGATGGTGGAATGGAAACTACAAACTTGGCTTTTCGCACTATCAACCAGAATTTACTAGCGAAAGCACCTTGCTCAGTTGGTATTCTAGTTGATAGAGGCTTAAATGGCTCCAACCGCATAGCTGCAGATCAATTATCTCATCATGTGGCTGTGTTGTTTTTTGGAGGGCCAGATGATAGAGAAGCATTGAGCTATGGATGGAGGATGTCAGAACATCCAGGGGTGACCCTTACCATAATGCGTTTTGTTCCAGGGAAAGAAGTGACAAGGCCAGTGATTATGCAGCCTAGTATTGTCAACCCGGAAGAACCAAGGATACTTAATGTGGAAACAGATCAAGATATAGAGAAGCAACTTGATGAGAAGCTTCTAAATATGCTCATGATGGGTCATGAATATAATGATGATTCAATTGTTTACACTGAAAAGGTGGTTAACAATGGGGAGGAGACAATGGCAGCAATAAGGTCAACGAATGATTTTCATGACCTTTTCATAGTTGGGAGAGGCCAAGGAATGATATCACCACTCACTGCAGGACTCACTGATTGGAGTGAGTGCCCTGAGTTAGGAGCAATTGGTGATTTATTAGCATCATCAGATTTTGTAGCAACTGGTTCTGTATTGGTAGTGCAACAATATATTGGGGCAGGTTCAGAGGAAGATGAGTTGGGAACACCAGACAATTCAGGGATGACAAATGAAGAATATGTCAGCCATCATTCAACACCTTCAAGGGAACAAACTGTGTTCAGTCCGGATCATTTGTGAGTAAGCTCTTTCTGTGCCTAAGGGCCGACCCAGTTCAAATACCCACTTCGTGAGTGTCTGGCGAAGGGAATACTCTGGGAAAGAGCAGAGAAGCTCTTTCTGTGCCTAATAAAACTTAAAAGAAAAGGCCACAACAAGCATTTTCAAATCTGCTTCCTTCTTCAATTCAAAGAAACTTCTTTTTTTATCTACTTTATCTTTATTATTCATTTTTGTAATAGGTCTTTGGCCTAGTCCTTCTTTTATTTGTACCTTCAACTTTTATACAAAATGTACATACAAAATATACAATCTCATACATTTAATAGAAGTACATTTTTTTTAGTCCCACAATATAAGTGAATTTGATAAGATTAGATTCTGATATGGTGTTCCTTATTCATTGTCTCTTGAATGAGAGCTTCTCTTGAATGAGAACAACTAAAGAGTCTAAGAGCAGCCAACTACAAAGATGTATTAATCACAACATATATCACAATACCAACTGCAATATCAGAAGTGTTCCCTTTATCATTTGACAACATTTAAGCTGAGCATAAAGAGAAGAGTAAATACCTTCAAAATTGAGGTGGGACAGGCAAAGTCATGAATGGAAACGACCCTGTTCAGTTCAGACTCCAGGATCTGATCTAAGTCTTTTAATGCATAAGCGTAATGCTGAAAATGTAAAATTAAGACAATTAGAGTCGACGCGTACCAGCTAGCCAAATGAATGTTACGCACAAAAAGTACTCGATCCATATAGAATATCAATTTATACTTAAATTCATCATTAATTCAAATCTTTTGGTTGAATTAATTCTTTATATGGCATCAGTCTTCAGATTCAACCCTTGCCGCCTCCTTTCTTTGTGGACGGGATTTCTTAGCACAGCTAAACTCGGCCTATTGTATCATCTATCTTTCAAATTCAATGGGTTCTCTTGTGAAGGATTGTTATAGATATATAAATCATTTGTGGAATTTTTTAGCACCGGTAAATTGGGCCTATTGTATCATCCACTTTCAAGTCCAATGGACTCTCTTATAAGAGAACGTGTTATAAATATATAAAATCATTAATGTAACTTCACCCAACAATTTAAACTTTAGGTTGAATTGATTTTATAAAGTTAATTAACTTTAATCAATCCAGAAATATAATTAACCTACCAAAAACTTCATTTAAGTATCCACAAAGGCCTTCAAGAATTACAAATGAAATTCACAATAAACTGATCGAAATTTGCTAGGTTGGTCTTAAGGATTTAGAATTCCATTCTTGTCATTCTTATTATTTTAATAATGTCCTGCACAACAGACAAGAGTGTCACGCATTTGAAAGGATTTTTTAACGGAAATTTTCTTTAATGTTATATTTATTTCTCTTTTAACTTTTTTTTTATAAATTTTAATACAGGCTTACTTATTCAATATTATAAAAAACCATTTGCACTCAACGACTTAGCTATTAAATTATGAGTCTTCAATTGTTTTATATTATATCTCTCTAACATTATTACAAAAATTATTTGAGCTTGAAGCGTGAATATTGGACGGATCAAGTTTTTTTGTCCTATATTTTGCTAACCTAATTCCACTAGGAAGTGAGGGTGGTGAAGATCTAATTCTTGATCTCGTAGTCAATTTATCTTTGATGACCGCCCCACTTTGGTTCTTTACATGTTACCATAGCCAAGTAATCACGAACTCAAGAGAGAAGTCTGATGTGTAGTAGACCGTAATTGATTAATGCCTCAATGAAGAATAAATAATGAAGTATGGAATTTGCCGATTCCTAGTGTGTGATGAGGTGATACTCCAACTGTTCTGGGAATGGGTCTGGCCAACACATTCTTCAGTAACACGGTATTATCAAATTGTCAAGCATCGAGAATCAATTAAAGAAAAAGTTTTGTTTGGTGATTTTGGTACATATGTTTGAAATTATGTGAGAATCTAATCTAGGGAATGACTTTAATAATCGGAACAAGCAAACTAAAATTTTGCAGAATCATATGAGTGGACGTAGTAATGAATTTGTGTTGAAGTTGTATTATGAGTGAGTGGCCTCTGTTTGATAAATTAAATACATGAAAACTTTATCTTGGTATTGGCTTGTCAGGACAGAAATGTAATGAGTAGTCTTCGATTTGATAAATTGAAATTATGAAAATATATTATTAGCTTTGGGTATCAATTGGTTGGGTATAGCAATTAAAAAGAAGTATTTGAAATTGAATTTTGGTAATATGTCAGAATTTGAGTTTATGAATTGCTTAATTTGTTTTTGCAACACCCCGTTCTAGAACCGGTTTGTTAACATCGATTTATGATATTAAGCGCAGTTACAATCATATTGGTTCAATTAAAATCCGGTTAAATTTTTCTTTTAAAACCAAACCGAATTTAAATTACCCAATTGCTTGACCATAACCATATTACATTGCGGAATAAAATAATTCAAGCTTAATACCATACACGCATTTCATTAGACCAAACATTACTACTATGGTGTGCCAAGTAACCCCTTAGACCACTAAGGCATAAAACTCCTTTTTATTGCTTTTAAACGCTAAACATATCCACTTTTTATTTATTTAAGAAATTACTATACTACTCTTATGGTCTCGATTTTTCCAATATATTATAGGATTTTTCATTAGCTACGCGTGGGTTCAAACCACGCTCAAATCGGAGCACCGTAGCCCAAGTTATGAGATTTCTAAGAAATTGGATGCTGAAATCCCCAGGACCCCACGCTCATAGCGTGAATCTCACGCTCATAGCGTGAGCAGTCAGAGAGGTTGACGCTCATAGCGTGAGCAGTCCGGAGCAAGCACCAAAACAAGGCAATTTGACCTCCTTTGGTATTTCATTCATAACTTGAGTTATACTCACCCAAATTACACAATTTTGGTCTCTATGGAAAGCTAAGAAAAAGATCTACAACTTCCATAAAGACACAAGGGTCCAAATCTATCATATAGGATACGAAAATGGACAACAAGACATGATTTACTTATTTTTCACATTAATACTCAAGCTATAGGCCTTCTTCCACCTAATTGACGCTATATAACAATTTCAATGCATAATTCTTGTCATTTCAAGGCTCACATGATATCAAAAGAGGCTTAGTTACATCAAGGTACATCAAGGTACATCAAAATGATTACATACCAAAGACTTAGAAATAACAAGTGATCAAAGTCCCACCCGAGCAATACAACATCAATGATCAACTTCTAAGTCTTACTTGCATTCATCTATCACTAATGCATCAACATATATCAATTATCATCTATCATATGCAAGCTACTTGTGCTCTTTGCCTCGCCCAGTATCATCTCTGTTAGCACCTGAAATAGCAGTCCCCAAACGGGGTGAGATAAAACTCAATAAACCCAGGGTTCTTGGAGAATTTCTCCAACCCCAGAGTTCACTTCCTGCATGAAGGGTTAGTATACACATGGCATGAACTACATCATATATCCAGAGGCAAGAGGCAATAACAATAATGATTTAACAACAGCATACTCATGAATTTCAATGGCCAGAGAATTAAACAATCAAATCATCACACACGCTTCAGTTGCATCTTAGTCCTTTCCACTAAACATGCAACCTAGCCCCTAGTGCTTGTCCATTGGCCCTTTCTCCAATGATACAACAAAACTATATGAATGCAAACATACCATAATACTAACATTACCACTCCATCATCCATTCATTAACCATCACTTCCGTAAAAGCAGTGGTGGAACAACAAGAGGGATTAACCTCCAAGATCCAAAGGTTTACTTTTTGATGCTTCCCTTCCTTGAGCAAGCTTTCTTCTAGCTCAATTATCCAACCCAATCCTTATTGGTATCTCAACTTGGTAATTCCTTCCAATCACCAATACACTCTATTAAAGAGTGTGAAATCCATCAAATTTAAAATACATACAGCACATTCAATCCAAGTCATAGCTCACCAATGCAAGAAATTCAACATTTCAAGTATATAATCTTGCAATTTTCAAAGCATAATCATATGACCATCTAAACTCATTTTCACCGATTAAATGTCATTCTTAGCATTTTTCACAACATACACTAAGCCTCATTCCTCCTTGAACATAGCCAATCTACTCACATTATCTTAAAACCCTAAGAACACTATTCATCAAAACCTAAACTCATGAAAATCTCAAGGAAATATGTGAAAGAGAGTGGGAACTTACCACAAATGATCACTCAACAATGGAATGTGTATTCCCTAAGCTCCCATGGAGGTAAAAGCTATCAAACCCCTCTACTTTTCATATAGGTCGAAATTTTGGAGGGTGAAATCTCTCTCCACAAAGCCACCCACTCAAAACCAAGCTTGGATTATGAAAGAGGAGAAGATTTGGAGTGGTTTAGGCTTTGGAATCACTCAAAACCATCAAGGATTGCTTCACCTAGGGTTTTCCCCTCTTTTCTCTTCTCCCTCTCCCCGTCTTCTTCTTCTCTTCCTTTCTTCTTCTCTTTTCCGGAGGTCGACGGGTTTGGGAGGGAAAAAAGGACTCTTTCAAGTGACTTGTCACTCAATACAGGTTAAGTGGGTATCAGTTCATCTATCTATTCAATTCCATTAATTACCAAACTTTACCCAACAGTCTGGAATGTTTTTCTATGAATATTTTACTTCCATTTTTATATTTTGGGTACTTTTGCCTGCACCCAATTATACCTCTTAATTTTCACTGAGTACATTTTTTACCTCAAAAGTGACCCCAATTCACTTAATTAGGCCCTATACTTTATTTTACTCACTAATACATGCTTAATTACTTAATTTGAAGTAATTAATTAAATTATAGTTTTAACCGTCTAGAATGTGAACTCTGTAATAGTAATGCTTAGATAAAAATCGGTTTGGATGCTTTGCTCAAGAAATTATATGTGTTTTATGATCTGGATGCATATGTTCTGTTATAATCTAATTACTCTATGAGACTCTTTTATTTTTGTGAATATGGTTGGGTGAATTTTTCTATTTTGGGCACTTGATTTTGTGAATTTTAGTTTATGTTGAAAATCGGAATTAAACTCTGAGTTCTGATTTAGTCTAACTTATTCATGAAAACGCAATTCTATGTTTAATTCAATTCCGCTACGACTCTAATTCGCTTAGCAGATAACTCCCTTGGACGCGTACGAGGGAGGGTGTCACAAGTCACAAATTTGATCATCAATGTCTCCATTTTCTGGTGTAATTAAGTCAATATAATATATATTACCCAAAAAAAAAAGTCAATATAACATAGACAAAAAAATTTGAGCTCGTGCAATATTCATGTTTCAAGCTAAATGACTATTGTGTGAAGGAATGTGTCAGAGAGATATAATATAAAATTGTTGAAAGTCCATTACTTACTAATTTAAATTCTTGGATTGAAATAATTCTTTATAAATATTTATTAAATTCTTTGTAATGTATCCAAAAATATATATTTATTAATAAAAAAATAAACATTAAATTTCTACATGATTTTATTTTATAAAAATCTCACTAATACGGACAACGGTAATCTATTCCCCTAAGAAACACAGCTTCTGCTGAATGAGATTGAGATTGAGAACAACACTGACGGAGTCTGTTTCCATATATTAATGAGGTGGTCCATCACCAGCGTCCAGCTTGGAAATTTCTGACCTTAAGTTGAGGTCACCCTAAATACCCGAAACATCTGCATGCGCGATAAACACGACCCTATGTTGCAGGCCCAGCATTGTGAACATGCAATGGTTGAATTTCTTGTAAATCAAAATATAGCATATTCGAGCGTAGCTGATTTCATGTCAGAAAATTGAGTAGGTAGATAATAGTATGTATGTGATTCTTTTCAATATTATTTTTGGAAGAAATTTAATATCTTAATCTTAAGATGCACCACAAATCAGAGTAGTCGCGAAGTAATGAAATAATTGAAATATTAAAAAAAAAAAAACATATGAGGTTAATTTGGGGCATATCAAACAAATGTTTTTTAAATTTAATCAACTTTTTTAACTAGTATCCATAAAGTCATAAACTTTGAATCGGGATTAGACACTTCTACTTTTTTCGAGACATGCAAACAAATCAGGAATAGAAAAGGTTGAACATGTGATTAACGCGTGTTCATTAATATATGTGACAATCTTTAAAAAAAAAATTAATTTAATTTTTCTAAAATACTTTTTGTGAGTTAATAATGTTCATCACGTAATGAACATCTGTTGTTTTAACTAGTGAATCTATTTGTAAAATTTGAAAAGCTTAAGAAACTCTCATTTAAAATTTAAATGCTCGATAGGTTCTTTAAAACAAATAAAGTTTAATAAGTGATGAGTGCATAGTATTTTTATTTTTATTTTTGGGTAATTTACAAAGATATTTTGTCATTCAGATACGACGATTGTTGTTGTCACGATGGTCAGTTGTTTAATTTGACCATCCAATTTCATTTATCTATCCAATTTGACCTTGTAAATCTAGAAGACTAGAACTCCTATGTTGAAAATACATGTATAATCTGTACCAGAAAAAAAAAAGGAAAAAGAAAATACATGTGTAATGAGACTATGAGAGGTTAATTCACGAGTCAATATGTTAATCCGTCAAAATAGAATGGATTAGGTTATATATTTCAACCTACTAACTCGCCTTATCCCACCCCATCGGTTCGGGGACAAATGGGTTGGCGGTGGGTTGGCCCGTCAGGTTAGCTTTTTTTCATTATTATTATTAAGTAGTATTTTATTTGTCCTTAAACTTTTATGATATACAATTGTTCTTATCATAGTACTCTCTAAAAAAATAAAGAAGAAATTTTTTAATTATGATAAAAGTTATCTATATATGGAGATAAAAATAAGTTCGTAAAGAATGTCTGACTGAATATTATCATACATTTAGACTTGAGGTTGGAAAAAAATTAAAGGGGGTGTAATATAAAAATAAGTAAAAGTAAAACATTAATAAAATATAATTCATTTTTAATTATTTAGGCGGATTGATCCGTTAATCCGCCAACCAACTATAAAACGGGACGGGTTGGAATTTTCAGTCCACATTCAAGAGACGGGGTAAGGCGGGCCAACCCATTTTTGACAGGTTGACATGGGTCGACCCATTTTGTCACCCCTAATATATGGCATTGTTTGATTTCAATTCTTAAAATTAGTTTTTTAATTTCTAGAATACAAAAAATTATATGGTAATCCTTGTTTTGTAAAATTAGTTCTAAAAATTATAATTTTAGTTTTTAGAATTAAATTTAAAGAACATGTCTCAGTTATATTTATTTTGTGTTTAGACTTTTAATTTTTAAAAGAAAAAAAGCAGAAAATATTTATTTCATTAATGATTCTACAAAATAATTTTGAGAACAAATAAATAGAACACTATCAAAGAGACCTATATTGTTACTGGGCACCAAGAACTAAAATCGAATGGTGTATGTGCAATTTGTTTTCACATATGAAAAAAATATTTATCAAGTCACTTGAGATATATTTATCTTCGGTCATCCCAAAATTACGTTGTTTTGTTTATTTATTTTTTCATATTAATTGATTCAACTTTGAATTGTTATGATTTCCTTTTTCTCTCTCTTCATTTATCACCATTAATTCATCTTTGTGCGATTATGATTTAATGGCCGGAAATAAAATTATCTCAAGAGACTAAGAAACGATAAACCCATATATCTTCATATATGTGTGTGTTATGTGTGTGTGTTATTTAACTTATTTTTTCTTGTCGTCGGATAAAAATGCAAAAATAGAAGTATAGATTGATTTTAGGGAAA
Source organism: Gastrolobium villosum (assembly GCA_032173675.1). NCBI lineage: Eukaryota > Viridiplantae > Streptophyta > Magnoliopsida > Fabales > Fabaceae > Gastrolobium > Gastrolobium villosum. Next base: position 730,054 of record JAVKPL010014527.1, read on the forward strand.
AGTTTAAAAACTCGTATTTGATTTGCTCCAAAATTATTTAAATTCTTATATTTTTTTTTTGTTATTTATCGTCCTTTTGATTTTTTCTATCCAAATTCATTTTAATGTCGTTAAATGTTATGTTAATTTGTCCATTTTGTCTTAGTTAACATGTAAAAAAACACGAACAAGATAAATTATTAAAAAAAAAGTACAAGGGAATAAATGATAAAATATGGGAATTTTTGAACTTTTCCCTTATTACAATGAAAAATAAATAAAAAACTTAAAGTTTGGAACAATATGAAACTGAACAAGCCAATGAGGTATACGATCAATGCAAATAAAGAGTGTTATTTTGCTTTTTCTGCAGAGTCACTGCAGATTTACAGTAAATTAAATACGACGTCGTTTTGGAGCGAAAAATATGGTGTTTTTATAATTTTAATTTATTTCAGGATTATAATTGTCTTTATATTTATAATATTTTATGATTTCAATCACAAAACGACATCGTTTTAGCAATAAATGCAGATAACTTATCTGCATAAACTGGAGAAACATTTTCCCTATCTTTAATATCCACAATAATTTGTTGCCCAAGAAAAAAAGTAGGAATGCTTCTCTGTGAAAAAAATATATATATATAGAATTGAGATAATCATAGTTATATATATTTTTGGACACTATTCCGATTTACTTAAATTAGGATTAAATAGTATAATGTTCTTAATTTTATTTGTAAAATATAGTCAAATTTGTCAATGGTGCTTTATTTCTATTATTTTAATCTTCTATTTTTTCAAATATTATTTTAACTTTATTAAAAAAATAAATACACAGAATTAAAATAAAATGAAAAATTAAACTTCTAGGATAATAATAATTTTTTCTTTGACAGCAATCTATATGTATGACAATCATGCATTCAAATACAACCATACCCTTTTTTGCAATGTTTATGTACCTTGTTAGCTTATTCAGTTCCATATTGTTACCCACATCATTTTTTTTTTTAATTATTGCAAATGAAAAGTTCAAAAACTCCCTATATATCACTTAATTACCCCCATTTACTTCTCTTTTTTAATCATTTATCTCCACTATGTTTTTTCACTATTCACAGGAGCAAGATAAACAGGCTAGCCCAATATTTCACGGTGTTAAGGGTGGACTTAAATAGAAAAAATCACTAGAAAATAACTGATTAAAATAACGGGAGTTAAATGATTTTAGAATAAACCATAACGATTTTTAAACTTTTCCCTTGATTTTAATGTACATGCACCTATATATCCCAAAGAGAATGGATCATCTCATGTGTTATTTAACATGATCGTGTCACGTAAGAGAATCATAATCATACAAAAGTAAATAAACAGTGATAAAGGAAGGAAGAAAGAATATTTATTAAGATATATAGTTACAAAATCACCACGTTGATTCAACTTTATATGGTTAGGATTATCTCAAATGACATAGTTGTTAATGGCCCAGCCACGATGGGTGGAGGGAATACCTTGGCCCTATCTTATTTTTTAAAAGGGTAAAGTGTGTGTTATTTTAAAGGATGTAAAGTTGTGTCATTTTAAGAGAGAGATAGATAAATGAGGAGAGAGAGTTGACAAAAAAAAATAAAGGTGTGAGTCCCATTTTTTTGTGAGAGTGAAATGATATAAATTGTGTCATTTAAAAGGATAAATATTTTTCCCTTAAAAAATTAGCCACGTTTTAAACGTGACTAAATAACCTTTCATATTTTAGTGTTTAACCCCACTTATTTTTTTTTATTTTTTTTTTGCCATAGTTGAGTTGATATGCTTGCTCCGCCACTAATGGTCATGTTAAATAATCCATTTACATCCCAATAAGATAGAAAACTTCGCTTAACTGAAGACATTGGAATTTCGTTGCATAGCTTTGCAACTTTTTTTCCTTATCACATATTGATAAAACGTAATGTCAACATGTGTCATTTTTATTAAACAACAACATACATATATGCATGGGGATCAGCTTAAATTAATGCAAGTTAAAAATATTTTATTCTATTTATCTTTAATAAATTAAAATTTTATATGTGTAGAGAGAGAGAGAAACTGATGACTTGTTCGATAAGCCCAGATAATGAAATCCTTATTTGCACTATCTAAGCAGTATCCGGACTTTGCGACTTTGTATGTTTTTTTATTGACTAACATCATAAAATTAAAGTCATCATCAAAATTGCCCTTAGGCCATAGCTGGATAGTGGAGAGAATGGTAGACAAAATAGTGTTCAAAGGCCAAACATTCTTTATAATAATCTTTACCCTAAAAGCTTTATTGATGGCCTTCTTTTTGACAATTTGTCGTTTTTCTTAGAATTTTGTTATATATTTATTTAGGATTTTATATTTCTCATGTTAAATGAGAATTGAAATCTCATGTTGTAGAGATAAAAAGCATGTGAGACCATGTGTTAGAAAAAATTAGATGTAGGACCCATGTCAGCACGGAAATCGAAAGGTGTGTAGGAAAATTTGAATTCTCATGTTAAATGAGAAATATAAAACCCATTTATTTAAAGCTCTCCGAATACATCTTTAGAAATTACTAAAAAACAGTAATTTTTTACTAATTAAGAGACTATTACAAAAATTAGCTAAAAGATTTAGTTTTTTTTTTTTTTTCGTATTCTGATTTCTCCTTTTGTTGCCAAACTTACCTGTTATCAGGGGAACATGAATTAATGAATTTGGTTTTCTTGCCCCATTCACGGGACAGAGACGTGGATTGTAAATTGGTGGCTGGAAAAGGAGATTAAAAGGACATAGTATTTTACTTTTAAAATGATAAATGTTTTTTCCATTAAAAAAATGGTAGTTTTGTATTTTTTTTATATTATCAATCGGTTCATCGATTATTTAACTAGTCTGATTCGAGTCAAATAGGACCACGTGAGTAGTAAAACTCTCATTATCAAGTTTTAACACAGCTGCATTCTCAAGGACTCAAATTTGAAACCATTGAATAAGTTGGAATAATCACTTATCAGTTGATCCACATGATTGGTGTTTATTTCTCTGATTTCGTAGTCTCGTCTTTTGTATTGTCATTAAGAATTAAGATTCACTAGTTCAAATTGTTTAAGAGACTTTTTTTAATAGAGATATTGCAATTAGTTCATCGCTTCGCGACTATTCCGATTCGAAACGGGTCTCGAGATTAAGACTTTAAATCCCTCCAAAAGAAAGTACGAGTTTAAAGCCTTAATTCTGGAACCCACCCTGAATCGGACTAATGAAGCGATGAATCAATTGAAATATAAAAAAAAGAAGAGGAAACACCCTTTTTGGTCCCTGGCAATATCCACGAAATCCTTTTTAGTCACTGACAATAAAAAAGGACCAAATTGGTTCCTAAAATGATGAAAAAAGGACCAATGAGTACTTATCATAATTGACAGAAGAACTAATGTGGTCATTTTTTCATAATTTTAGGGACCAATTTGGTTCTTTTTTATTGCCAGGGACTAAAAAGAATTTCGTAGATATTATCAGAGACCAAAAAGGATGTTTACTCAAAAAAAGATTATTTAAGAAATTAAGATAAGGTAGGAACTCCTTAAATACATGGGTTTAAATTTCCTCTTAGTCAATAGTATAGCTGGGTGGTGATCTTTCCTTATTAAGGTTTATGGGGTAAGAAATTTTTTGAGTACCTTGCTTTCCTTGATTCTAAACATGTTATTGGCGTCTGGGTTGAGATAATTTATCCTTATAATTCATTTTTTATAAAAATAAAATAAAATAAAATTATAAGCTTAAGTGTATAGTTGTAATATAACTAAATATTTAAAAAAAAAATAAGAAATTTTGATTACAAAAAAAAAAAGAAAAAATAAGAAATTTTTAATGTAAAGTAAATTAATGCACACATACACGAATATAACTATTATTGTGTTATAAAGTAATGTTAATTTACTTTTTTTTTTTCATTGAAAAAACTTTAAAGAGAGAAAAATTGTCCTATTTCGTGATAAAAAATTGTCAAAAGTTAAAGGTTCTAATAATGCTTAAAGATGTTTAATTAATAAAAATTAAATTTTAAGCTTTTCTGATCTTATCATGAATTAAACCAATTCTGAATCTGAATTTCCGCCTTGAAAGGGAATTTGGATCATATTTGTAAGGGTTTTATAATTCCCATTCAACATGAGAATTATAATTTTCCTACACACCCTTCAATTTCTGTGCTGACATGGGTCCTACATATAATTTTTTCTAATATATGGGTCCCACGTACTTTTTATCTCTACAATATAAGATTTTAACTCTCATTCAACATGAGAATTATAAAACCCTATTTGTAATGATGTAAATTATTGAGAAAGGTAACAATTGTGAGAAAGTGTGGCCAGTACAAAACTTGAAACATGCTAAGCTTTAGGATGAATGTGTGCTAAATTCTACAAACCGAGAAATCCATTTAGAGGTTCTGGTTGATGCATGCACCCATATGGACATGGATATAAACCTGTACAAGCACATTGGCACCTTCTAGATTCTAGTCTATAAAGTTGAAAGTTTACTATTGGGTTTATGCAAATCCAGCCAAGCCGGCAGAACCACAAATTTGGTGTTTTTCTAGAACTTCAAAACAATTGATATTATTTTTGATTACATTGACTAACAGACACAGTCCTTTCACTTTTGAATAGAAAAAATTATTCTATGCTTATCACTCAAGGAGTTAAGCACAACCTAATTATATCGGGATATAAGGAATAAAGGAAATAAAGATGGTATTTATACAGATTACCAAAAAAAATAATATGGTATTTATTTGTTCATAATTGGTCAACCTGAAATTAATTTGGTAACAAAGGTCTATATATTAACTCTGAGGGTCCATCAATATGGCACTTACAATTTACGAAAAACTTCAAAAAAAAAATCCCAGTAAATTTTCTTTAGAATCACTTACTCTTTTTTCCAAAATTTTGAATTATTTATATTCTTATTTAAAGTTTTTTTATTGCTTATCCCATGACTTAATTTTTCATCAAAAAATAAAGTTAATGGAGTTAATTTTTTTTTTGAAAAATACCATAATTACCCTTAAAATAAAATAGAAAAAAAAAATTAACGTAGAGGAACCATTGATGTCCCGGGTTGTAACTTGTGTTACCTTGTCTTCATCTGATGTGTCGTAGCCTTATTCTTTAAAACTGTAGGGGAAGATAGAGAACACAAAGCACAACACTACACAACTCTGAAATAGAAGGAGAAGAAAAATTTATAAATGTTATATTGAATTTTGTAGATCTATGTGTGTATCTCTTTTTGTCCGAAGCTTGTGATTTTGTGTTCATATTTTTTGTGACCCTTTTGCCTTCTTTCCCTTCAAAAACTCTTTTTTTAAGGATAGTTTTGTTAATTTTTGAATAAAATTAATTCTGTTAACTTTAGTTTTGAATAAAAAATCAATTAAAAAGAATAAATAATAAAGAAATTTTAAATAAGAGGTATAAATAATGGGAAAAACATCTATCCTTTTAAAGGATATAAACTTATATCATTTTAGATCCTAACCGTTGATTTTTGTCCATCAACGGTTATAATCTATTGGGTCAAACTTAATGGGCCAAATTTATTATTAATTAATTAATAATTTTGATCCAATAAATCATAACTGTTGATGAATGAAAATTAACTGTTAAGATCTAAAATGATATAAACTTATATCCTTTAAAATATTAAACGTTATTCACATAATTAATTAAAACTTTCCAGAATAAAATAAGTGATTGTAGGAAATTTACGTGGGGTTCTTTTTGAAATTTTTCATATAATTTATTCCGTAACCAATAGGTGAACCAAAGCTCTTCTTTCACTCCCCAAATGCTATATATATATTGTACCCAAATAATAATAAAAATAATAATGCTTCTCTCGTGAGTCGTGAGCCTTATAATCGGCATTAAATTATGCTCTTGCTTTTATCAAACCGTCGCAAGCACACAACCTCTTCTTAAGTTAAGGTGAAGGGGAGGATACGTTTATAAATTACACACACTAAGTATGATCCGTCGTACACTCTTGATAATATGTCATACTTAACGTAATTTGTAAGAATTTATAACAAAAAATTTATAAATATAACTTTCGCTTAAGTTAAAAGCACAAAAACAAACAAAAAGTAAAGCACACAATTTTCTTGCTTCAGTGAGTCACCATCGATAGTAGGACAATAACAATATTTTTCCCTTTTGGTTGGTCAGTTTGACTGAATAGTTTTTTTTTTTTTTTGGGGGAAGGTGGTGTTCTGGTTTGACTGAACTGATGAAGAATATGCTGAGGTGGGGACCATTCTCACAATTATTCTACAATATTAGTTGCCATCCCACTTTCTTTCTATATGATTATAATTTAGATCTATTCTTTTGGCTTCTTTTCTGTTTTTTCCATCAAAAAATTGTACTTTTGTTCTTTCCCTTTCTCTACAGTGCTGTCAATAACTAAGAATTGCAGAGTTCCCATACTCCACTTTACTCTTTTCTGCTGCCACTATGGAATATGGGACCTCAACTTTGTAACTTTCCTTTCTTTTACTCATCACTTTCTCTGGATGCAATATTTTATGGTCCATTCCTCCATTCCTTTTATCATTGAGTCACTACACTACTTCCTAGTTTCTACCAAGAGGAATTAAAAAAAGTTTGCTACTTTCTGACACCCATCTTTGTGGCTACCTTAAAACTGCATGTCTTTGTATTGCCTACACTACACCTAAAGCCTCAATCTATAAGACATGCATGTCTTTCTGTCACTTTGAAAGTTCCATTAGAGATCTCTATATTCTAACATTTATTTGCTTCTTTGTTCTTAGGAATCTTCAGTTTCTTTCCATGAATGAATTTGAAGATACCATTCCTCACTTATTCAGATGCCCGATCAGTTTAGATTTGTTTGAAGATCCTGTAACTTTATGCACGGGCCAAACCTATGACAGGTCAAGCATAGAAAAATGGCTGGCTGCAGGTAACTTCACATGTCCTGTCACAATGCAGAAGCTTCATGATCTATCCATTGTTCCAAATCACACTCTTCGCCACTTGATTGATCAGTGGCTTCAACTGAGTCTCCAATTTGACCCTGGTAACTCTGCAACTGCAACTACAACTATATATTCTTTAGCTTCTCTGAAACACACCCTTGAATCTCATGAGAGCAGCTTAGAGAACAAGCTTCAAGCACTTGAGAAAATCAGTGTCTTATCTGATGAGTATTATTCTTTTAAGAAATCATGTTTCCTCCAATTGGATTTCTTGCCACTACTTTTGGAGCTAGTTTTTGGAAGAGTGGATACTCAGGTATTAAAAAATCACATGGTGTTTATAGAGTTAGCACTTTGTTGCATTCTAAAATTGCTTCCTCTTGGTAGTTTGGAGCCTCTAAATATGATCAAAGATGAGTCAAAATTAGCCACATTTATTCTATTATTTCAAAAGGGAACTAGCTCGGTTAAGATTAGCTTGTGTCAGCTTATAGAGTCAGCATCATCATCATCTCAGACAGAAGAGTTATGTTGTGTTATTGGAAACTCTCACGAACTAGTGCATGAGATTGTTCTAGTTGCTAGCCAAAATTGTGAGGCTTCTGAGGATGCAATTAAAGGCTTATCTGCACTGTGTTCTTTGCAATGTAACAGAGAGAGTTTAGTGAGAGGAGGTGCAATAGATGGGATCATAACATATATTTCCTCATCAGGTTCTGAAAGAAGAAAGAAGAAGTTGGCACCACTGGCAATGGCAACAGCAGAGAAACTTTTGGAGCTAGAAAGTGCTAAAGAGGCATTGGTGAATCACCCAAATGGTATTGAAACTCTGGTGAATATGGTTTTCAGGGTATGTGATCAAGAAAGAAGTGAAAGTGCTGTTGAGCTACTTTTAATTGTTTGTGGTGATTTTGGGCGTGCAAGAGAGGAAGCCATTGGAGCTGGAGTTTTGACTCGGTTGCTATTGCTTCTGCAGAGTCAGTGTAGTACCACAACAAAATCAAAGGCAAGAATGCTGCTCAAATTGCTAAGAAAAAAGTGGACTGAAGAGCCAAAGCAGACATAGACTGTGAATAATAATAATAATAATAATAATAGTAATACAATTGTTGTAACAAAATAATAATAATGATAATCATAAAGACCAAACATATATATAAATGTTTGATGACTTTGTGGGGTCTCATTGTTGTTGATATATTTGTTCCCATATACCTGTAATCTTTGACTAATTGAATATCATCAGGAGTTCAAAACTCAGTTTTGGCCTCATTATCGTGCACACACAAGCAAAGCCAATAAATATCTATGGTTTGATTTCAAACTTAGAATTTTGATGATGAAAGAATATGCTAAAAGTGGTATTCTCTCTCTCTCTCAAAGCATAGTTTTACCTTTTACTGGAATGAAATGAAATGACAAACTAATCCACGAATAAAACTTTCGTGGTACTGTTGTGCCTAGATTCAGTACATTTCATAAATGAGAGTATTACACATCAGAGTAGAGAGAAAATTTGTCACAGGAGAGAAAATTTTGGCTTTATGAGATGTATTGAATCTTTGATGTTACAATAGAATTGAAGATTTATTCCTAACGCAGATGTGTGTCAATAGAGCGAGAAATGGCATAGATGGGTACAGAAATAAATTATTAAAACCAAAATAATATTGCAGATATGATCCGTCCATTATCGATCAATTTAAGAAGTCAGATAAAGCGACACCAGTATCATATGAAGAACTACATTTGACAATAATGAAGTAACTTTATGGACTATATATTGGTGCATAGAATGCTTTTATATAAACAGAATATAATAGTATTAGTAATAATTTGATTGCTTTAACAAGAGATCCCGCTTTGACACTTTCCTATAGCCTTTTTCCATTTCTTTGACAATTGTGAGACGAAAATGTTGCATTCAAATCACGAGACTGAGTAATGGTAGAAATTAGTTGATGGCGTATTCATTTCCCCTGCCTTTTAACTCTATTGAAAGCACTTTATTTAAGGGAAATATAAGTATTTGGTGTAGGAATGAGTTTTTTTTGTCCTGCAATCATTTTTCTATCTATATACTAAGAGTAATATATGGTTAAAGGGTTTTATATTTCTCAATTAACATGAGAATTCAAACTTTTCTACACATATTTCCGTGCTTACATGGGTCCTACATCTAATTTTTTCTAACACATGGGTTCCACGTGTTTTTTATCTCTACAACATGAATTTAACATGAGAAATATAAACACATGGTTAAAATATTAAAGTTAATGATACGAAAAAGAGAAAAAAAATAATTTTAATATTATAATGATACGAAATGGCGCAATGCATATGGGTTTTTGTGTGACCGCAAAATCCCCCTAAGTTAAAAGGAAAATTCTATAAAACGGCAATAAGACCAGCAATGCTATATGGAGCGGAATGGTGGCAAGCACATAGGCAACATGAGCATAAGATGTGAGTAGCAGATATTATGTTAAGGTGGATGTGTGGTTACACAAGGATGGATAAGATAAGAAATGAAAATATTTGACGAAAGGTCGGAGTAGTACCAGTAGCCGAGAAGATGAGAGAACATAGATTGAGGTGGTTTGGGCACGTAATGAGAAGGCCCTGGATGCTCCTATAAGAACAGAATTTGTTACCAAGAGCTCAACACAAAAAAAGACAGAGGTCGGTCGAAACTTGAGAAGGTAGTAAAATAAGATTTAATTGAGTGAAATATAGATTGGCGGACGGTATGTCTTATAACAGAATGGAGCAAAACTATAAGTATGGTGAAGGGTTAGACCCGTAGTTATTCCTATGTTCCAGATAGTTCCGAAAGTGGGGGACGACGAGGCTCTGATACATATAAAGAACCTTGGGATACACCACTCCAAAAGCTAGCTCAAAGGGTGGGAGTGCCCAAGGTTTTATAAACTTCACATTAGTTGTTCATCCAATCAATGTAAGACTATATATCTCAACAGAAGAGAGAGAGATCGTATCCCTAATTATATACAACCCTTGATCTATAATTAAAAACAATTGCACAGACATCCGAACGGATCCTTTATTTAATTATCTGAGAAACAAAATGGAGTCACATCCTTATAATTCGAGGCTGCTAAAAGGTACACTGTTCGTCTTTTGACCTAAGGTTGAATGGCGGGCATCAACTCAATGATTTCAGAAAATAGAAAAGGACAGATAACTCTTCTATTCCATTTCCTTTGTTTATTTTCTCCTTTTAATTCTCCAATCAAATCTCGGTTCCAGGAACCATCCTTATAGTGATTTAACTCAAAATGGAATTTTTTTCAAACAGGCAGGTAAGATATGCAGGACCATGTCTGATCAGTGCTGATTTGCAAGATTCTTCGAAATATTGTGTTAGACAAAGTTTTACATCACATCTTGTACCACATTATTTAATTACATGAATCATCATTTTTTTTTTGTGCTCAAATATTTACTAGTTATAATTGTTAAAATATTAAACATGATCGTTAGAGTTAAAGACAAATAAATGTAATAAACATAATAAACACACAGTATTCTTTTATAACAAATGTGTCTAAGAATGTTCCAAAGAGGGGTTAGTCTACAGGGCCGTATGCCCATATCCCGAGGGTAAGATGACCGAAAAAAATTGAATAAAGATACCTCGAGGTCATAAAAAAAATAAAATAAACAAAGAGTAAGAATATTCTTACTACTAGAAAAATTTACTACCAACTCACTACTTCCATAATCATCATTGGATCAATGTTTTCTCTTTCTTTAAAAACTTTTCAACATTCTCTCTCTTTGATTCAATGGTAATTGCGGAAGTAATGAATTGATAGTAGATATTTTTGGTAGTTAGAATATCTCCCCTCTATAACAAATGTGTCTAAGAATGTTTTGTGGTAATTGCTAACCCTCTCTTGCATATTTAGAAGAAGAGTGATGTTATATTACTTGAAATAGTTAACAAAGTTTAATTACAAATTGTCAAATTTAATGATATACTTAACAAAATGTTTTGTGGTTTTTTTTCTGTTTAAGGTTCATCAAAATATCATTTAAAATTACATGAACTATAAATTAATCTTACTTTTCTATATCTAGTCCTTTTGATTCTCTTAATCAAATGTCTCGAATTTGAATTTTGGGAATTGAAAAAATAATCTTAAGAGAGTTACCCCTATATCCGATCATGTTCAAACCAAAATAAATCAGATAATTGATGAACAGGTAAAATGGATCAATACCTTTCTGGCAGTTTTTTAATGGGAGTAGAGTAGTAGACTGATATTTTGGCACAAGCTAAGACGAGATGGCCAATGCCATGGCTTATCACACATCATAAAGGTAAAAGGGTTCATGTTATGTTTAACCTCGTTTTAAATGAGCTTTCGTGCTTGGAACAGGAAACAAAAATAATAAATATAAACATTAGGGTCATGGCTAGTTAGCAGTTAAAAAAGAAAAAGAAAAAGGAGAAGATAACATACTAGCTCAGTGGCTTAGAGTTCATATAAGTAGCGACTCTTCTATTGAAAGCTTATTGCAAGATTACAACAATTTCAGAATTAAGAAACTATATCATAAACTTTGGGAAATACCTTCCTCTGCAACATTTAAAGCAAAAACTTATATCACAGTTGATTTACATTTCAGAGTTAAGAGAGTAAAAATATAAATAAATAAAATTAAATAAATAAACAAGGGTTCACATCTGAAGTTGTAAACTTCCAAACTTGACAGAAGGTCTTCATATAGCTGGCATTGCTTAGTATGGATTAAACAACATGTATATAAGTATCCTGTGAGGTCTTAAGATAGTGTGATGAAGTGCTGCAGAGAACTAACCAAACTTGGAGGCCAGTGCTTAGTGTCTCTAACATATGAAAGGTCTGTAAAATGGGGATCAAGAAGAGTTGCTATAGTAAATTGGTTTTCAGCAAGCAATGAGGCATGCTTATCTGCATATAAGGCTGCTGCAAGAGCTGCATGTACTTCTGCTTAGGGGAAAAAGTATTATTAGAGAAAAGTGAGAGTTCCCTTTTCAGCATGATTTTAGAATGCAAAGCCTATGAACATACCTGGATACCCTTTTAGAGATATTGAAACATCTTCCATCTCTGCAATTGCTTCTTCTCTATCACCAACTTCATACAGGGCCAGTGCTCTTCCTACCCTTGCATACTCTGATAATGACAAGTCTTTGTATCTTTCGACAACCTGAAAAAACGAGCAGGCATGTATACCTGAGTAAAACTCAGTCATAATTGAACTACTGAATATGAGAATAAACTCATTGGCAACTAGAAAGTGACATGTGATGCCTTGAAATAGCTCAGGTTGAGCCATCAAATACAAATTACAGAACAATATTACATTTGTTTGGAACTGAACTCTTGCAACTTCCCAACTCTCAGGCATGAATTTTGCATGATACTCAATTTATTACAAGTGCTTCACAATATTGAGATTGTATGATATCTTTGCTTAGATATTCCCGCTTCCAATTCCAAATCCTGTCTTTTTTTATGCTTCAATATCAAAATTAGAATCTTTCAGGAGTATAATGAACCGACATGATGCCTACATATAGGCCATAGAAATGCAAAAAATATTCTGCATAATTTTTGGCAGGTAACCATACTGGTTTGCTTTCCAAAATTCAATAAGTTACTGCATACCATGCCCTAAAGCCCTAAAGTGGCAGATCAAATATCTGAATATAAATGCAATGACCATTAAGTATGACAATCATTTACATCTCCATATCCCCTATAAATAACTATGGAAAATTCAGTTTCCAAATAATTGAATCTATAACGTTACACTGTCACATAAATTTGTCACATAAATATTTCATCAAACCAAACCAAACCACTCCCCATTACACCCGACTAGCGAGTGTTGGGTGGAGGAAATCCTTGTACGCAGTCTTACCCTTACATAATTGCAAAGAGACTATTTCCTCAATTCGAACAAAGCTTAAACAGTTTTATCGGTGCTCCAGTTCGCCCCTTTTTCACATAAATATTTCATCATCTTATAAAAATATTAAGTCTTATAATCAATGTTTAACAGTTATTCTACTTACATCTAACAAATCTAATTTAATACGTGATTTGTTAAATGGATTAACGATTGAGGTTCACACACACACACACACACAAGTGCATATCACCTGAGAAAAGTAATCAAGAGCGCCATTAAAGTCACCATGAGCCTGTAATTCCCTTCCTTTCTCCAACAACTCCACTGCTTGGGAAACTCTTTGTGATATTAAAGCACTGGCATCTCTTTCAGAAGGACTTACTGGGTCATATGAAGAAGACGCAGGTTGGAATTTGTTGTTACTAATGGCACTGTCACCAATACCATCACCAAAGCTGGGAGGAACAGGAAGGAGAAGGAAGCCAGAGAGGGGCAGAGAGAAGAGTAACAAGCGCCTCTTTGGAAGTTGAGCTCTGAAAATGGGTTGTGAAGCTTTGCTATGAGAATTCTGAATTCTGGTTTTGGAAGGAAGATGGGAAATGAGTGGTGCTCTGCATGCACCCACCATTGTTAGTTACTGAGTTAGGAACCAAAACCTGAGCTTCTTCTTTGTTTGCAAGGAATCTCTGCACCCATAACCAAACCACTGCTAAGGACTTCAGAATTCAGATAACTCCCTATTTATTTTATTTTTCTCAACGGATTTGTCACATGAGATATTTTGTATCTCCTTGTGGTCCATTTTATTACACTCTTTAAAAAACTTATTTTATTACATTCTGAAAAGTGAGGTTATATTTATATATATATATATATATATATATATATATATATATATATATTTTGACTACCAAAATTTTCCACTACCAACTTATTACCAATCTAATCATCATTGGATCAAAGAGAGAGAATGCTAAAAAATTTATGGAGAGAGAGAGAAAATGTTGATCCAATGGTGATTAGATGGGTAGTAAGTTGGAAGTGGAAACATTTGGTAGTAAAAATATCCCTCCTCTATTTATAAATTTTTTTGTTTACAAATTACACTATATAGGATCGGTCATACATTAATCACACAGTGTATGACCGGTCCTACATTAGTGTAATTGCAAAAAAAGTTTGTGAACGGATCTTATCCCTTTTTAAAATTATGTATTAAGTAATAAAAGTTATATATTGAAAAAAAATTTATTACTCAATAAATAATTTTTGTGAATATGTAACCTTTAGTCATAAAATTTTTATTTAAAAAAAAATACGATACTTCCCTTAAAAAATATATAAAAATAGTCCTCGATATTCAATTGATAACCTTTTTTTTAATTTTTTTTATATTTATTTATTCTGTTTTTTACTTGGAGACATTTTAGATTTATTTCGGTTACAGTTTATACTACTTTCTTGAAAGGATTTTTATGTATTTCTTTTTTTTTTATAAACGATTTTTATATATTTCAATTTTGTGCGATTCGTATAGATATTTAAATTAATAAATTTAATATTAGTACTGAACTCTAAATTAAAAAAATAATTGCGTGTTAATGTTTGATATAAGAGCGTCATATAAACGGTATAAGAAATTATATTTAGAAACAAAAAATATTTAATAAATTCTTAATATATAATATCATTGAAAATTAAATATTCTAACAATTGCATACATGCATAATGAACACTTCCTGGATCTCTTTGGTGTGATATATGTTCCTGCATTCACATTTTCTTCATTCACTCCCTCCTATTCAGAGAATATCATACTATTAATCCATGTCATTACTCAAAGCATAAAAAAAAATATATGAAATTGAGCAAAAAGTAAATGACATTTAGATTAAGAGTACCACATTACCAGAAGATTATTTAACATGAACGGGACCACCATTTTTAGGTAGTCCCTTAGTGTAAATAGGAGGGTAAAATTGAAAAAGAGGAAAAATAACATGGATAAAAAGGGAAAGAAAAAATTAATGTTGTGAGAGGGAGTACCAGAAGATTCAGTGGTCCTAGACCATATAAAATATTTCCCATTACCAAGTGCTATGTCATCTATACTGGACATGTTTTCATTGTTCTCCTCTGTGTCATCTCCAAGCAACTAGTCTTTTCCCCAAAATATCATACTATTAGTTAAAGGGAAAAGACAAATCATTATACAAATATCTAACTCACTTTTACATGTTCAAAACATAAACAACACAGATTATATTTGAATTTCAGAAAAGTCATAATTCTATATTGAACATTTTTAAAGAGGCTAAAATGGCCACTGAATTTGTTTAATTGGAGTGAAGCAACCACTGAGTTTGTAAGTGATTCGGTGATAATGTTCTTGATGGAAAGAAGGGCTTTGAGATCCAAAGGTTTCATCTTTAGGTGGTGTTGAACAGATGTGACTGTGAAAATGAGAAAAAGAAGTGAAGGGTACAAGTGAAATAGTAGTGTGTGATGCGGGGTGGCCATTCAGTGTTCGGGAATGTGAGTAAGAGAAGATGAGGAAACTCAAAAGCGTTTGAAATTGCAAGAGAAGCAGAAAGTGCAGAAGCTGAGGAGGATCAACTACTCAGAGATTACAAAAAAAGAGAAAGTCCCAAGGTACATTACCACTCTAAGGTTAAGTAAATTTAGTTCTTTTGAAAGGTTCAAATATAAATATTAAAAAAATAAGGTTACGTAAAAAGAATCTATTCTCAATTTGACAATTTAAACGGCTAAACGGAGCATGCTTATCCAACAAATTTACATCATATTATTTGATTGTCTTCAGTACGTGCTCTTTGCTATAAAGCTCAGGCACATCAACAGTTGGAACAATATTACTGCCTAGACATTATATACAATTTAAATTGGATTCCTTAAAATACTCTATCAGATGATATCCATGATTTTTTTTAAAAATAAGATAAAATTGCATGTCTACACAAGAAAGTAGATGTGTCTCAAAGACAAACAAGAACTCCTAAGAAAATGCTGACAACCATCATTATTATATTAACATCTAATCTAATATTCAAGACAAAACAGGAACTTGAAAAATAAAAAATGACTTCCGCTGATGTTAAATAACCAGCAAATTATGTTAGATATATGATTCTGAAAGTGGATGCAACGTCCTTCTCTTGGAGATCATAGTTCTTCAAATGCAGGTTTTGAGCGAAATAGCTTCTTAAAATCAGCAACAACCACTTGTGGATGCATCAGACTGGGGTGGCTTGTCCTTAAAAATGTTCTTTTTTACCCCCTTAGAGCCCTCGGCTAAGAGGCTAGGTATATCCAGAATCTGCACACACCCAAAGAAAAAAGCAATATCATGGTCATCATCAAATGCAGCTCAACACAATTCAAAAAATGTCATCCATTTCAACATGCCCCCAAAACCAATTTTTCTTTAGGCCTCAACCCGTGTCTCTTAATCTATTTATTGCAAGTCATTGACCTTATGTGAAAAATACTACTTTCCCGAGATTGCATTAGGTAATTTTCTTAGCCAAACATTTCTGCCTTTCACACCACTCACTCAAGCACACACATACACATATAAGGAGAGGGAGAGAGAGAACAGAGAAAGATTCACCATGGTCATCTAAATATGATAGTATGCATAATGAATCTTTGCAGCACACTAGATATTGACCAAAATTATGTAAGGAAATGGGCATTATATGTCACTTGACATACCTTCAAGACCAGCTCCTCAAAGCATTGTTGTACGTTAACGCGAGTTTTAGCACTGCATTCAATAAATAGGCAACCATATTCCCTGGCAAAGTCTATTCCCTCTTTCTTTGTCACAACTCTATCACCCTCCTGAAAAAATATCACCAACATGCGTGTCAAGTCCTCTAATAAAATGCAAGAAAAAGAAAATTCAGTAATAAGCTCTGATATGATGTAGAAATCAGAACAAGAATAAATATGAAATGTAGCTGAATAGACAAATCCAAGAGTTGAAGCAAGAATCGTAAAACGGGGGCCAAATGGAGTTCATGCAATTCCGGATTTGTACTTACTTAAATACTAGGAGTGTCAATATAGGTTGACACGCGGGTCGACCCGCGACACAATACGAAAATTCGTATTCGGGATGACCCGTAAAAAAATTCGTGTCGTGTTCATGTTAGAAAAAATAACAGGTAAAAAATTTGTGTCGTGTTCGTATTGATGTATTCGTGTTCGTGTTGACCCGTATTTTTTTTTATTTTTTATTATTATTTTTTTAATTTCGATTCATTTTTTTTAATTTTTTTTTTTTGTCAATTACCGTTTTAACCCCTATTTTGCGTGTTGTTCGTGTCGTGTCGTGTCAACCCGCAAAAAATCTGTGTCGTGTCAGTGTTGAAGATTTTGACATGAATGAAAATTCGTGTCGTGTTTGTGTTGATGTATTCGTGTCGTGTCAAATTCGTATCGTGTCAACCCGTTTTGACAGCCCTATTAAATACCATGTAAAAGCATGCAAACAAGCATATGCTTCCTCATCATCTTTTTTGTTAGTTTTCAATATGCTTTCCATTAATGACCTCCAAAAATTATTATTTCAAGGAAGATAAGCAATCCTGTTAGAAAAAACAAGACAAACAAAAGACAAGTACACTAGATCAAAAGAGTTCTCCAATCCCTTTGTACATCTGTAATAGAAATTCCTCTAAAAAGATGTGTGCTGACAGTCTGACACCCACATGGAAGCGAGAAAAACAACTCTGTTCCACAACTGATGGGGAGAGGAAACTTCTGATTAAAAATCGTGTGTTACACTCCATCCAAGAATATCATAACCCCCAAAAATAGAGCACAGCGCCAAAGAATTTCATCCCCTTGCAGTGAAAATCTCTAAAATGAAAAGATACAAATTGGTTAAAAGATACCTGATAGTATTTTCTATGTGCTAAAAATTCCTAATGATTTGCTTTCACACCCCTAAATTAACCCATGCAGTGTAACTTGGATTTTGGAGGGAAAAGTTGTTACAAAAGCTTTGGGAGTGAGGGAGGTTAAGAGAGGAGTGTGAAAGGGTATCAAAGATTGTAGAGAAGTATTGGGAGAGACTAGAGCTTCTCAAATGCTCTAGGCTATCTCTTTCTTCAACAATTTTCCTTACCTTCACAGGATATTCCACTGATATCTGAGTTCAATCTATACTACACAAGTTTCTTTCCTAAATTCTAGAGTGATCTCTATCAGTTCCTTACAGAATCCAAGGTTTGAAGAAAATTTAAAAGTATTGGAATGACATTGATTTTGAACAACTCAAACGTGGACATCCTAAAGAAATATAAGGGGAACAGAGACTATTGCTTTAGGCCAGCCAGAAACACATGCATAAACTAATGTACTCAAACATATATATAGACATAACTAGAATACACGAGAAGGTGAATTAAAGTTAAAATTAAGAAACCGAGAGCATATGAGTGTAAACTTCTTAAAAGAAGGTACCTGATCTACTTTGTTACCAACAAGCATCTTGATGCAGTCTTGATTTGTTGAATAAAGGTCAATTTCCTTTGCCCATACTTCAGAGAGATTTGTAAATGTTTCTCGCCGGGTTACATCGTAAACTGCATTAGTTAGAAGAACAAAATGGAGAGATTACCAGCTAATCCAAAACTCAAATTTCAACATTACGTCAACTTGGAGGAGGGGACATCTTCCAATTTCCAAAGCCTATTCCATATATTGCATCTAATACACAGATATGGCAGCCGTTTCATGGAGAATCCCACCAATAACGGAAAGAAAACTCCAGTTTGATCATTGAATTGCCACAGGCCATTGATGGAACCTAATATTATTAATAAGAAATTACAGAAAATATAAGTGGAGACAAGCTCCTTACAAAGATAAATTGCAGAAAAATAAACCAAGAAAGCCTCAACTCCCCCTCAAACCAAATACCTAGGCTCAAGAGTTCCCTAGAGGTTTCCCATTTCCCCACTAACCACTTCTGAATACATTGCATAATCCTCACACTCCCACACCCCCTCCTTATATCCTATTATTTAGGAATATTCTAGACTAATTTCTCTAACAAACTAGCTAACTAACTAATTTTGCATTGCTAACTTGGGCCCACTAATCCTAGCCCATCAATACTCCCCCTTCAAAATTCACCTTGTCCTCAAAGTGAAGAAGATGATAGGGGAAATAATTGAACATCCACCTGGGTCCCACTGTGTGAAGCATTTTGAACACTGTGGCATTTTCAATTCCATTATTTGAGAAGCATATATGTGTGGATGAACAGTGGGGTTTAGTTTGTTGGACCACAGAAGCCCAACTCCTTTGTTTCTTCTTATTGAGTTGGAAGGGTTTATTTCATTGGGCCATAAGTGAGGCCCAACTCCCCTGTTATTCTTTGTTGAAATGGACCCATGTGTAAAATCATTAAGCCCAAATCGCAATGTAATTTTAGTACCCCCATGTAGTTTCCCTCCTTTGAAATTAATACGGCCCAAAGGTGCAGCCCGTGTTTGAAGGTTCAGTCCAGGCCCAGAATTATTAGATCCACTTCCTCCATCCAGCGTTTGAGTCATCGTGCCTGACACTGCATCCTTCTCCACGATTCCTTGCGCCATCAGCATCCTGCCTTCCAAATCTGTCAAAGCTTGCAGACAGACCTCATCTCCATTTTCTTCCTTCCTTCCACTGAGAACAACAGTTAGCATCATCTCTTCCATCGTGTGTCTAAGTGGCGCCAACAGCTCAAGGTGTTCCCTGTTTTCTGCAACTATCCCCTCTCCTTTATCAAAATCCATCTTCGTCTTCGTCTTCGGCACCTGGTCTTCTTCATCCTCTTGACGTTCCTCTTTATCGTCTTCTTCCTGGCTTCGATCTGCTTCTTCTTCACTGATTTCTTCTACTCTGCCACCACCTTCCTCTGAGTTGCGATATGCTTCTGCTTCTTCTTCTATTGTGCTCAGATCTGCATCTGCATGTTCTATTGCTGTATTTTCCTTTTCATTTTCTTTTTTCTGTTCAATTTCTTCTTCTGCGTTTTTATTCTTTTTTTGTTCTTTTTTTTCTACTGCGTTTCTTTTTTTCTCATCTTCTGATTTTTTGGATCTATCCTCTCCATCATATTTGGCTTCTTTTTTTGAGTTTCGATTTGCTCTTTCTTCTGCATTTTCTTCTTTTGTAATTTCTTCCTTTTCTGCAACATCATCATCTTCTTCTATTTTTGGATCTGTTTTGTCTTCTACTTCGTTTATTACCTTTTCGTCTTCTTCTTTTTCTGTTTCTTCCTTTTTTCCTTCTTCTTTTTTTTTCTGCTTTCTTTTCTTGCTCTTCTTTTTCTTCTCCAATTCTTTTTTCTGTTTCGTTTCTTTTTTTTTCAACTTTTGTTTCTTTTATTTCGTTTGCTGTTTCTTTTTCATCTTTTTTTTCTGAATTTTTCGATACTTCAACTTCATCTATTATTAAGATCTCAGGTATATACCTTCCT
The DNA here is from genome assembly GCA_032173675.1 of Gastrolobium villosum. Classification (NCBI taxonomy): domain Eukaryota; kingdom Viridiplantae; phylum Streptophyta; class Magnoliopsida; order Fabales; family Fabaceae; genus Gastrolobium; species Gastrolobium villosum. Next base: position 750,500 of record JAVKPL010014527.1, read on the forward strand.
ATGAATGCTCTATCAAAGCTCTGCCAACTTACCTGAAAACTGAGCCCACTCCAAAGCTTGTACCAGCTGAGAGCACTACCTCTCAATCCCTTCACAGCCTCATTCAACATATCAGCTTCTTGAATTTGGTTTGCTTGAAAATGTTGTTCCAGTCCAAGCAACCATCCCCAAGCTTTAATTCCATCTTCTACTCCAAAAAATTCTGGAACCATTGTATAGATCTGGATCTGTTGATCGATTTTTTTTTTTTTTCAGATCTGTGGATCAAAGAGCACTCCCAGGATTGTAGTGCTTTGATACCAATTGATGGAACTCAGAAAATTATAACAATATATTTACTAAATCAAGAAATTACAAACACTAATTCAAGATTAAATGCAGAAATTAAACACCAAAAGACCTCACTCACTCTGAAGCCAAATACCTAGGCCAAAGAGATCCCAAGAGATCCTTTCCAAGACTCCACTCCAATATTCTGAATACATGAATAATAGAAACATCACCCTAAATTTCTATATATACTAATTCTAAAATACTAATGGGCTTGGACTAATTCATTATAGGCCCATCAATACTCCCCCTTCAAAATTCACCTTGTCCTCAAGGTGAAGAGAGGGCAGGCAAAGTGAGAGAAACGTCCACCTGGATCCCATTGCTTAAAGGATGTTACTTTATTTTCCATTGCCTTTATGTCAAATAAACCAAGTCCAATTGTATTCTTAAGAAAAGACCTTTCAGCCCACAAAACAAAAGCCTTTCTTCCTTTCTTTTGGGCTTGGCCCATTAGGTCAAAAAAATTATCCCATCCTTGTAATACAACTTCTGCCCTTTCTGCCTCTTTCACTCTCTGCTTCAGCGTTGCCTTCTCTTCCTCTTCCTTTCTTTCTTTTTTTTCTTTTTCTTCTTCTCCTCCTTCTTCTTCTTCCTTTTTTTCTTTTTTTTCTGTTTCTTCTTCTCCTCCTTCTTCTTCTTCTTCGATTGTTGTTCCTTCTCCTTCGTCGATGACTGTTCCTTATTCTATTTCTTCTTCCGCGTTGATAGCAGCCATGGAAACAGCCATGAACGCCACTGGTTTTTTCTTTTTTTCTGTTTCTTCTATAATGTCATCTTCTTCAGAGCTCCGATCTGTCTCTCTTTCGATCTCTTCTCCTTCTTCTATATCTGGTCCAATTTCCGTAAACCCACTTCGGCCCACCATGTTCATCGTCTTCCCCGCGACAATCTGCTCTTCTTCAGTTCTCTGCGACATCATCTCTTCCCAGCTTTCCACGCGATTTACCTGGATCCCAACTCGTTCTTCTTTATAATTTTTCCCTTCTCGTTGTTTTGGATCTGCTAGTCTTGTAGTTTCCCTACTTGTTCCAGATCCGTTCGCGCGTCTTCTCTCTGTTCCAGATCTGACTTGATCTCCTTCATCTTCTTCCTTTCTTTTTGCCACCTTCGTTGCTTTTTCTTTTTCTGTTGCGCTTTCCCTTTCTTGGACTTCTGTTTCTTTGATTCTTGCTTTTTGTTCTTGTGCAAAACACGGATCCATGTGCTCTATTAATGTCCACATTGTTTCCTTAAGTTGATGAACAGCATCTTCAACTCGATCCATTCCTGCTTCCACTCGATCCATGCTTGCCTCTAATCGATCCATGCTCCTCTCCATTCTGTTTTCCATTTTTTTAGATCTGCTCCGATTTTTTTTTTATTTTATTTTTTTTCCAGATCTTAATCAGATCTTGGATTTTTTTTTTTTTTTTTTTAAATCAGATCTGGATCCAAAACACTCCCAGAATTGTAGTGCTTTGATACCAATTAATGGAACCTAATATTATTAATAAGAAATTACAGAAAATATAAGTGGAGACAAGCTCCTTACAAAGATAAATTGCAGAAAAATAAACCAAGAAAGCCTCAACTCCCCCTCAAACCAAATACCTAGGCTCAAGAGTTCCCTAGAGGTTTCCCATTTCCCCACTAACCACTTCTGAATACATTGCATAATCCTCACACTCCCACACCCCCTCCTTATATCCTATTATTTAGGAATATTCTAGACTAATTTCTCTAACAAACTAGCTAACTAACTAATTTTGCATTGCTAACTTGGGCCCACTAATCCTAGCCCATCAGCCACATATCAATCAGACAAAAGAGCAATTCACTAGCAAATCAAATGACCCCAGGATGTATTCATTAATATTCATATCAGTGTTCAGGGCATAGTTAAGTTTTCCCAAGCAACATGAATGATGTTCAATTAATCAATTCTCACAATGATCCAAATCAATAAAACTTGTATTTGATAAGAAGAGATATAGAAGTAGTATTGAAGGAGAGCCTTGGAGCAGCAATAAGGTTGCTTTTTGTGATCGGAAGGTCACATGTTATAGCCTGAGAAACAACCTTTTTACAAAAATATAAGGGTAAGACTACATATAATCGACCCTTAGCAAAGGTCAGGAATGTGAGTTAAAAGGTGTAAGATGTAAATTAATTTGTAGGGAACCACATGCTTTGATTATATAAGGCAACAAAAAAGCCTTAATGATAGATGCAATAAGCATGTAATTCTATAATAACCTAGCATGTGGAAGTTTTGGCTTTAACTCCTCTCAGCAAAGAACTAACTACCTCAAAGCAAATCACAGAATGTACCAGATTTTCCAAGTGTAAGGTCATAGGTTTACTTTTAAAAGAAAGCCAAATGGCTTACACCTCTTTATACAAAAGGCTACCATCCAAATTGAAGTAAATGCGTATTAATTTCAAATTTTATTTTCAATGCATGTAAAAATATCAAAGAAGGGCAGAGCAGTGATGCATATATATGCTATTTCAATGTGAATAAAGAAAAGGTCGTAATTCTTACCATCCTTTAACTGAAACAAATGGCTAAGATTTCAAATTTACTGGAATTCACCATAAGTACTGCCAACAAGAATATGTGAACAATGAATAGCATCTATCCATTGAATATATTCTAGTCTAGTTTGTCATGAAAATCCAAGACATTTCATCTAATCCATAAATGTATGATTGGGAGGATGGAGAGTCAAAAAAAATGGAGAATAGAAACTTGCCCATGATGATTCCTTGTGCCCCTCGGTAGTAAGAACTTGTAAGTGTTCTGAATCTCTCCTGACCAGCTGCATTATTAAAAAAAAGTAGATAATCAAATATGGTATTGGCCACAACAACTCTGACAATTAAAAAGGTCTCCGTGATCGGCCATATCTAGAGTTAGGCACTAATATACAAGGATTAATATAAAGTGAGACATTAATAAATATATAATACAAATGAATACCGGTATCCCAAATGGCAAGCTTCAGCTTTTTACCCCCCATCATCACATATTTGACCTTAAAATCAACACCTGCAAGAGGACATCAAATAAGACAAAAAAGCAGGAGAGATGGACAAGCTCCCCATCTCAATAGCAATTTCTTGGATTTGGATCCTCTCATGTGGAAAAGTGGTCATCTTATTTGATCATAACCATTCATTGATGATGACATAAGAAAGAGAAAAAATGTATGATTCTTAAATGAGTAGTTCTAATCAAATAACATGATGATATGACCAGTTTTTCACATGAGAGGATCCAAATCCCAATTTCTTAAATAAAAAACAACAGATGGACACAATAGTTGAAGCTAGAAACTAATGCAGGTTAGTGAGCTAGCCTACACCACATTATTAATGTTATGGCTATGACAATGACATCTCAAATCAAATAACAATTGAAAAAGAAAAAAAGAAAAGAGTAAATAAGAAAGGGACCAATAGTGGGGGAGAGATCTGCAAAATCATCAGAGGTGAAACTGAGAAGTAGACTACTCTTGCCAACCCCAGAGTCCCCAATCATCAACAACTTGAACAAATAATCGAACTCTTGCTGTCCCGAACTCGAATCCATCGCAATCAACTGAATCAGTCACACACATAATAACGTTAAAAACCAATCGTCGCACAAAATAATAATGCACATTGATTTCATTTCAATTCATCGAGAATAAGAAATATATGATTTTCATATATAGTGAATAATAATGAGTGAGATTTGTGTAGTACCCAATAAATAAAATCCGAAAAGGGAATTGAGAATGAAATGTTAGCAAACGAAAGAAAGAAAGAAAGAAGGGGACGATATTAGCGGGTCGGCGATCCAGTTTCTTTTTTCGAATTGTTACTGTCACTTTTTGTTTCAGAAAACCACTAACGTGCGCTTCCTTAACGAACAAGCATCTCTGAAATTAAACTGCAATAAATTTAGGGGAAAAAAGTTTCGGATGTTATTTATATAATTTTATCTAATGTTAATTAAAATGATGTTGTTTTTGGATTAAATAATTAGAACGATAAAGACTATTATAACCTGAAATAAATTAAAATTACAAAAATACCATAATTTTTATCCCAATACGACGTCATTTCGATGAACATTAGATAAAGTTATCTAAAGTAACTCTAGAAAAAACAAACCCATAAACTTATAAAAAACACATTAATAATTAATTCTAAAATTATGTCATTTAAAAAATGGAAAGAATTCATGAAAGATATTTTAAGAATTACGTTTATTAATACTCTTCATTAATTTTAAACTCTCTAGACAATGTAATTTTGGGATTGCAAGATATATGGCAGGAAAAATAATAAACTCATAATTAATAAATTGAAAATTTGATAGAGGATGTGAGAAATAGTTCAAATATTGATATTTATATTTCTTTTAAAAATATAAAACAGTTAAAATACTCTGCTGTTATTGTCAAACTTGAAATAGCAAAAAGTAAAATAAAATTATGATACTAAGTAACGCAAATTGATAAAGCTATGAACGCCTAAGGTGTGTACCCGTTTGCTCACAGTTAGATATAGAATTAAAGGAAAAAATATTTATTCTTTTGAAAATAGAGTTATGTCATTTTAAGTCAGGAAAAGACACAAATTAATATTTTTTTATTTAAATTTTAAAAAAAAATCACTTACTTTCTCTTTCATGATTTCTATCATTTGTGTATTTCTCTCACTTAAAATGATATAATTTTATATCTTTTTAAAGGACAAATATCAAACCCATAATAAAATTATAATATAAGTGGATAAGAAATTGAAACAAGACCAAATTGTACAGGAAAAAATGATTTATGTGGAAGTTTTAGTGACATTATTCAACTGCGTATAAGAGTTCCCCCACCCAAAAAAAAAACATATTTTCTTTTAATGTATATATTTATTGGGAAAAGTGTATATCATTTTAAAAGATGTAAATTTATGTCATTTTAAGTCAGAGAAAGAGAAAGATCTTGGAGGAGAGACTGGACAAAATAAAAATAAAAATGTAAGTCTCACTTCTTCGTGAGAGTGAAATAACACAAATTGTGTGATTTAAAAGGACAAACACTTTTTGCATATTTATTTTACATTATTACCCTTACTTCAAATTTAATTTTTTTTTTTTTTTTGGTAAGCTACTTCTATTTTATTTTATTTTGGCTTCACCTATGTATTAGTTACTGCCCCACATTTAAGTTCAAAAGAAAGAAAAAGGAGAGAAAAAGTATGACCTAAGATGCAAGATAAACTTTTCCATATCTATGAGAATTTTCACGTTCAACTAAGGGGATAATGTTTCTCATGTAGGAGATAACACACATAAAAGTATGTGGTGCCCATATTTTCTTTTTCTTTTTCTTCTTCTCACATGGCTCCACATAGGCCCCATATACTTTTATCTATGTGTAGGAGATAAAATTAAACATTAAACATTAATCCCTTAAACTAATCAAGAGGCATACTGATACATGGGAGCATTGAAGTTACATGAAACAGAATCAAACTGAAAAAAAGGTTAAGTGGCAATTTTTTCTCCCAATGCGAGCTACTGCCAACCCAAGAAGCTACTCCCCCAGAAGTTCCATATGAACATGAACCAAAAACTTCAGAGTCCCAAGTCCACATTTTCAGTGAAAGAAATGCTCAGTATGGACAAGAAGCAATAATCAACCACCCCAAGTAGCATACCCAAATTGAGTATTTAAAGGGTGGTGGAAATTGCTGTAGCTGATCCCAGCTCTTGAGGATGCCAAACAGACCTGTATTCAACTTCCACCTTCACCCATAAATTGAGGGGGAAAGGTTCCTTCAAGTGCAAAGTGCAAACTTATATCATGTAAAACCATAGCATTTACAGCTCTTCAGGATTGAGTTCTGTCCCGCATTTTGGCTCTGGCAAAAAAGACACCTGCCAGAAGACCTACATATTGCAGTTCTACTATCAGTGGCGCAACAAGATGCGATACGAACTCGGGCATATGCACTCTACGTAATAATAATAGCACTTTCAGATCAGTTGATGTAATGAACTAACCAAACAAAATGCTAGCAGAGTTCTGCAAACTAGTAGGAACTTTAAAGAGAAGAATGCCAGCAATTGAAAGTGGAATCTTGTTCAACGAACCTACAAGGCTGCAAATCACAATAACATGTAAAACTAAATTAGACACCAATTATACATCTCGGTCCTAGTTTAATCTACGTCAGTCTGGCAAGCTGTTGTTAATGAGGTAGAATTCTTATTTCATTACTGATAGGGAATTGTTTTTATAGTTGAAAAAGGGCCGACCCTGTTCAATACCCACTCGTGAGTTTTTGGGGAAGGACATACGAGTCAAGCCTTACCCCCGCTTTTGCGGAGAGGCCGAGTCGAAGCCGGGACCTTGGACATCACGGTAAGCATGTTTACCACTGAGCCAAGCCGGCCCTTCGTTTTTATAGTTGAAAGCAACTGTTAAAAAAGTTATTTCTGATTACACCTGTAAGTTGTAGCCCCTGTCTGATGAAGAAACCACAAGGATGTGAAGCTGATCGCCAGACCCAGAAATCCACTAAAGGTCATCACCAACCATAAACTAGGTAATCTCAGAAGTGGCCTGCTAGTTGAAATTAATTTAATAAGATTGAAAAAGAGTGAAAAGCTTTCTGATTTTATAATCAACATAAACTAATTACAACACAAAAACACATTTCCGGAAATTCCAGATAGGTGTGTATTTGTGTAAACATACACAAACATGGAGAAAAGAGAGATAAACTTGGGATGTCCTCTTGATCATACATTTAAAGTTTCAACTCATGAGATAAGACAGCATGTTCAAAATATGACATCATGAAAAGCACATAACATTAATTTCATTCACACATTGTGAGAGAAAACTCACGTTCTTAATAGATAATCCACCTCATTGAAAACAACGATCAGAAAAATTCCCAAGGGCAAAGAAAGAGTGTTGTTCAACAAAACCATTGAAAACTCATTTAAATTTCCAGATTTTGTAACTAGCTTTGCTGTATCCATCACCCTTTGTAGGGTCAGCTGCATCAACAAATGTAAACAACCAAGTAATCAGTGAACTTAACTAAAAGCCAATAACGAGGGCTCATCTACATATATACACTAAAATATAATATATTATCCTTCAAACCAAAGACAACTAAACCTCCCCTGTTTAAGGTACAAAAAGTATTATGAATCTAGAACTCCCTCCAAGCAAGCAACACATCAAACCTCGGATGCACTGAATCTACTCTCACTAGGAATAAATGAAGAATGGTTTTGTCTTTGAGTACAAAAGCTTGATTGAATACATTGATCACTCAACATCACCCACAGTGAACTATCACTTTACATAAATGATAATAAAGAAACTAATAGATTTTATGTGTTGGATATGAATTATCAATACCAATGCCCCAACACCCAAGTCAGTGGATTAAAAGTTATACATGCAGACAGAAATAGAAAGGAAAGAAAACTGGAATTAGAAAATAATGAAACCTATTACATCAATGAAACTTAAATTCACAAAACATCTAAAATAGGGTGGTCCTGTGAACAAGGCTCCAACCATTGTGCAGTGCGGGAAGGGTAAGATGTACGCAACACTACCCCATAAGCGGAGAGGCAGTTTCCGCAACCAGAACTCATGACCACCATGTCACGAGGTAGCAACCTTATGATTGCACCAAGGCAGCAAGGTCACCCTCAAAATCCCAAAACATCTATACTCACAGAATATGATGCAGTCAAGAAACAGTTAAGTATCTGCCAAGCATAGCCAGTTGCATGAAAAGAGAGATCAGTAATCCCTCCAGTTATTGCTGAAATTATCTGCAAGAGAAAAAAAGAAACTATTTTAGGTTATCTTATTTAAAATTTCATGATGCTTTATAAAGCTAGTATCCAACTGATGCACATCTTCAAGAAGAGCCTAACAATAAACAGTTGCAAGGGTTCAGCAAAGTAAAAAGATGTCTAGAATAAGTTGGTAAGAATAAAAACGAACAAGCTACCTAAAAATACATGAAAAGCAACAAAGGACCTTGCAAAATATTCCAGAAATGGAAGACAGCAGCTGTGACAGTCTGCAACTTCAATGTGTTGGATTTAACTTAATAAATTTTAGATCAACCTTGCCATGATCCTAAACTCTAAGACTAACCCCACTACAGACCTCGGTTGCATTCCCTTAAAAGTAGGCCACAGGAAGGGCTAATCAGTAAAGCAAAAATAAAATGTAATGGAATAATAGACAAATAACATCTTCCCTGAGGCTACAAGAAAATAATATAGAGACAAGGGTAATGGTTGTAGGAGGATGCAAGCAAGAAACTAGAACTTGAAAACATAAAATATGTAGTATCCATTATTCCATCAAAATCAGTGTCTCAAACAGCCAAAATCCCACGGATCATGAGATTCATATGTCAACCTCTTGAACATACCATTAAAAACAATGCAGTCCAGACCTTGCTGTCATGGTGCTTCTTAAACAAATACATTTCACCAAGGGCAGTTATGACATTAGTAACATTCTTCAACACTGTCACCATAGCTACATTAATGTATTTCAAACTGCACATAATAAAAGTTATGATAAGCAAAATAATTCAAGCAGCAGAGGGTAGTGGGGAGAGAAAGAGAGAGAAATACAAATCGTGCTATTGTAAGCTGTAATTATTTACTTTATATGTTTCTGAGTCCACAAACTCAAACTGTCACAGATGGTAGATGTCTAAATCACATATATGATAATAAAAGTTAACATTCTTCAGAACTCTGACGCTCCCAAAATAAGAATAATTTTTCCGTTAATATTCTGCTTAATGTTTCCATTTCAAGATCAGACCAGATTAATCATGCAAACACATCTCTTGGAGCAAATTCCTTAAAATATTCGATTTGCTACACTCATTAATTCAACTGTAAGGCTTACAATACAATTTTCATATCTAACATTAAACATTAATTAGAATGAGACACAAACCAACTAGAAGCATGTAAAACCTTCAGTGGTAGAAAACCAGTAAAAAAGTATCTAAATCCCATTTGGAAAAATATCAATATATTCCAATGATGCGATGAAAGAGAGAAGGAAAGCATTATAACAGCCACATAGTTGGTTGAAAACTGCATACCTAAACATACTTGTGATGAGCATTCCAACAAATATAACATTCACAGGCAACCAGACCTTAATCAATCTCCAAGTTAGTGGTTCAGTTGATATTAAGCCCAAAAGGCTCAATGTAGAAACAATAATCACTGAAATAAAATTCTGCAACCACATAAGTTTCATGTCAGAAGCTAGTATATACATTGTAAAGAATCTTGGATACACCACCCGAAAAGCTAGCTCAAAGGGAGGGAGTGCCCAAGGCCTTATAAAGGCCACATTAGTTGCACATAGAACCAATGTGGGACTATATATCTCAACACGCCCCCTCACACACGAGAACCCATTGGGCTTAAAGAGTGAATGATGCAACAGGCCCAACCTACCTGTGCTAAGAGAGTCCACAAGAGAAATGGGGGACGGCGAGGCTCTGATACCATGCAAAGAACCTTGGGATACACCACCCAAAACTAGCTCAAAGGGTGAAAGTGCCCAAGACCTTATAAATTCCACGTCAGTTGTCATACGACCAATGTGGGACTATATATCTCAACATACATCATTGTACCAGATGGGTCTACATGTTAGAGAAGATAATTTCATAAATAAAAGGGGGAAAATTGAAGGCACTTACCTGATAAAACATCAAGAATATCCCAGCATTAAAATCATAACTGGAAAGTACAAACTTGTTAACCAATATCATGCTGCAAGAGCAAAGGCAATAGGCAAGGCCAGATAATAAGGCTTGATTATGATGAACTTTAACTACCCCACTATTTCTTAAAGGCTTCTCACTCTTTTTGTCTAACTTCCCATATTCCAAGTCAAGTCCACTATTGGTAGAAAGTTTCATTTTTGTGTGATCAAGACAATGGGATCTGGGTATGGCTTCAAAAGTGAGCTTGCAGTGAAGGGAGCAAAAAACTTCAGGGTTCGCCAACGTTCAAGCTATGGGGTTCAGATCAATAACATGACGCCTGAGAAATGTGAAAAGGAAAAAAAATTACCCACGTTGTCAATCGAGATGAACCCATCACTGTTCCCAAGTTGGAAGAAATGGTAAATGAATTTAAAGAAAAAAAAAAAGGATCAGGGCATGAACCTAGAAACCTTGGGGCTGAATGGATTTTAAAGGGAGCACGTTGAAGAAAATGGAGTTTATAAAATGGAGAAGAACTTGTTATTTCAACGTGTTATGTGATTGAAGAAGTTATCAGCTTCCGTTACCTTTGACTTCCCATTTCCAATTTCACTTCAAACCACTTATTTTAAAAATTTATGGGTTATTTTAAAGAGACAGTAGATATTCTAATTACTAAAAACTCTTACTACTAACTTATTATTTATCACATTACCATTGGATCAAAGAGAGAATATTAAAAAGTTTTTGAAGAGAGAGAAAATATTAATCTAATGGTGATTAGATAGATAGTAAGTTGGTAGTGGAAAATTTTGGTACTAACAATATCCTTCCTCTATTTTAAAAATTTATGGATTTTATAAGAGTCATATGGTAGGAAAAGTGATTGAGTTATATTGTAAGCAAAGTGATTGAGTTATGTTGTAGGAGAATTGATTGTACTATGTTATAAAAATTTATTTTGCGTGTCAAAATTTATTTTTGTGTGAGTCCCACAAAATATCGTGAGTGTAAAAAATTTTTTGTGATTATATTAAATAATATATGATAAACTAAAAAGTTTATTTAAGTGAATGCGACAAGCTAATCGAATGGGAAGAGAGCCCGCCTGCCTCCAATTCTCAGCAAGAATTGAAGCTTACTAGGATTGGTATACCAAGTTTATTTAATAATAATTAATCAATGAAGTAGGATATTGGAAGAATCATTTACAATTATTATCAATGGGATTCTTAATCAATTTTTATTATGTTAATTATATTGATATAATAATTATATTTATTTTTATATTTGTATAATTATAATTCTTCATATTTAATATTTTATTTTTATTTTTACCTTTATATGATTATGAATGTTTCTATATTAAATATGGAAAATCATAAATATACAAAAATAAAAATAAATATAATCATTGAAAATTGATTGATAACCACATTAGTAATAATCCTAATTAATTGTTATTATATCTTATCACATAATTATTCAGGGTTCGCCTTTTTTGAAATTGTTAGAGAAAATAAAATTTTGAAGCGAATACAGAATAAGTGATTCACTAGATTAAAAAAATAAAATATTAGAATTCAACATCATATCTTGATAAATATATGTTTGTTGTAGAAGTTACCAATCAATTATATGTATAATTAATGACAAAGTTAATTCTGTTGATCAGTATATACATATAATCAATAGGGTTTTCGGTTGTCTCTTGACATAAAAAAATTCCTACACATAATATTTTGTGAGACCCACATTTTTAAAAAAATAAAAATTAAGGCACGTAAAACAAATCTCTATAACATTACACCATCACTTTTTATTACAACATAAGTCTTATAAAATCCATTATCAACATAGGGTTTTATAATTCTCATTTAATATGAGAATTCAATTTTTCCTACACACCCTTCGATCTTCGTGCTAACATGGGTCCTATATATAATTTTTTCTTAGACATGGGTCCCACATATTTTTTACCTATATAACATGAGATTTCAACGAGAATTATAAAACTCATCAACATAAGTCCTGTCATTCACGGTTCAAAAAAAATGTGCCCAACTTTTTAACAAAAAGAAAAACTGGTGGAGCCCAAATTTACTTCTCTCAGGAAACAAGCCGGAAAAATATAAAGCCCATAGTTAATTTTCTTTAAAAATGATTAAGATGATTTCGGTTTTATGATTGGATATTTTATTCCAAAGAATTTATTTTTGATAAACTGATATTGTAAAAAAAATTATACTAACGTCAAATTATAAATTGCTATATTTATTAATAAATTTGATGTCTTGTATGATTATTAAGGTAATCACACTCATTGGATAAGGTTTCATGATTGTATATAAATGTTTTGTATTAAGGGTGCATTTGGATAATTTAAAAAAAAAAATTATATAAATGTTGTTGAGTTTTATTCCTGAAGCTACTTTCGGTGATTTCTTGAAAAAAAAAACTAAATTATTTAAAAAAAAACACTTGACCAATTTATTTTAAAATATTTAGATATGGTTTTTATTTAAAAAGTTTTTTTATTAACAAATGGACTATAAATTCTAATTAAAAAGTAATTTTATGATACTTTGTTTTGATTAGATTCAATCAACCTATAATAATATTTTTCATGATTTTTTCACAAAATTTTAAAATTAAGAAATAAAATAAATATTAATGAAGTATTTTTATAATTTAAATAAAAATATATCAAGTAAAATTGAATAGAGAACAAACCAATAACTTGCTTTTTGTCCATGCCTTTTTCCTAGGGCTGGCAAAATGGGCCGAGCCCGTCGGGCTGGCCCGCCCCGCCCACCAAACAGGGCGGGCTGGGTTGAGTTTTTCAGCCCATCAGCCCGTCAAGCCCGCCCCGCCAAACCCGCTAACCCGCCGGGCTCGGCCCGCCACGGGGCGGGCTAGCCCGCCAAGCCTTTTTTTTTAAGTTATACAATTGTTATGTAACTTCGTGCCCTAGATTTCTCTGCAAGTAAGTGGCTTTTTCGAATTGTTGTGGACTGCTCATACAACACTTTGTTACTTGTTTTGTTATTCTGTTTTACCTTGATATGATTTTAATTTTTATTATTATTTCTGGATTGAAAGATGCATATTTATATGTAGATTATTAAACACTGATCTTTTTGGTTTCATAAGCACATTAGGATTTTATGCAGATTTTTATATGCTTTTATGCAAAAAAAATTATGTTTTTTTATGCAGAATTTAATTTTTTGTATATTATTTTTATATTTTTTAGATTTTTATATATTTTTTTTATTTTAGGCGGGCTGGCCCGTAGCCCGCCAACCCACTCATAAAACGGGCCGGGTTGCTCAATTCAACCCATTTTGTCAAAACGGGCCGGGGCGGGCCAGCCCATTTTAGGCGGGCCAGTGGCGGGGCGGGGCGGGGCGGGGCGGGCTGGCCCGTATTGCCAGCCCTACTTTTTCCGGCTTTGAAGACCCCTAATGGCAGACTTGGATTTAAAAAATCATCAATGGTCCTTTTTTTAATCTGAAACTATCTGTAGATATTCTATAAATATGTTTTGATAACAAATGATTTATTTTCTATCCTTTTCTCTGCGTACAGCATTTTTTTTTATTTGTGATAGAAATTAGAAAGGACAACATGATATTTTACTATGTAAAACGTATAAATTATGGACTTTAATAATCTCATCCAATAAAAAATAAGTTCTCTCCTATTATAGAGATAAATTATGTACCGAATCACCCACTTGTAAAAAAAGATAAAAAAGAAGAATAACATAAAAATTGATGTACGTATTGGAGAGAAAAATACTCTCGGATATTTTCCCATAAATTATAGATCAGCTAGAAAACTCAACAAGTCAATACAAGGGTACTCATCCACACCACATGAATTTAACAATTGTTTCTTCGGTTTTTTTATGAACTTTATGAATGATCAATAAATTCTACATATAGCAGTATAATTAAAATAACATTACCTTAAAATAATTAAAATTTAAGGGTTTATCATCTATCATTTAACATGACCACAAAATGTTATGTGTGGGGCCCACAGCAAAAAGAAAAAGAAAAAACTCTGACACACAAAACGAATCTCTATAACATAACACAACCACTTTTCCTACAACATAACTCTTATAAAACCCAAAATTTAAACCACAAAATGCTCCAAAATATTTTGAACACTCGGTACACTGGCTCTATCAAGCCAATCGTTCATGATCTCGTGGTGATGGCTTGGGATTGGCACCAAACCATACACGTATCGAATCTCAAATAGAATTTCTAATTTAAAATGAAAAGAGAGGGTATGAAAAATTACTCTTTTTTTCTTCTGTCATGAACTAGCAATATACAACATAAACGTTACTACAGACACACGTTGCATTTACAATAATCAAGAAATTGTTACAAGCAGCAAGGTCTCTACAGTCCAATGCATTGGGAGCTTCAGGGCCCCTCATTTCTTCTGTTGTCAGGTTATATCATGTATAAAGGATGGACCAGAACCTAAAAGTATTTTAGTTCTATTGGTATTTACAATCACAACTCAAATGAATCTCATTCTTGGAGATCCACCAGGTGGTGTATGGGCTTTGTATAGAGATGATTCATAACAAGGATCAAGAGTGAATGTAGCATTTGATCTCACTGGATATGACGACATGTCATTCCAAGTGTAACTATTTTGTCCCATTATTGTGTAAGATGGATGAGGAGGAGAAAAGAAACAGCTCTGATGTGCTGGCCCATAATGTCGCAATGGACTTGAAGTGGGAGATACTGGTAAAGATGTGATCATTCTTGAGTTATCTCTGAACAAAGGAATTACAAAAGAAAGTCAGTCCAAAATCCAAGTAACATAACAATGATGAAGAATATGTCGAGATGTAAATCCCATGCCTTAATTATAATTCACAGGTGGATATTTTACCTTGGATTCCTTGATGTACGTGGAGCTGCAAGAGCTGGCTTTGTTGCATAATCTCCATCAAGTGAAGTTATACTTGTTCGATTGGAATGAAGCTCAAAAACAGGCTGCAAATAGTTACAAAATGAGAAAGATAATTCCAGCCCAACATTGGCAATGGAAACAGATATTCAGAAACAGTGCAACTTTTAATTGTATGCAGCCTAATAAGTTATAAAGAAACGCAACTACCAATCCATATATGTGATAGACAATGACCTCTTTTTTCTAACTGCGATGTAGTATTTGTGTAAAACACCTCACTCTATAGTCACAACCAAACAACAAATCACACTTGATTCTCCGCTAGTGATTCATATATAACATGTCTTTATATTCAGTTAGTTTGTAGTTCAATAATACTATACATGAGATGGGCTACATAATGCATCTACATACACAACAACAACAAAATATTAACAAGCCATGAGATAATATCCAGACATAGTATTACAGTGCATTGGATTATAGATAATGATAAAGTTTGTTGGTATTAAATAATTGAATATCATCGTTATATATGTTATCAAGTCAATTGCAACATGTTAATTTTATCAGAACGGAAAATGGTTTATAATGATTATGTAACCGTGAGTTGGAACTAGCATGTAAGAAGTAAAGTAACATTAACTTTTCAAATATAATAAATAAACATCAAATACTATACCGGAGTCCTGCTTCCATCAAACATGTAAGGGAAAGCATCTCTGGTTATGCTCACATTTGCAGCTTTTGTTGCTGATTGATCTCGAATGAAGGGATGGTCTAGTAACTTTAGGGCTGTTGGGCGAGCTAATGGGTCCCTATTTAAGCATAGCTTAATGAAATTCTTTGCATCATTTGAAAGATGCTCGGGGATTTCAGGCATGTCTTTACTGTTCCCAATTTTAAATATGGCAGCTACCTGTTCAGTCCCACATAAAAACAATTTTGGTCCATCATACTCATCAAACAGGATCATACAAGTGAAGGCTAGTTCTGAAATATCTCACCCCTTCATACTGACTCCATGGAGGCTTCGATGTTGCCATTTCAAGAATTGTGCATCCCAAGCTCCATATATCAACTGGAAGGCTATAGCCGTTTGCATTCATTACAACCTAAGAAAGAGAACATCAGGATACAGTAGTTACGGTGAGAGAGAAGAGCAGGAGGAAAGAATGTGCTTTAAGAGGAATTTCAAGATCCAAGAAGAATGGGAAAAAAATTTTACCTCAGGTGCCATCCAGTATGGACTTCCTTTGAATGAAAGCATTGAGGCAGAAGAATTTATCTGGTTCAGAACAATAAAATCTCAGAGACAAATCATCATAAATCAGAACTCAATCCAAATAGGAAATTGATTTTTTTAAGCACTCTAGATTACATTTTATTCATACCAGTAAAATCTTATTCTAAAATATAAAACACTGAAAAGAGAGAGTTTGTGTGTGTGTGTGTGTCTCAGTGTAAAGCATCCTGCATGTGGAGAGTCATGTGTGCTTGCTCTCATGCTCTATGTGGGCGTGCACAAATGTGAGAGAGGGAGTATGTGCATCCAACAGAGAGGAGGAGATGTCAGTGCCACTAGGAATCAGTAGAATTGCAACTTCTAACCTCGAGCAAGATGAGTACTTTTAAGGGATCACTCTCAACTAATTTTACATCACCTGTTGTTTAATTATTTCTCCATACCAGAAAAAATTATTATTATTTACTTTTGAAGTGAAATAGAAGCAAGTTGTTGTTTACAGAATATGAACTTACATGTTTAGCCATTCCAAAATCTGCCAGCTTGATGTCACCATTAGGATCAACTAGTATGTTAGCCCCTTTGATATCCCTGCCAAAAGAAAAACACGATAACAATTTGAAAGAGAATAAAGAAGCTTAAATCCCATGTTATAAATTGAGTAGGAATAACCAAATTACCTGTGTACTGTATTTCTTCCATGCAGATAGGCAAGTCCAGAGACAATCTGCCTAGTATAATTTTGAATAACAGGCTCCTTAAATGCACCATATTCTTGAAGCAATTTATGGATAGAACCACCAGAGACATATTCCAAATAAACAGAAAGTGATTCTTCTACCTGAAAACATGGCATATACATTAGGTATACACATGACTATGGCAATTCTTCAATTTCTCTTGTATACACGGCTATATTAGATATATACATGGCTTCAACAATTCTAAACTTCGAACATTCTAGCATACCAGTTCACTCCCATAGTATTGAACAATGTTTGGATGTGAAAGCTGATTAAGCAAATTTATCTCCTGTAATCAAATGGAGATCGTGTTATAACCTTATGGAATATAAAATGAAACGGACATATTAAAGCAAACTCCAATGCAACTGTGCAAAGAACGGCAAAAGTACAATATTATGTGTTAAAACATTACATTTAAATCTTCATTAAAATACTATAATTACCTGGTTAAGTTGTTTGAGGCACTCTTTTGTTGTTTGATCATCAGAGACAACCCTGACTTCTTTTATTGCACACATTTGTCCGTTTTCACTATGAAACATAGGAAGCAGAATATAAATGATTTCAGTAAATAATAATGTCTGGAAGCAGAATATAATGTCTGGACATTGCCAATATCAACTGCCAGTGTAATATTTAGTTCTTAACCTAAAGATTTGGTCAAACATTATAAATTATAACCACGAGACAGCAGAAAATAGAAACCACAAATTCTGCCTTACGATATTCAAGGAGTGGAAATTATATATGGTAAAAAGCTGTTTCAGGTTACCCCATAAGAGTACTGATAGTAAGTTTTCTTCACTGGAAGATTGAAAAAATCGTAACAATAAAAATAATGAAAATTACCTATTGAATCCCAGATAAACATGCCCAAAAGTTCCCCGTCCTAGGAGCTTCCCTTTCTTCCACTTGGACAGATTACTGGAAATGTTTTCTAACTGTCCATTTGCTCGTGTGTTGGAAAGAGCAGAAGGACTAGTAGGAGAACCCGGTGGAAGAGGCAATGGATGGCACTGACTCCTTCCATCTTCTTGCTTTCCTGTAGGTGAGTCAAGACTCAAAACATGCAATCTTGGATGAAGAGGTGATGTAGGGCTGGTGGGTCCTCTTGACCCAGGACCTGGGCTTTTTGACCTCACATTGAACTTTATATCATCTTGTCCTCTGCATAAACAAATGGCATGGATTAGTATAGCAGTAGATTGGAGAATCACACTTAACATTCCACGTTCTTTGTGTCCCTTATACAGTCAGTGCCAAAAGAAGTGTGTAGATTATAATTTCCAAAATTGAGTACCCTTTAATTCATTGTGATAATTCATTAAAAACAGTGACATAGACATATATTACTGCATAAATGTCATCTAAAACAATTGGAATGTGTAAGAAGCCTGAAGCTGAATTGGGGAGGATAAGAATAGCAGGAGGTACTTAACTTCCTACGTATTAACAAATTTGTCCATCAAAATTAACATCTTTAATTTCCCAAATTAAAGGGCCTTCAATACATATGCGTGAGTGTCTGGGGAAGGAAATTGAGTCAAGCCTTACCCCCGCTTTTTGCGGAGAGGCCGAGTCGAAGCCGGGACCTTGAACATCACATGCTTACCACTGAGCCAAGCCGGCCCTTCTTTAATTTCCCAAATTAACAAAAGGAAAAACCCCCAAATCTCCAATTATCCTAAGAGACTCCTCAAAGTATAAATAAATTGTTAGTCATAATTCACACTAACAAGACACAACAGAAACAATCCTCTAACCCCAATACAAAGCCGGTTAACATAAGGGGGAAAATATTTATTAAAAAAAAAAAAAAAAATTGATCCAGCCTATGCCACAAGTACAAGATGGGGGTCTCGAAAAATGAAGAATAAATTAAAAAATTAAAAAACTGGAAGGAAAAATGTGAAGGGTGGAACCTGTTGGCATTAAATTGAGGAGAGATTGGATGATCGTCGTAGGAGACAGAGGAGCTGAAGCTGGAACCGGAGATGGAAGGAGATCCGACGGCATGATCGGCGGGGAGAGGCAAGGGAAGGTCTTTCTTCTCGGCGGCGCCGCCGCCACCATTGAAATCATTGCTGATCCTGGGTGAATTCCGATTGAAGAGCTCGTCGAAGCTGTTCTTCTTCTTCTTCTTATCGCATTTTTTAATGGTAATTGGAGATTTCATGAAATTAAATTGAAGGCCGCCACGTGGCTCTTCTTCTTCTTCGTCCTTATCGTCATGTTCTTGCTTGTTCTTACTCGACTTTCTACTCCACCAAGCCGGCATTCTAAACAACAATAGCAGAGTAATGAGTGCGTGTTTGTGTGTTATTTGTAAGGTGAAGAAACGACGAAAGAGGTGGAGGAGAGAGAAAGGAGAGAGAGAGAGAGAGAGAAACTGCTTTTTATTAAGATAAGTGAGTGAAGAAACCACTATGTATTATTAACGTGTTCAAATTAACAGTTTCGATTCAAGTATATAACCCTCTTGTGTGTTTTTATTATCTGTTGAAAAACATAAACATTGTTTGGTTTGTTTTGGAAATGGTTTGGTTTGGTGGAGGTGGTATCGTTGGTTTCATTCTGTAGATGACAAATATAAGAGAGATAGATGAGAATCGACATTGGTGATTGTGCGTTACTTTTCTTTTGTGCTTTACATCTCACCGAGCAATTTTGCGTACATTCAGTTAATAAAACATTTAAAATCTTCATACGATGTAACTACTGCATATATTTAAATTAGTATGTTTTTTGTTTATTAACTTGCTCTATACGATTCGTTCTTGTTAACCAAGTTTGCGCGACAATTCTTAATTTACAAGTAAACAAATTAGTAGTGATGGGAATTGGGAAGTGGAAACGATCATTTTTTTTTTTAATTTTTTAATCTTTTTTAGTTTATACTGGGCTTCTACTATCTAGAGATGAAAGCGTGTGGATTGGGACAAAGGGTGAGGGTTGGATTTGTTATTCACGTCCATTTGTTATTTCCTTTGTTTTTTTTTTTTTATGATTCATCGATGTACATGTGACGTGCATGTACGTCATTTACTGCGTCACCTACATCGCTCACCCACTTCAACACGACGTGTACGCCTACCTGTTACCCTCTTTCTGTTCCTCTATAAGCTCCATTGGTATTATTAACATTTTTCTGCCTTTTCTGTGATTATCACAAATCTTGTTCTATGTAATGTTACTGCCTAATTTTTCTTAGTTTACTATATGTGTCTGTTTATTATTTTATTATTTTATTTTCTAGGTTTTTATTTAAATTCAAATATCACTGATCCTAATTATTGTAGAATAAAAATGATGTCGATGTTGTTATATATACCTGTTTTCGTTTACATTCAAAAGACAATAATATATTAGTTTTTAGGTATTTGAAATAAACATCATAAATAATTATGTTTGGATAAAAGAGCAAAACAACGTGAAAGAAATTAATGGAGTGAGTATTTGTATAAATTTAAATTATTGAAACACTTGTGCATTAAATATCATTAGGGATTAGTCTCATTTTATTTTCAGAATACACTCTTTGTTTTAAGTAGGAGTTTTTTTTTTTTTTTTTGGGAGTTATTTTAAGAAGGAGTTAGCTCCGAGACAGTATTCTGAAAATAAGAGGTAGATGACTGGAAATATTTCCTGAGTTTAAAGACGAATATAAAATTCTACCTGTATTATTATTATTATTTTTAAATAAATACTTTATTGAATATACTAGCTTCTTACGAAAGTTAAATTTATAAAGTCAGGATAATGTATTTTTTTTTTCGGGTACAAAAATTACAAAAGAATTACGGACAGTCAAAATACATTTTATTACATATGAATATGACTTATTCTGGACTACATTTTCTTAGAAAGCAAAAAGCGCAATAAATAAAGCTCTCTCTCTAAAGATTGAATCCTCTTGTAATAAATGCAAGCATTATTTAATATCATTTCATGCGGAGTAATGTAAACTATTATAAATACTAATCAATTTCAGAAAATTTATAAAAGAAACTACACGTGATCGATGTTGCCTATGGGTCCACCAGGATATTAACGTTGGCGGTGGTACATGACTGGGACATATGAATTAAATTTAAAAGTTTAATTCATAATTTTTACTAGTTTATCTTGTATTAATTCTTATTTTAGTATAAAATTATTAGTTATATATCATCCAATTATTTGTTATTTTATTTTTAAAAAAAATTACCTTCTTATTATTGATTAGTATGTTCAGGTGATTAAGTTATAATATAATTCTACAGTAACTACATCAAAATTAAATTGTTAAGCCTACAAACTTCATATAACAAACTATGAGAAATTTATTGATCAGTAGATTTATAGATTTTGATATTTCAGCATGCATGTTCACTTATGATCCAAAAAATATGCATGTTTTTATAGTCCATTTAGCATTTTAAAAATGCAGCTTAAAGTTAAAGCATAACATCTGTAGTGAGATCGAAAACAATGTAAATTTTTTTTTTTCCGTAACCTGATTTTTAATGTAGACATGAACAAGTGCCTGAAAAGCTTTTTAAGCACATGATAAAATAATCTATATAGATAATTACTAAAAGCGGTATGTGATTTTGAGTTTAAGATTAAAGAATTTATATCCATAACGAATCCAAAAGAAAAATATAATCCAAGATTAATTAACCTTGTATCCAAAAACTAATTAGAACTGTGAAAACCCAGTAAGTATTATTTTATTTTATTTTTATAAAATCAATAATTAATGTGGGTGGCGTAGATGAGGAAATAAATGGTTGTATGGGTCTTGGCCTAATCGTATCGTATAACAAGATAGATGTCACTCCTGATTGGACTTTTAAAATTTGTCGATTTTTTCGTACTGAGTTTTGCACATCACTTCGTTTTGAACGCTACAAGGGGGACATGTGTGGTGGACTAGTGTCACCGCAAACCAACTTGGCAACTTGGATATGTTGTGTCATGTGTCCTATGGGAAAAATTTAATATGTTGCAGTATCACTGAATTTTTTGGTGCCCTCTCTCACAACATTATTTTTTTTCTTTTTTATCTCAATTATTTTTCCATTTTTCTCATTTTACCCTCCTATTTATACTAAAGAACCACCTAAAAATAATGTCCCAGATCACTTTAAATAACCTCGTGTCCTGTATTGCCAAAAATAACCATCAGGACTCAAGTCAACCCATATCCATTTATTTGAGATATTATTTGATCTGATGTACCTTAATTAATGCTCTTTTACACAATGTTGTTCAACTTATGCGTACAAGCTACGGTAGTTACATATCCATCCAAAAAAAATTGTACTTATACAAAGGGTAAAGTATGTGTTATTTTAAAGGATATATATAAAGTTGTATCATTTTAAGAGAGGAATAGATAGATAAAGGAGGAGAGGAAGAGTTGACAAAAATAAAAATAAAGATGTGGGTACCACCTCTTTGTGAGAGTGAAAGGATGTAAGTTATGTCATTTAAAAGAATAAACACTTTTCCCTTATATAAATTATATTTGTCACTATTTTAATAAAAAATACGTTATAATTCTTCAATCTTTAAGCAATCTTTTATATCTTATATTATAAATACATCTTGTGTGAAATTAATATTTATTAAAAAAACAAAAAATAAAAGAAAATACTACACAAAAATCAAAAAATCACTAATAGGAAGTTATACTATCTTACATGAGAAAATATTTTTCCTATTTTTATATGAATAATGTTGAACTACTTAAAACTCACTCTTCTCGCTTTTTTTCCTGCTAAATACATGTCCAATCAAGCATGTGCATTTTATACTATCACTAGAGCATGTATATACGTACCAAAAAAATTTGGGTTGGCTTCTCAAATTTGAGATATTACTATTGGTATGGATTAGTTCCTCGCCCCTTTAAATATCATGTTTCATTAATTAATGCAAGATAAAATGATAATTCAATCTTTAACTAAAATTAAATATTTAATTTTCAATTCCTTAAAATTCTTACTCCAACCCAAAAATAAACTCACATGCATACAAAATTCCGTCACTGCACCCTCGCTCCTTCCTGAAAAACCCTTCATTAATCTTATACATATTTTTTTTACAAAGTTACTAAATAGATACGTGAAGCAACAACCAATCTTACTATTGGTTGTACATATGAACTAATCTTTACACCTTAAAACAATTAGAATATCAATTGATGAGTGGTTCGATGCATTTAATCATGAATGATATTATATTCATATTACCATATTGGCAATTTATTTGGAAATGGATATTCTCATGTCTAATTTAACATGATCATGTCATGTGATAGGATTTTAACCATTAATAATTAAATTAACGGTGATGATCGTGTAACTTCCTATCTTTAATTTTTTTCTCTCTCATTCCTTATCATTATTAACTCATCCATGTATGGTTATGATTGCCCCACATGATATGATCATGTTATAATTAATTAATACATGAGAGGATCCACTCCCAATCGCATGACATGATCATGTTAAATTAGACATGAGAGGATTCATTTCCTAGATGGGAGCGGATCCTCTCATGTATTAATTAACATGATCATGTCATGTGAGGCAATCATAACCATACATGGGTGGGCTAATAGTGATAAAGAAGGAGAGAGAAAAATTTAAAGATAGGAAGTTACACAATTATCACCATTGATTTAATTATTAATGGTTAAAATCCCATCACATGACATGATCATGTTAAATTAGACAGAGAATCCATTTGAAAATGCTACGTCCCTCCCAATTGTAACCTAGGTGTTTTGTATCATTATTGTCATTTATGATAGTGGGCACACGTAAATCCAAATTAACAACTGGATGATACATTGTACATGGAGTGCTATGCAAGTTGGGGGGGGGGGGGGGGGGGGGGGGGGGGGGGGGGGGGGGGGGTTGGGGGGGGGGGGGGGGGGTTGGGGGGGGGGGTTTGTTTTCTTTTTTGTATTGCCTGGGTTTGTACGTAATTAAATTTTGTCAACTAACTGCTCAAACCTATATAAACAATATAAATAAGAGAGAATATATTTTTACTATCAAAATTTTTTACTATTAATTTACTAGCAATCTAATCATCATTTGATCAAAGAAAGAATGTTAAAAAGTTTATGAAGAGAGAGAAAATGATGATTAGATAAGTAGTGAAATTTTTTAGTAATAAGAATATCTCTCTTCTATAAATAAATGCATATATTAAACAAAACACTTTTTTGCGCTACGAAAATGTATATTGTATGTTATCAAAAAAAAAAAATATGTATATTGTAAATTTCCGTAAATAAGAATTATATATGTACAGACACAGAGGGTACCTTGTTAGCTAAGAATGAACTTAGAAAAGATGGAGAGAAAGAAAAAGAAATAAAGCGAAAGCTAGGTCCGTAGGTTATATAGGAAGAGAAAAATGGTGAGCTAGAAAGAAATAGGTCGTAGCAATCTGATTACTACAAGATTCTATGGGATAAATACAAAGTGCCATGCACTTACTGTAACACCGAGATTATGGATCCGTTCGTGCTATTATAACTTTATTGATAAAATAATATTTTGAATGAATATTTGGGAAGTATATACAGAGTTACTAAATTATATTAATTTAAAAATTAAATGAAAGTATTAATTAAATATATTTAAAATGAATCTTATTTCATATCACTGTGATGGGCTCAATTGATATTTAAAATAAAAAATAAAAAAATATCGAACTATATCTTGTATGTGACTTTCATGAGAAATTTGTTACTTTATCTAATTTTGGGACACTGAATAAAGTGCCACGCTTGGATAAAAAAATTATCAGACTGTCACGTTAACAGTAAATTTTTCCAAAATGTCACGCGGCATAATTCGCTACATAATGTAGCGAAATATGTCACGTGAGGACGCACAGAACCAAAAATAACACATGTTAATTTTTGAGAAATTCGTTACCTAGGGTAGTGAATTTCTCAAAATACGAATTTCTCAAAATTTGACATGTGGTATTTTTGGTTTTGACGTGGCATATTTCGTTACACTGTGTAGCGAATTACTTGCATGCATAATTCGCTATATTGTGTAGCGAATTATGCCGCGTGGTATTTTGACAAAATTTACTATTGGCGTGTCAGTCTGATAATTTTTTTATCGAAAGATAATAAAATGATCACTATCCCTCTCATTTTCTCATTTCTCTGCAAACAGAAAGTGATTCTTCTACCTGTAAACATGGCATATATACATTAGGTATACACATGACTATGGCAATTCTTTAATTTTTCTTGTACACACGGCTATATTAGGTATACACATGGCTTCAACAATTCTAAACTTCGAACATTCCAGCATACCAGTTCACTCCAATAGTATTGAACAATATTTGGATGTGAAAGGCTGAAAGCTGACAAAGCAAATTTATCTCCTGTAATCAAATGGAGAACGTGTTATCACCTTAACGGAATATAAAATGAAATCAGGCATATTAAAGCTAACTCCAATACAACTGTGCAAAGAACAGTAAAAGTATAATATTATGTCTTTAATTTCCCAAGATAAGTCCATACAGGTAGCTAGTCTAGAACTGCTAATTTAGGCTTTTAACACCAAATTAACCGAAGGAAGAACCTCCAAATCTTCAGTTATCCTGAGAGACTCCTCTTAGTATAAATAAATTGTCGGTCAGTTCAGACAAACAAGCCACAACAGAACAACCTAGGGGTGGTAAACGAGTCAGGACCTTTGACTCGGCTCGTAAAAGTCTGAGCTCGTTTAATAAAAGTTCGTGTTGGAACCAGTCTTGGACTTGTATAAAAGCTCGTTTAATAAAAAGACCTCATGCTCTAATTCATAAGCTCGGCCTTAGAGTCTCCCAGGCTAGCCTAGTCTATAAATATTTATTTATATTTTTTATACTACTTGTAATAACTCTCTCTCATCAATTTATTTCACCCCATTTTATTGGTTTAGCAGACTTTTTGAATGATTTTATTCTATATTATGCTATTTGGATATATATTGAATTTATGTATATTTATAGAATTACTAGTGTTGTTCTATATTATCCTTCATCCTCCTTCACACAAACAAACCCACAAAAACTCATTCGTTCCACTGTGCACTGCTTGTTTGTGTCAAATTTTTTTTTTTTGTTGGCACTTTTTTTTATAATGGGCTAAGATAATATAACTTGTTATCTACCTTCTCTCACTTTAATTTTTATTTATTTATTGTAAACTTTGTAAATTATTGCTGTAAATTGGAAGCTAAGGTTTCTATCTGGAAATTGATTTTTTGTGGAATTTTGTTCTCTTATTTTTATTCTTTAACATGCTAACAGGTTAAGACAGGTTTCACACAGGCTTTTATTTTTTGTAAATAAACCAGGCCACATGCCAATATTATATTCGTGACAGGTAACAGGCTAAGGTCAGTCGGACACGTTTAAATACAGGCTTAGTCCGTTAAGATCAAAACTCGGCTCGGTCCGTTAACACCCCAACCTAAGGCTCTAACCCCATTTACAAAGCCGGTTAACTTAAGGGGGGAAATATTAAAATAAAATAAAATTGACCCATAAATAAGCAATTAAAGACCCAATGTTTTGTTATACAAAAATTAAAAAGAGACCCAATGTTTATCCCCAACCTAGGGTCGTTTCGATGTATTTCGGAAAAAAAGTATTTTTTATGCCTTGTTATTTTGGAAGTACTTTTTACATAAGATAAAATTATTTAAATTTTGAAAAAATTATCTGGGTTTCAACTTATGCTTTTTATAGAAATTAAAATTTTTAACTTACAAAAAAAGTAGATTTATTACTCTCTCTTTTTTTTGTGGCTTCTGCATTTTTTTAAAAGGAGATATCCAAATAGACTTTGTAATAAAAATACTTTTTTCTCTTTAAAAAAAGCAAATTTTAACTAAAAAATTCATCCAAACGCCCATATGCCACAAGTACAAGACAGGGATCTCGAAAAATGTTGAATGAATTAAAATTAAGAAACTGGAAGGAAAAATTGTGAAGGAAAATTTTTTGACGGAATCTATTTTCCTCGAAAACCATCACAGTAATTTTCGACGGGAATTCCATTGAAATTTTTTGACGGAATTTGTTTTCCGCTGAAAATCTTTACATCAGTTTGCGACGAAAATTCATTGATTTTTTTGTCTAAAATTTTTGACGGAATACATTTTCCGTTGAAAATGCATCACAATAATTTTTGATGAAATTCCATTGATTTTTCGTCCAAAATTTTTGATAAAATCTTTAATTCCGTCAAAAAAATTGTTATCAACGAATAGAAATTCAGCCTAAATTCCGTCGAAAATGAAGTTTTTGACTGAATTTTTGTCATTTTGGACTGAATTTTTCTGTAAAAAAAATGAACTTTTCTAGTAGCTGATAAATCCGGTTGGCATTAAATTGAGGAGAGATTGGATGATCATCATAGGATATGGAAGGAGATCCGAAGGCATGATCGCAGTGGATCGAAATCGTTGCTGGTCATCGGTGAATTCCGAGAGAAGAGGTCGTCGAAGCTCTTTGACTTATATTTCTTCGACTTGTTATTCTTATAATCGTTCCTAACGGTTATAGGATCTTTCATGAAATTAAATTGAAGCTGCCACATGGTTATCCTCGGTCTGTCTCTACTCTGGCTAAACTCAATCTAACAGTTAACTTCTCAGCTTAATTTTTATCAAAATATACTTAAATTTATGATTAATTTATTTATAGAAATAATAAAGCTACTCTAGAATATAAACTCATAATTAAGACTTTTAGAAAAATATAAATCTTCCCCATATGAAATGATGTGTGTCGGCTCATCATCCCAAATAAACTTCTACAAGTATTAAATTACTTTTGTATAAAGAGCAAACCAATTTTAAAAACATCAAATAAATTAATGGAGTAATTAGTATTTGTATAAATTATTAAAACACTTGGAAGATTTTTTGTGGTTAGAGATGAAATTTTTGTGTATTAAATTTCGTTGGAGAATTAGTCTCATTTTAAATTCAGAATATATATATATATGCATTTCAAATAGGAATTAGCTCTGATCCGTATTACGAGGATTAGAATATGACTGAAGATATTTTCTTAGTTTATTAAAAAAATGACGAATATGAAGTTCTACCTATATTTATATTTATTTTAAAAAAAATACTTTATATAAATTTATACTTTATTATCGAATACTCGCTTGTTACTTTATCAAATACTTTATCGAATACTCGCTAGTTGCTTCTTACTACAATTAACTTTATCGAATATTCAGCCATCGCCATTAACATGATTAATGATGATCGTCCTGGATATTCTTACTGTCAATTGCTGTGTAGCATACTCGATCTGATTACTACGAGATTCAATAGGATAAGGGTGCATCAGATGTATTGTTACATAATATATATTCTGCAATTTATTTTTAATTATGTATTTTTTAGTGTATATAATTGTAATATTAAAATTATTTTTTTTAATTATGTATTCTCAAAAATATATAGTTAAAAAAATGGTTACAGAAATGAACAGTTTCATTCCTTAAAATGAAATGAATATATTAAATATATTTAAAATGAATTTTATACTTTCATGTTACTTTGTTGGATTCATTTCTTAAAAAAAAGAACAAAACAACGCATGCGAATTGAAAATGAATAAATAAACCTGCGTAATTAACGGAATTGATTTATGGGTTTAACTTTTCTTATGTTGTAGGAGAGAAAAAAAGTAGATAAAAGTTAAATGTGGATCTCATATTTTATATTTAAAAAGAAAAGAAAAATTAATTGGCACGAAAAACGAATTTATGTAGGAAAATGATGTACTCTCATGTAGCAGCATGAAAGTATTATTTCCCTTGATTTATATATTTCTATTTTGGGAGTGAATAAAAAATAGAATTAAAAGCGAAACCCCAACTAATTAATATCCGGCAAGATCGTCATCCATCATGGGACCCTGTGATCTTTAAATATAAATCATGTTTAAATCAGACCAACTCCTCTTAACTACCTTTGGATTTAGAGATATTGATGATAAGATATTATAAGATGTGTAACAACTATGCACTTATGTATAATTTTATATACTCTTTCATAAAATCAACTCAATTTGTTAAGCTCTTTTTTATATTTAAATATTGGGTATTATAGTTCTCCCCAAGGAAGCGTCACTTCTCTTGTTGCAAGCACAATTTTTGCAATTTTTTATGCGGGGCCCATTTATTGTAAAAAAAAAATAAAAAATCTTTGTGTCTACATGAAGGAGGTGAGTTCTCAGGTAACATGAGAAACTCAATCCCTTTAAATATTATGGGTGTGTTTGATTGTGTTTTGATTTTTTTGTTCTTAAAACTGTTTTGTAGAATAGTTTTTAAAAACTGATTTTCAGAGTAAAAAAAAGAAAAAATCTGTTTGATAAATTTGTTTTGGAAACAATTTTAAAAATAAAAAAATCTGCTTGATAAATTTGTTTCAAGAACATGTTTTTAGAACAAAAAAAATTAAAAAACGCATTTGATAGTTATTTTTTAAAACAATTTCTCTTGGCGCTTGAGTACCTCACCATTTTAATTGCCACGCAGCCCTCAATGCTATGCGGAATGTCATCCCCAGAAAAATTGTGGAAAACAAACCCATTTTCCCACTGTCCAAACATCACTATCCCTTCAATACAAAACCATTAATAATAATAAAAATAATCAAAATCACTGATACCCAAACCAAAAAATCACACAAATTTAGGATGAAAATCTGCAAAACAACACCGTAATCAAGCCAAAATATAAACTTAGTGTCAGATTTGATAAAAAGAACACCAAAAGGTGCACGATTATTCCTTTACACTACTCAACGATCGTGGACGGGGTGTTGTTTGCTAGGCGCGAAAGAAGAAGGGGTTTTGAAAAAATTTTAAAGATGCAAGGATGTCTTTCAATATTGTTATTGATAATTATAAAAGTGCCATTAATGAAAATAGGTTATTCTCCGTGTTTTGGATGTTTTTGGAACAAAAAAATTGGAAATGAGAACGAAAACAAATCTGAGTTGTTTTGCATTTTCAGTTCTAAAAACAGCTAAAAGGAAACTGTTTTCAAAATTAATTTTTGCAAAACTCTTCCCATCAAACAAATTTTTCTGTTTTTAAAAACAAAAAATTGTTTTATAAAGAGAGTTAATTTATTACATTATTTTATTTGTTTTAATATCATATCTTTTTTTAGATACGATTTTTTTTTCTCTTTGAGGTTTAATATTCTTATCTAGATGCATTTTTTTACAATATAAATTCAATTTATAATAAATTATAAAATAAATCAAAAATTGATAGAGAAATAAATTAGGGGAAAATACATTTTAAAAATAAAAAAATTATTTTAAATATTTATACATGAATAATATAATTTAAATATTAATAATATATAATTGCATGTGTAATTCGAAGTCTTTGGTTTCCAGGTTGCATCTTTGCCTTCAATCCGTAAAATGTAATTTTTTTGGGGGGGCTTATTATAATTCACTTTTTAAAACATAACGTCTTAAATTCACATATTCTTATAATATGTCTCGCATTTATACTAATTGAGTTGTCTAAGGCTTCTATAAACTAACAAGTTTAAAATGATAAAGGAGAAATCAATTCATTTAATAAAAGGCATCGTCCTATAATACGAGTTTTTTTAAATCTGCATCATACGAGTTTTTTTAATATGAGTGAAAATTGAACACATAACATAATACAATTTACTCAAATCTTTCACCAAAATTATCTTAAGTTTTAGATAAGGTCAAGTTACAAATTATAGCCCGGGCCAAATTACAATTTTAACCCGGGCCAAATTATAATTAAAGGGTTTGCATTTGTCATTTAACATGACACAACAAATTTTTCTACACACACAACATTTTGTGGGACCCATACTTTTTAAAGAAAAAAGAAAAAAATAAAATCACCGCACGCAAAATGAATCTCTATAACATTACATAATCACTTTTCCTACAACATAACTCTTATAAAACCCTATAATTAATCATATAATTATATATAATAAGTATAATTTGTTAAAATTTAGCCCGGGCCGAGGCCACACCTAAACTACATGTGGCTCCGCCATTGATTTCTCTCATATAAAATGAGATAAATATAACCCAAAAAGGTAAGGTTGGGGCAAAATGAAAAAAATTGGAATAACACCAGAAAATGCATGATCTTGTACTACCCAACAATGATGATGGCTTTGTTAATTTTTGTGTGTGTCCATATAAAATCAATCTAAAAATTGCGCACCTCTTAAAAAACAAAAAACTTTTTTGGTGAATCACTTTTCACACGTTTGATTCTCCTCATGGGTAAATGTCTAACGAGAAATGATTGGATTGAATCCAATGATCATGTCTTGATCAAGCTAAGAGCATCCAGAATCCGATGTCTAACTTACTAGAGTAAAGTTGGGTCGATCGCTCAAATTGTTGCAAAATGCAAACATAACTGTACTGTTTTGAAGCTTATGATTATAGGTGTATTACGAATTAGTCAATACAAAGTAGTTATTAGAAAATGCAAATGTTGCATACACACTAGAAGAGTTGAACGCCCTTTCCCTCTTTCTTTTTGACCCCTTTTCACGTTTCCTCAAACAGACTCAAGCTAAATTTAGGCGATTCCGAATTCAATATTATAAAAGTCAACGCTGACATAGTGTAATGGCCCAAAAACTCCATACAGATCCATCATATTATAAAATATATTGCATGCGTCGTATGAAAAAGCCAAGTCCAATATTCAAACTCTTTGTTCTCACTACTTTTTATTAAAATATTGATAAAATTTAATTTTAATTTGTAGAGGGTATAAAAAATCTATGCAAAAAAAAAACTATACAATTATTTAATGAAATTAATATTTTTCATTTTAAAGAATATAAAATTATGTCATTTTAGCCAAAATTCTTGTGTTTATGGTGAGAGATATAGAAATCATAGTGGAAGAAATTGAGAGATTTTTTTTAAAATTTAAATATTAAACAAAAATACTAATTTTAACTAAAATGACGATATCTAAAAGGACAAATATTTTTCCGTATGTAATAATATATTATTACATAATTTATGAGTTTGACAATGAGGATTTTTTTTTTTTGACAATGAGGATTCTTAACTGTTTACTTTTGACGCAAGACAATTATTTTATTATGTTGTCAAATATATATGATTTTTCTTATTGTGATTTGGTGGTCCATCTGTGCATATTTTCAGAAATCTACTTGTATAGTTTAGTTATGAGCTTCTCTCGTGTTATTGTAGAGAGAAATATTATAAGACCCACCATATTTAAAAATAAGTTAATCAAATACATTTTTTAGTCGGGAGAATAGTTTCTCATCCAACAAAGAAACTATTATCCCTTTAATCAAAGGCAAGCCATTACAACTAGAATTAAGATATTTATAAAAAAATATTACTTGCATCTCTTCTGTTTTAAAAATAAAAAAGTATAGGAGTGACTTCAAAGGATAGAAAGCTTTTAACTTATGTTCCTTTTAAATTTAAAGAATCCTTCACGATTAGCTATTAATTACATAGTTAATTATATAAGTATTTCATAGGAAAGAATGTTAGAATTGTTTTTTTACATATATTTTAAAAGTTGATTAATTATTTTTTACGTTGACAACCACGTACTAAAAAATAACGTGAACAACATGTATCAGATGAGGTTTCTAGTATGAGTTTTATAAGAGTTATGTTGTAGGAAAAATGATTGTGTAATGTTATAGAGATTCGTTTTACGTGCCTTAATTTTTTTTTTTTGTTTTGAAAAGTGTGGGCCCCACAAAATGTTGTGAGTGTAGGAAACTTTGTTGTATCGTGTTAAAGAACAAAACGAAAACCCTTCTAGTATATTAGTAGAGATTAACATTTTTCTTGCAAGCAACTTCAAAAAAACATTGTTTTGGAGTTTTAAAAACAAATATAGCGTATTCTAATACAAATTATAATATAAAATGAAACTGTATTTTTTTTTCTAAACCCAAAAAATATCATTTTAGGGTTGAGGGAGATAATTTTGAAAAAAATAGTTTTTTCAATATATTGATTAGATGAATTGTTTCTATGAGAATTCATAACATTATAAATATTTTATTCGAGATTTTAGGTTATCATTTATAAAATAAGAAAAGTATGCTGCTATTTTTATTTATCTATTACGGCTCATCATCAATCAGTCATTTTTATTTTCCTAAATTTTTTTCTTATTAAATGTCTTAGTAAATGTTTGAGTTAAAGTAATAAAAAAAACACTCATTTAAAGTGAGCTTGTTTGTGAAGTGTACAAGTAATTAATTATCTATCATAAACTTACTTTAAAAAACTAATATATCATCTTAAACTAATGCCAATTATCGATCCTAACACAAATCAAAATTTACAATTAATCATTATTATAAATAAAATTAATTATAATGGTTAGTAAAAAAATTGGATTGCATTTCCAAAAAAAATAAAATTGGATAGGTATAAGAGGAATAATAAACTATATATATATATAAGGTGCATGGAATGAAGGTCGTTCCAAATATTTGAGAATACGTGACTTGTGAACTTTGTTTTGGGTTGATGAATTAGTCAGTTAGAAAATACGGAGCAAAAGACGAAAACGGACTTCCATTGAATTGCACCTCTCTCTCTCTCTCTCTTGTTTTCTTGCCCTTCGCCTCCGCAAACGGTGTTCTTCCAGACATTCTCACTCTCACATCTCTCTGACTGTACCTCCTTTCCTTTCTCTCTTTCTCTGTTCTTCTTGAACGTTGATTTCTGGTTCTTTCAGATTATTTTTCTATCACTTTTTTTTCTTCCTTCACGTGTACTTTCTTTCATTCAATCTCACCTCAATGATGAATATCTATCGCAATGTCCATCTCGAGACGCATCAGCATCATCTGAAACTCACTTCCTCTTTTTGATCCTTCAATTTTCCGTACGTATTACATAACAGGTACATTTCTATAGCCAATCCAGGTTTTCAGACTCAATAATCATAATTTTCTTGGACATTAATTATAAATCTTGAATAATTTAATTAAACGGTTCTTTAATTTTCTTTCTCTCTTTTTCGTAGTATATATATATATATATATTTATAAAAGTACGTTGTACGTACTCCGTTCGGTTGCCTGGAAAATCATAATCTGAATGTATGTAAATGGATCGGTTTGTTTGTTTGTTTCTTACTGTAGTGTGGAGTGTCAAATTGTTTTTCGTGCATGAGTGAATTATCAAGGAAGTTGTTAAGTGAGTGGAAGAGGAAGAGGGAGAGCTGAATATAAATAGAGACCGGAGAGACTCGAGAAATGTCGAATCTGGAGGCGGCCGGAGCGAACTCGCTGATGAGGCGGCCATCAAGAAGCGCCGCCACGACGTTCAATTTCGAGGTATTCGACAACGAAGTCGTCCCCTCCTCACTCGCTTCCATCTCACCTATTCTCAGAGTCGCCAATGAGATCGAAAACGAGCGTCCCAGGGTTGCCTATCTATGTATGTTGTTCACCTTGCTTAATTTCACATTTATCATCATCATCGTCATCATCATCGATCGTGTGCAACTGCTCTGTAATTTGTTTGTTGGAAAAAAAAAAATGCAGGTAGGTTCTATGCCTTCGAGAAAGCGCACAGGCTGGATCTGAGTTCCAGCGGGCGTGGTGTGAGGCAGTTCAAGACGTTGTTGCTGCAGCGACTGGAGAGGGTTAGTATATATGTCGTCTCATTTGTTTTCTCTTTTTCAAACCGTTTTTTATGTTTAGAATGAATGGCATCATTTTTGCATTTGAAATGAGATGTGACTATATGAGGGGAGGAGTGCGTGAGAGCACAGTAAGTAATTTTCTTCATGCAAAACGTTGTATTATAGAGTTTAGACCGTTGGTTGATTGTTCGTTAGTATATATCAGTCATTAATCAGGTGCATTTACATTACTAATTTATTTATAATAGAACAATACTACTTTGTCTTTGTATAGTTATGGCTTATATATATATATATATGGTAAGCATGGCTTATATTTTAACTTGAAAAGATTTAGTTGCTGTGAATGCAGTATGCACTACATTATAATTCATATTTATTCGACAAAAATTATAATTTAAATATGCTATCTTTAGTCAGCGGACTAAACATAACATATTTAAATTATAATTTTCAAATTAACTATGATATTCTTTCGGTGAATTTCCAAACTTCCTTTTATTCCACGGAAAAGTGTTTTTTGTATTTTAAGCTTCGGCTGAAATCATATTTTGAGATGCATAATCATGTTTAAATACAATTTAATTATAATTTTATCAATTATATTATTTGTGGTTAATATTTCTCATTATGAATAAAATAAATTTATTTCTGATAATATAAAAAGACAATGTTTTTCTTATGTTACATGAGACATAATTAAGTGAGTTTCACAATTAAAAGAAAAAGAAGAAGAAAAGGAAATGCTGACTCAAATTTTGATATGTGTAATATGAGATAATGATTCTTAGATAACATGAAAAAAATATTTGGGAACGAAACTCGCTGTATATCTTCAAGGTGCAAATAATTCATACATGCTATGGCTCTCGTATTCAAAGGACATCTATGTCTGCACTAATTTTTCAGCTCAAGTTTAACACTTGCATTATTAGTTATTACTATTAGCTTTATTATATGTTATAAGATATTTCTATTACCAAATAATATTATTACCAATTTTATTTTTTTATTTAATTTTTTTTGGTAAGCTTATTACCAATTTTGTTATCATATCTTAATCGTTGATTTTTATTAATCAACTGTTATCATTCATTATGAATTAATAATTAATTAACAAATTTTATTTCTAAAAATAATAACCATTTATTAACGAAAATCAGTGGTTAAAAAATGATTGTGACATTAATAATAATATTATTTGATAGTAATAATATTCTATCCCCTTTAAATTACAAACTACAATTATTACATTATTATATATATATATATATTTTGGATTTTTTTTGTTGAGAAAATGTAAATTGAAATATATAACTTGTTTTATTATTTTAAAAAGAGGAAGGTTATACTTACGATGTATTTTTCTTTACAATCTCTTACAACAATATCTTAACCGTTGATTTTCGTAAATCAACAGTTATCATTTATTATGAATTAATAATTAATTAATGAGTTTGATTTGCAAAAATAATAACCGTTGATTGATGGAAATCAACGGTTAAAATATATTTGTAAGAGGTTGTAAATAAAAATGGACGGAAGCAATAAAAAAAGAAAAAAATATGGCACGAAAATGAATATCTATAATATTACACACTCTTCCGATGTAATAAACATAAAACCCATATAGTAAAATCACTTTTCGGTTATTCTTCTTTCCGTGGCAAATCATTCGAAGCACCTATATTCCCCGATTACCCGCCGAAGATCGATGGCGAAGGGGAGGTCTTCTAAGTAGATGAAGAATTCATTTGTTCCGTTCCCATTAACTCAATAGGGCTATAACTTTTAATATCCCTTTCATTTGGAGAGGGTATTGGTAAAGAGCGGCAGCCATTTTATACCGACTTCAACTTACACAATTTCTCAAACACTAGGACAATGCAACTAGTCTTGCCTCTCGAGTTAAGAAAACAGATGCGAGGGAAATCCAGGCTTATTATCAGCAATACTATGAACATTATGTCAGAGCTCTTGACCAAGTTGATCAGGCAGACAGGTACATACATACTATGAATTTTCGTAGTTCTTATTATGAATCATCTCTCTTCAATCCTCGCTTGTAGCAAATTTTCTTTATTACATTTCGTTATGTGGTTTTTTGAGACCGGAATATGTCGTTAACCTGTTCCTTCTCTCCCTCTGCCCTTGAAATTGTGATTCTTTTGCAGAGCCCAGCTCAGCAAAGCTTACCAGACTGCTGGGGTGCTCTTTGAAGTGCTTTGTGCTGTTAATAAGACTGAGAAGGTCGAAGAAGTAGCTCCTGAGGTTAGTCTTGGTTCATATCCTTTCAGTTTCTTTTTGTAGTTAGTGGGTATTTTGCTTTTTTTTTTTCCCCACTTTCAATATTCGAATCCTGGAGGCATTATTTGTGTGGGCAGATTATCGCAGCTGCTAGAGATGTCCAGGAAAAGACGGAGATTTATACACCTTATAATATTCTTCCTCTGGATTCTGCCGGTGCTTCTCTGCCCATTATGCAGCTTGAAGAGGTGTTGCTTCTTCAGCTATTAATATTGAGTCTTTGTGTTTTATTTGGCATTGCACTGACTTCTTTGGCTTTATTTCCTTATTAGATTAAGGCCGCTGTTTCTGCTCTCTGGAATACTCGTGGCTTAAGCTGGCCTAATACATACGAGCAACAAAGGCAGAAAACTGGAGATTTAGACATGCTCGATTGGCTTAGAACTATGTTTGGTTTCCAGGCATGTATTGTGCATGTGAACAATTGTGTGTGGGGGGTTGAAAGATTTATGATTGATTATATTTTTTTTAGCCTCCTGAAATTGTTTATGTATTTGGTTTATTTGGCACAGAGGGACAATGTCAGGAATCAGAGAGAACATTTGATTCTGCTACTTGCCAACTCTCATATAAGGCTACACCCTAGACCTGAGCCTTTCAACATGGCACGTATTTGTCTCTCTCACTTTCTCCGTCTAAGGCCAATCATAATAGACTAAATAAAGCTAAAACAGCTATCAAGATAACTCTAGTCAAAGTTACATTATCATAGCTATTAGAGTAGCTATGATAATGTAGTTAAATTCTGCTTTGCTTTCGGCCAGTAGTTAAATTCTGCTGTTTTTTTTTCCTTTTGGTTAATTGCAGCTTGATGATCGTGCTGTTGATTCAATGATGAAAGATCTCTTTAAGAATTACAAAACATGGTGCAAATTCTTGGGACGGAAACATAGTTTACGGTGAGATATAACAGTATCAGCATCAGTGGACATTTGTGCATTTTTACTTTTACCTCGTAAGAATTTTAAGAATGAAATATAAAAAGTTTAAGGGTAAAAGTACTTATGATCTTTCACACAGACTTCCTCAAGGTCAGCAAGAGACACAACAGAGGAAGTTACTTTATATGGGCTTGTATCTTCTCATCTGGGGTGAAGCATCCAATGTTCGATTCATGCCAGAGTGTCTATGCTACATATTTCACAATGTGAGTACAGATTTTCCACATGTTTCACAATATCTTGTGCCATAATGTCTTTGCAAATGTAATGTAATTGCTCTCTCTTTTAATCTTTTTAATTTATTAGAAATTCGTGCATGTGCTAATAATGACTAAGTATAACTTTAGATGGCATATGAACTCCATGGTTTATTGGCTGGAAATGTCAGCATTGTTACTGGTGAAAATATCAAGCCTTCTTATGGTGGTGATGATGAGTCATTCCTGCGCAAGGTTATCACTCCCCTGTACCGAGTAATTGAGAAGGTATGCTCTTATGGACATCACAATTCAGGTACCTATGTTCTTTGTGATGACTTGTAAAGTTGTAATAATCATGTTAATTAATCAAGGAAGCCAAGAAGAGCAAAAATGGAACAGCTCCACACTCAGCATGGAGCAACTATGATGATCTAAATGAGTATTTCTGGTTTGTTTTCCTTTAGGACTTTATTACTGAAATTGACTTTGTTGGCTTGTTTCATCATTCGTTAATTGACATTTTTTGTGTTGCAGGTCACCTGATTGCTTTTCTCTTGGATGGCCCATGCGTGATGATGGTGAATTTTTTAAATCCACAAGTGATTCGGCACAGGTATTTATATTCTAAAAAGTTACTGGTCTGATTGTAAAATACTTTATTTGGTTCAGTACTTGTATAAATTTCATATCAGGGAAGAAAGGGTGCTCCAAGAAAATCTGGAAAAACTGGCAAATCAAATTTTGTTGAGACACGAACATTCTGGCACATCTTCCGCAGCTTTGATCGTCTGTGGACCTTTTTTTTACTGGGTTTGCAGGTATTTGCGTCAATTAAAGGAAATGCTTATGCCAATATTTCCCCTTATTGTGGTTATGACAAGGTTTGGCCATTCTTATTACAGATGATGTTCATTATTGCATGGGATGGGATTTCACTGATGGATATCTTTCAGATGGATGTCTTATATAATCTTTCTAGTATATTCATCACAGCATCCATTCTGCGCTTACTTCAAAGTATGATAAATTCACTTAAGTGGCTCTTGATGTAAACTTATCATGCTACTATCAGGATCACTAGTAACAATAATCTTAATTGATGGTCTGATTATCCTATTAGCTAAAGAAGCTTGACATCTTATCTGTTGGAAGTTGCATGAAATCATCATATGAGCAATACAAACTTCATAAGTCATATGAGAAGCAGGATGCCACTGAATTATATTTTAGTTTTTGGCATGACAAGTTCGTATGAAATTGAAATCTTTAAATAAATGATACAATGTTATCAGGGCTCTTTCACTCCCTTTATTCCTTGTAACAGAAGGCAGGTTCATATGACTTGTTCTCAACATCTCCTTCCTATTAATTTTCAAGTATTTTATATTAAGAAAAGAAATTTTGTTATGTCAATTAATAGAAGATCAATCAGCTACTTCCCTTGACGATTTACATGTCCTAAATCATTTAGTGATCCATCAATTAATGCCTAAATTTTTTGTGATAACAATCTCTACAAAGATCAGCCAATGCTTTGCAGATTCTACCTATAAAATTTACCTCCAATATTTAAGATCAAGTTTAGAAATTGTTTTCTTCAATGTTAGTGCTTATTTCTAGCATTTTTCTTCTGGCTAATTCATTTGCCAAATTTGAATCGTGCTACAATTTTATAATGTTTCTATCTGGAAATTCATTTTGAGTGTTGATGTATATACAAGTTTTATAATATCTTCTTTTTTTACCCTTCTTTTTGACTGACCTATTTTGCTTCTTCCTTATTCATATAATTTACTATCATTTTTGTTTTTGTTCCTCTTTATATTTGTTTAGGTATCTTGGACCTGGTCCTGAACTTTCCAGGCTATCATCAATGGAAATTCACTGATGTGCTCAGAAATATTTTTAAAGTCATTGTCAGTCTTTTATGGGTTATCATTCTTCCCCTCTTCTATGTGCATTCCTTCAAAGGTGCACCTCAAAGTCTCAAGCAATTGCTTTCCTTTTTAAATCAAATGAAAGGCATTCCACCATTGTACATGCTGGCAGTTGCATTGTATATGCTTCCAAATTTTCTAGCTGCTATTCTCTTTCTTTTCCCAATGCTAAGGCGTTGGATTGAAAACTCTGACTGGCACATAGTCAGATTCTTCTTATGGTGGTCTCAGGTACTCATGTCTTATTCTCTTACATATCTAAGTATTTCTCTTCATGGTTATAAATTGAAATTATTTTGTTGGTTAGAAGCTTCTTTCAATGTATTATTGTTTATTTTGAAAGTAATGCAAATTTGCACCTGAGCCACTAGAAATCAGTGGGTTTTTTTATTAGTTTGTTCAAATTGAAAAAGACTGATATATGTCATGTGAAGAACATGTAATATTTTCTAGTTAGTACTTTTGCAGGTGTAATCTTTAAAGACCCACGAACCTGTAGTTATTAGTTAATGCATACTGCATGCATGCATTCACACGCACGCGCACACACACACACACACAAAATCACTACCTAGTAGGAATTGACAGTGAAGCACTCTCAGTTTGATGGTTTTTTGCTCTATTTTCTTATTTCATAAGATATTTGACCGTTACACCTAATAACTCTATAGAATGTAATTTGTTGAATCATAACAAAACATTTTTTTGATCATTTATGTCAAATTTTGAACATCAACAAGAAATAAGAATGTAATCAAGTAGTTCATAGTTTCATATATTTAGAAAGTATGAAAAGGGCAGCCTTGTGTTATAAAGATCTCGCTATGCATATGGTCCAGGGAAGGGCCAGACCCATTGTGTGAATCTATAATCGACAGCCTTAAATGCAAGAGGCTAATTACCTGAATCAATGCCCAAAGTCTTTAGCCAAGCTACTCCTGAAATGACATCAACATTTCCCAATTCAAAAATAAAGAATTCAGCTGTCATCTCATATTTTCCCATATTCAATGACAAGGCAGAATAGCAACCTGCTAAATTTTTTTTGTCTGTCTCCTAAACGTATTCCAAACGGTTTGGTGGTGCTTACGGGTAATTGGAATTTTTGAACCAAAGCCCGGTTGATGAAATTATAAGTAGCTTTGATGTCAATCAAAACCAAAACTGCTTCTCTTGCTATTTGACCCCTTAATTTCATGGTTTAGGGCATAGTTAAATCGGAGGCAAAAGAAATTGACAAGTCCATCCAACGCAAGTCTCCATTATCTACATTCTATTCTGCCAACAAACTTTCTTGTTCTTCCCCCGCATCTACTTCTGAACTAGCAACCTCATCCTCTCTAAGAATTGCGAGTAACAAATTTTTTGATGGGCAGAGATGTCTGGGAGCGAAAGCAAGTCCACAATGGAAACATTGTCCCTCTTCTCATCTATGAACGAACTCTTCATAAGACAGCTGTCTAGAGTCTAGACCCACGATTTTTGGAGGAAGTAGATGACCCATTGCTCCCTTTGTTCACTGTTGAAGATGCTGACATTGCCGAGGGAAGAAAACACGTTCTTGCAATTCAGGATGCGCTTGGGTTTGGTGTTTGGGACCAGTTTCTTTGAAAATTCCATTTGGACCATCACTAGAATTGTAAAATAACACATTTTGATTGAAAACAGGTACTGGCCTGAATGTCGTTGCAACCCACTTCCTCTAGGAAACCCTACCGTAGCTGTTGTTGGAACACATAATTCCATCTCCACATCCTTCGCCAAATCCATAACGCATCCAAAGTCGCAAGATTGTGAGTTTCACCTTCACCTTACACCTGATGTCTGGCCGCGACCCTTTAAGAGAGTATCCAAGCACTTGCTCTTCATCATTGATAGAAATTTGAGCCACCAACATTTCGAATTCATCAATGTAATCCACATATCCCTCTTGATGCAAAGTTGATAATCGTTCAAACATACATCCTTGAGATCAATCTCCAAATCTGAGTGACATTTCCTTCGTAAACTCGTCCCATTGTAGATTAGGTCTTTTCTTCTTCAAGAATCGAAACCAATGCACAATATTTCTTTCCATGCTCACAAAGGCCAATTTAATACGTTCAGAAATTGGGATTTCTTGCACTTCAAAAAATTTCTCCACTCTGGTAATCCAACCCAAATTAAAAATAGACATTTCCATTTTCAATCCTTTGATAGACTTGCATGAGATTCGTCTGTTTCGTTCAGTCCTGTCGGTGAATGTTGTGAAGCTTTTGCATTTAGTTGTTCATTGATTCTTTCATGAGAATATTCTTGAGCCGCCTTTCTCGACATCCATCCCTTCAATAAGGTTTGTATCTCTTCAATTCCTTCTAATTGTTGTCCATATGTCTCCAAACGTCAATTGTTTTCACTGGTTCTCTTAACAAGTCAATTGAATTTTTCTTTGGGTTCCTCTTCGAATCTGGCAAGTTGGATCAATTGATACAACCTTGGCTCCTTTCTTTTAACAATTTGTAAAAGAGAAATAAGAACAAGATCATAATATTAAATACACTGAATATATATTGATAGAAGTCAACAGTACAAGAGGATTTCCCTCTCTCTCCTTCATCTGAGAGTATTCCCAACCCTTATTTCTTGCATAAATCCTTCTTGATTTCCTAGTTGAGATATGCCCTATTATTACAAATCCCTATCTGACCATAGCTTCCTATAACTAACCATCCTTACAGAAACTATCTTATTACAAGACAGCCTGCTGTACTAATATAATAACTAATCTCATAATCTGGCATTTATTCAATCCTTATAGTGTAGACTTTAAAAGACTTAAGCCCACCAATGTCCATATGAGTCAAACATGTCACCTCCAGGTCACATGGCGATAACACCAGCCGCTGAGTCAGAGTTGCCTTTCATATTTTTGAAAAGTATATATTACATAAATCTCAATGTATATCAATGAGTACAAAACAATTTTGGATTTTATGAAATTTTATGGCTATGATCTACATGGTAGGAACTTCCAATTTAGTGGTTGATTCTGTGAAGATGTCATCCAATAAAAAGTTTATTCAATGTTATAAGATTGACTTACACTGGCACCCATTTCAAGTATCTTCTTTGTGGCAACAAATTTGGCTAATGAGTTGCCATAAATTCCAAAAAGTTTAGCTGTGATGAATCTTGTTACAGTGTCTTTTGGTGAGAATGTTTACATGAGAACTTTTGCTCTCTTAAGACACAATTTTCCCATAAAATTGTTTATTCTCTTAAGGATCATGATTTTGTATATTCATAACGACAACATTTATGGTCTTCCAAAGAATCGAAGTTGTAGCACTAATTTTTGTTTTAAGCCATTTTTTTCTGCTTTTTTTGAATGTGTGAATACTATGAAT
Organism: Gastrolobium villosum; assembly: GCA_032173675.1. Taxonomy (NCBI): domain Eukaryota; kingdom Viridiplantae; phylum Streptophyta; class Magnoliopsida; order Fabales; family Fabaceae; genus Gastrolobium; species Gastrolobium villosum. Next base: position 794,050 of record JAVKPL010014527.1, read on the forward strand.
TAGTGACTTCAGTCTTTCGAAAACATATCTGTTTGCTGAAAAATATCTTCTATTTGTTTCTTTTTCCCAATAATTTTGGTTGTTTGAGTGTCATTTCTATTTTCCAAATGATCATTTCTACCCATGCAGCCAAGAATCTATGTAGGAAGAGGAATGCATGAAAGTCAATTTGCTCTCCTAAAGTAAGTTTCATACAACACTATGTTATTGAAGTGATTTATGATATTGTGCCCTTGTTTACTGTTTTAGAATTGTTCCATCATCTGGATTCTTTTACGAATTTTTCAGGTATACTACTTTCTGGGTGTTGCTTTTGGCTTCCAAATTCTCATTCAGCTTTTTTGTTCAGGTAAAATTTTTATATGTGCAGTAGTTGTTACTTACCTAATAAACTAGCCTTGGGAAGTTGTTGGGCCTCGTTTTAACTGTTGTATCTTTCTTCAGATAAAACCTCTGGTTAAGCCAACAAAGGACATAATGAGAATTCAACATGTTGATTTTGCTTGGCATGAGTTTTTCCCCAAAGGTAGTTTCTCCTTTTTCATAATTGCATTTTAACTTGCTGTTAATTTTAGTGATCCAATATTTTTTGATCTTTGCAGCGGAAAATAACTATGGTGCAGTTTTTGCGCTCTGGGCTCCTGTACTTATGGTGTGCAATATGTCCTGGTTATATTTACATATATTAATCTTTTTCACTTGTTCAGGTATCTCAGTGTATCATCTCATCATTTTCATTTTCGATACAGGTTTATTTCATGGACACTCAAATTTGGTATGCGATCTTCTCTACTTTGTATGGTGGCATTGCTGGAGCCTTTGATCGTCTAGGAGAGGTCATTGTCAATTTGTCTTATTTACCTTGCTATGTCTGTAGAGAATTTGAGATATACTATCTTATACGGTTTCTAAATTTTTGTAAAACAAAGGCACATGCAAAAACTCAAACCTATTTATTCAAGAGATTTATAAGATCCTTTTGAATATAAATTACTGGAACATCATTTGCTTATATCTTTATGAATTTCCAAAGCCTTTAATTTGTAATGAAACTTGGACTTTCCTTTTCATTTTACGGGTGAACTTAAGATTGGATTACTTTTTTGAATTCGAAAAAAAGTAAAATACTTCAGTTCACAACAGTCACTAAAATACTTCAGTTCATATTCGTATCTATTTAATTGCACAGATACGCACTCTGGGCATGGTAAGGTCACGATTTCAGTCATTGCCTGTTGCATTCAACACAAACTTGGTTCCTTGTGATAAGAAGCAACATGGGAGACTCTCTTTCTCGAAGCAATTTGCTGAGGTTGCTATTTTCATTGCTAAGTACATTAAAATAAATGTATTTATTCATCTTCACTTTAGTTTCCATGCTTGTATAGAATTTTGCGAGCAGAAGGAATGAAGCTGCCAAATTCGCTCAATTATGGAATGAAATTATTTGCAGTTTTCGTGAGGAAGATCTCATAAATGATAGGAAAGATCTCGGAGCTAAACTCTTTTAGTTGCTTTCCCTTGTTCTCAATCCTAGCATCTACACTTTCTCCTCCATTTTTTGATTTGCTGTAAATCACCTACTTAGGACTAAACTATGCTTACATGACTCCAGGGAGATGGATCTTTTGCTGGTTCCTTACTCAATGGGTCTTAATCTGAAAATAATTCAATGGCCACCATTTTTGCTTGCAAGCAAGGTCAGCGTGATTCAATTTTAATATTTTTATGTTTGTTACCAGTTCATATGATTGACACTGCAACCTTGTCAGATTCCTGTAGCACTGGATATGGCAACTCAGTTTCGAGGGAGAGACTCTGATCTTTGGAAGCGAATATGTGCAGATGAATATATGAAATGTGCTGTGATAGAATGCTATGAATCTTTTAAACATGTTCTACATGATCTAGTTTTAGGCGAAACTGAAAAAAGGTATCTTTGGGTGTCTTCTTGTGTTGGTTTATGTCAATTACAGACTCAATTCAAGGGCGAGCCTTGGAGCAGCTGTAAGGTTGCTCTTTGTGACCTGAAGGTCACGGGCTCGAGTATCGAAAATAGCTTTTTTGAAAAAAGAAAAAAAAATACAAGAGTAAGGCTATGTACAGTCAACCCTCACCCCTACCCTCGCAAGTTGGGGAGCCTTGGGTTTCGGGGTTTGTCCTTTACGTATTAGATCTGGTTCCATTTGCATTCTATACTGCTTAGATATGTTTTATAAAAGGTTTTCAAATTTGGCTCTTGCAGTCTATCAGTCCTTTGGGGTTTCATGATTACACTAAGATTTTTTTATTTTACCTTTTTTATCTATATATATTAAATATTTTTCCGAGCTACTTGACAACACACGGTAAATATATGAAGGAAGAAATGGTTAACTTGCCTAATCAATATTGATTTGACCCACATTAATTTTAAATTTCATATTGCATTACAAAGAATAAGAGGGCGAGCCTAGTGCAATGGTAAAGTTGTTCCTTTGTGACTGAAAGGGTGTTCGAATCTGGGTATCAACCTCTTTGCAATTATGCAAAGGTAAGGCTGCTAACAAGGATTGCCTTCACCTCACCCTGGCTAGTCAGAGTTTAATGAGGAGTTATTTATTGCATTACAAAGAATCAATCAGTATTTCTCATCAGCTGTTTTCTGATTTTCTTAAGTAGCACATATAATTGAAGCTATAGAGATTTAATTAAAATTGAATCATTATCAGTACTTCTGAATTCATTGTGATGAACCAGTATAATTTACATCATCATTAAAGAAGTCGAGAGCAACATCTCAAAGAATACTCTTATTACAAATTTCCGAATGGGCTTTTTACCATCCCTCTGTAAGAAGTTTGTGGAGCTTGTGGAAATATTGGTGAGTCATTTAAAAGAAAACTAACTACATCTTTTGTTTGTATTCTTCAATGGTATCTTGTCTTTGAATTTTCAAATATTTGAGCATTATCTTCTTGTCACAGAAAGATGCAGATCCATCCAAGCGAGGTACAGTGGTGGTTTTGCTGCAAGACATGTTAGAAGTGGTTACTGATATGATGGTGAATGAGATCAGGTTGGTTTAACTTAATGGCACTGAATTTGGAATATATTAATATAATGCTCATATATCTTTTATTAAAAATAATAATGCTTGCTTTTTTTTTTTTTCCTTGTGATTTTCATCAGTGAATTGGCAGTACTTAATCAAAGTAGCAAGGATACTGGACAACAAGTTTTTGCTGGTACTGAGGCAAAACCTGCTATATTATTCCCTCCTGTGGTTACAGCACAATGGGAGGAACAGGTACTTAGTAATATAAGTTCCATTATATTTTTTCTTGAGTTTATATTATTATTATTATTTAATGATCCAGAGGTTTCTATAACCAATGAATCATTATGGTTGTTTCAGATGAGACGTCTTTATCTCCTCTTGACAGTGAGGGAATCTGCCGTTGAGGTTCCTACAAATAGTGAAGTACGCAGAAGGATTGCATTCTTTACCAATTCATTATTCATGGATATGCCGAGTGCTCCCCGAGTCCGTACGATGCTCTCATTCAGGTCTGTTGCAGTTTCCTTAATACATGGCAGCCAACATATATGACCATGTTATGCCTTGTAAATATTATAAACTGCAGGGACATCATGCTTTTATTGTGCGCACTAAACCATGCAAATTAAATTTCAACATCCTAACAAAGCTAATAGAAGCCATATCCGTCAGTGTTATATGATGTTTTTTCTTTTGATTGGGATGACTTTAACTATTCCAGGATTACTATGTCTTGTATATTAGACCAAAATGCTCATTTGAGTTATTTATTATTTTTTGTCGAGGATTTTTTATGCATAAAATTCAAAATGTGATGCATTTTGAAGCTGTCCAGTGCTTATATATAGCTCTTTGGTTCTTGTTTTCAGTGTTCTAACTCCGTACTACAGTGAAGAGACTCTATATTCTAAGAATGACATTGAGGTTGAGAATGAAGATGGCGTGTCAATCATATATTACCTGCAAAAGATCTTCCCTGGTTTGTATTTACTTACACAATAGTTTGACTTTATATTGATAATAGAGAACGGACTAGCTGAATTATAGTAATTTTGCTTGATGAATGGAATAACTTCATGGAGCGACTTGACTGTAAGAAAGATAGTGAGATATGGGAGAAAGAGGAGAATATATTGCAGCTACGTATCTGGGCCTCATTGAGAGGACAAACTCTTTGCAGGACAGGTATTACTCCCTTTCCACTCGCCTCTGGCTGGATTTGGTCAACTGATATTTTTCCTCTTTTACTTTTATCAATGTAGTTAGGGGAATAATGTACTACCGGAGGGCTCTAAAGCTCCAGGCATTTCTTGATATGGCCACTGAAAATGGTAAGACTGAGTTCCTTTTATTCTGAGATATTTAGCTAAATCTAGTAGGTACTTACGTACTGTGGCAGGCTTGTGATTTATAGTTTTTTCAAACGCTGGGGGCCTTAGTATTTTCTTATGTATACATATCTTTAACACTTAACAATTTCCTCACTTATATGAAATCCTGTAAAAGGGCTTGTCATATTCATCATGGTGGCTGAAAAAACAGTAGTTATCCCCCAGAATGATGCACATTTTTTTTGTCTTGTGGGCAGAGATACTCAATGGCTATAAAGCTATTATAGTTCCATCTGAGGAAGATAAAAAGAGTCAGAGATCCCTATATGCCAATTTAGAGGCTATGGCTGACATGAAATTCACATACGTTGCTACTTGTCAGAACTATGGGAATCAGAAGCGTAACGGAGACCGCCGTGCAACAGATATCCTGAATTTGATGGTTAAGTATGTTCTCCTATTGTTTAATTGAATTTTTTAAGTGCAATATACATCTGGCTTTTAGTTTCCCAAGTCCACTTGATTTGAAGAATCTAATTTTTGGTTATTCATTTATAGCAATCCCTCACTTCGTGTTGCATATATTGATGAAGTTGAAGAAAGAGAAGGTGGAAAAATACAGAAAGTTTATTATTCTGTATTGATCAAAGCTATGGACAATCTTGACCAAGTAAATGCATATTGATGTCAGAAAAGTAGTAGTTAATTACTAGTGGTTACCTTAGAAATAATTGTTTTTGTATCTTCTCTGAAGGAAATATATCGAGTAAAACTTCCAGGTCCAGCAAAGTTAGGAGAAGGAAAGCCTGAAAACCAAAATCATGCCATCATTTTTACTAGAGGGGAAGCACTTCAGACTATTGACATGAACCAGGTAAAACATTTTAAATTTTGAAGCTTTAACAAGCTGACAATGGGTATCAGGGCCTATTAAAGATGGTGTATTTGAAAATTTCTTCTAGGATAATTACTTGGAAGAAGCTTTAAAAATGCGTAACCTTCTGGAAGAATTTAGTGAGGATCATGGAGTGCGCCCACCTACCATATTAGGTGTTCGTGAGCATATCTTTACTGGCAGGTTATGAATTTTCTTCTACTTAGAGCTAACACTTTGACGTGTTTAGATCCTAAATTACTTAATTTTATCACTTGTTACAGTGTCTCTTCCTTGGCTTGGTTTATGTCAAATCAAGAAACCAGCTTTGTTACTATTGGTCAAAGAGTTCTTGCAAGACCGCTAAAGTAAGTTTTTTCTTTTTCAGTGATATTATTACACGGTTGACTAATTAGTACTTGTTAATCTTGTATGATAAATTAGGAACTTCCTGAGAAACACATGGCTAATATAAGGCCTCTTATAAAGTTAAGGCAAGATTTTAATATAAGGGGGCGATGCATAAAAAATATTTGAAACTAGTTTTGTTAGAGAATAATATAAACCATTAAAAATGCCATCACCCAATACCTTAATGTTTTGGGTTGAATTGATTCTTTAGATGATATCAGAGATTCAGTGACCACAAGGTCATGAGTTCGATCCTCATTGTCCCTCACTTTCAAGTGGAATTAAATAAGCACAAAATAAAATCAAAAATAAAAATAAAAATTAGGCCTGTGCAATATCCACATTTCAAGCCCAAAGGGCTCTTGCTTGAGGGAGTGTGTTAGGAAATAATATAAACCATTAAAAAGACCATCACTCAATACCTTAAGGTTTTGGATTGAATTGGTTTTACTTGAAAAGAAAGAACTTGAAAGTAGGATTGTATTATGTGAAAATTGTGTATTACAAATATGCAAGAGTTCTCTATTTATAGAGACTGAATGACCTAATGGGTCAAGCCCAAATAATATTCTAGAATAAAAATCAATAATTACAATTATTTACAACACTCTCCCTCAAGCTGAGGAATAGATATTTATCATTCTCAGCTTGCTAGTAAGCTTTTGAAATCTATCTGAGGGAAGTCCATTCGTCAAAATATCAGCTAATTAACGTCCAGAAGGAATGTATGAAGTGGTGATCAACCCGCTATCCAGTTTATCTTTGATGAAATGACGGTCGACCTTAATATGCTCAGTCCGATCATGTTGAACTGGATTATGAGCTATACAAATGGCTAGCGATCAACCCACTATCCATTATATCTTTGATGAGATGACGGTTGACCTCAATATGCTTAGTTCGATCATGTTGAACTAGATTATGAGCTATACAAATGGATGACTTATTATCACAAAATAGCTTCATAGGTCCTTCATATCTTATTTTAAAATCATCAAGTATAATCTTCAACCACAATAATTCACAAATGCCTTCAGCCTCTGCACTTGACCTAGTAACCACATCATGTTTCTTACTCCTCCATATCACTAAGTTACCACAAAGGAACATACAATAACCAGTGGTAGATCGGCGGTCAGTCACGGATTCAGCATAATCGACATCAGTATAAACTTCTAAAGAGAGATTGCTATCACGCCAGAATAACAGTCTTTTACCAAGAGTGGCTTTAAGGTACTGAAGAATTCTCTCCACTACTTGCATATGTTTGTCTTTTGGATTATGCACAAACTGACTCACAATACTAACAGCATAAGCTATGTTTGGTCTAGTATGAGCCAAATATATCAGTCTCCCAACTAGCCGCTAATATTGTCCTTTATCAACTGGAGGACTTCTCTTCATAACCAATATTGTGATTCTGCTGAATAGAAGTATTAGAGGGTTTACACCCAAGTTTTCCTGCTTTTTTAAAAAGATCTAGGACATATTTCCTCTGATTAATAAAAATTCCTTCCTTTGAATGAGCTACCTCTATCTCTAGGAAATATTTCAATCTCCCAAGGTCTTTAATCTCAAATTCAGAGGCTAGTCGTGCTTGTAGAACACGTCTCTCTACAATATCATCCCCTGTTATAATAATGTCATCAACATACATAAGGAGCACAGTGAGCTTCCCATCTTCCCATCTTGGGGGTGCTTAAAGAAATAAAGAATAGTGTGTGGTCTCCTTGACTCTGTTTGTATCCTAAAGTCATCATAACCTTAGTAAACCTCCCAAACCAGGCACGAGGAGACTGCTTCAATCCATACAAAGCCTTCTTTAACCCACGAACTTTATTTTCCCCATCCATAGAGTCAAAACCAGGCGGGATTTCCATGTAAACTTCTTCTAATTCACCATTAAGAAAAACATTATTCACATCAAATTGATTTATATTCCAGTTGTGATGGGCAGCAAGGGGCAACAAGGCTCTTACAATATTCATCTTTGCAACTGGGGCAAAAGTTTCTTCATAATCAATGCAAGAGGTTTGAGTGTAACCCTTGGCGACTAATCGAGCCTTATGTCTCTCAAGGGTACCATCAGAATTGTACTTTAGGGCATAAACCCATATGCACCCTACTGCTTTCTTTCCATTGGGTTTATGAACAACCTCCCATGTTTTATTCTTCTCTAAGGTATTCATCTCCTCATACATGGCCTGAACCGAATTCTCATCTTTTAATGCTTCGTGCACTAATTTTGGCATGGAAATGGAATCCAGTGCTGACATAAAGCTTTTATGCTATATAGAAAGGTTAGTAGAAGAAACAAATTGAGAGATAGGGTGTTGGGTGCAAGATCTTTTTCCTTTTCTTAAGGCAATGGGTAAGTCATCAAAGACAATAATATCATGTTCAGGAACAAGAGATTCATGACTTACTGTGATTCATGACTTACTTGAAGGTTCTGACACATCAGGAGTAGACAAGGGAGGGAGAGGTGTAGGAGTAGACAAGGACGACCAAGACTCAAAGAAAAAAGGGGACGAGTCTTCTGAAGAACTGCTCTCCCCCCAAAGATGAAGACCCTAGAAAAAGAACTCAGATATGAAAGGTGACATTATTAGAAACAAACAAAAAGTTCTCAACTCGGAGGATGATAACACTTGTAGCCTTCTTTATCAGGGGCATAACTAAGGAAGACACACTTAATAGCCCTAGGATCCAACTTACTGCGATGTTGTTTATGAACATGGACAAAGGCTACACACCTAAACACTCGTGGTGAAAGACTCTGCAAAATGGGAACAAAAGGAAAGAAGAAAGTCATGGAATGAATAAGACGGGTATTGTCAGGACTCGTGAAGGTAAGTGGTTGATCAAAAAGGCTGCAACTAACATGGCTTCTCCCCAATAAGAACTAGGAACAGATGTCTGGAAAAGTAGTGTTGTACCGACTTTAAGGAGGTGATGATTTTTTCTTTTTCAGCTACCCCGTTTTGTTGAGGGGTATCATCAAATGTGAGCTCATGAATCATTCCTCTGTCTAAAAGGAATTGCGACAGACGTTGATTGACGTACTCAATACCATTATCAGATTTTAATCTTTTAATATTCTTACCAAACTGAGTCTTGACCATGTGATAAAATCGGATAAATATCTCTGGTACTTCAGACTTGTTTTTCATCAAGAATATCGATATCACCTAAGTACAATTGTCAATAAAAGAAACAAACTACTTTGCACCTGAAACACTGTGCACTTTAGCAGGGCCCCAAACATCAGAATGAATCAGAGAAAAAAAGTTCAATGCTTTTGATAGCCCTAGAAGGAAAGGACATTCGATGGTGTTTTGCAAATTCACAAACATCTCTATGAAAGGTCTCAACTAACTGATTTAGAAATAGAGAAGGAAACATTGACTTCAATAGACTAAATGATAGGTGGCCCAGACGCTTGTGATGGAGTCAAATCATAGACTCTGCCATAGAAGGATGACGTGTCATCAATAACTAATTTTTGGTATCATTTGTAGCATGTTCTGGAAGGAAATAATACAACCCACCCTGCTCCTTAGCAACTCCAATTGTCTTCCTCGTGGTAAGATCCTAAATAACACAATGAGAAGGAAAAAAGGTAATAGAACAATTCAAATCAGTTGTAAGCTTTTAAGCGGAGATAAGATTAGTGGAAAGCTGAGGAACATAAAGAACATTTTTAAGAAACAAGGAAGGTTGAATTTGAATGTTACTAGAACCAATAACTGATTTGTGGGATCCATCGACTACGGCTATAGTATGACTACCAACAGTAGGATGATAAGAAAGAAAAGACTCAGCAAGACAAGTCATATAATTAGTTGCACCAGAATCCAAAATCCATGAGGTTTTAAAATCAGTACAAGAAGCAAGAAGAGATGTAGGACGTGTGTTCTTATCAGTCAAGATCAAAGAATCGTCAGATGGCTTACGCAGAGTATCAATAGTGGCCTTAGGCTGCTCCAACTCCCCTTGTCGAATATTCACATATGGAGTAGCATTATCACACTTCCCATGAAGGCGAAAACACATGTCTCTTGTGTGTCTAGCACTCTTACAATAGGTGCACCAACGTTCCATGGACAAAAAAGTAGATCAAAGAGAACAACCCAAAAGAAATGAGTAATTACAAATGAAGTCAAAAAAGTCTCCAGATAGCCCAAACAACAAAACAACTTCAGGTTTGAGTTCAAACAAGCAAAATTATCAGATCTGCAAAAAGAGGAACCAGAAAAGGCCAAAATATCTACAACTTAAGGCAAAAAATACACAAATGCACAACCAAACGATGTTGTAGAAGCCTCTGAACGTCCCAAACAGCAACAAAATCAGATCTGTCAAATGAGGCGTGAGTGGCAAAAAAGATCCGATTTTTATGATGAGATTAAACACCCACTGTTGGAAAAGTGTCTGATCAAGGAGGTAAGAGCAGACTTGGGACCGGGGAGCCAAGGCGAGTCCAACCTAGGTGATCCGAGGCAGATCGGAGTTGAAAAGGCACCAGAACAGTAGTGGTTTGGGCTTTTTTGGGGGGTGGGGCTGTTTGGGTTGTTTTGTGATTGGGAAACATCCGTAGATTGATAGATCTGGAAAAACAGAGTCAAACAGGGGTCTTCTTGGTCCAAAAGGTCCCCGGAAAATTTTTCTGGTGGCGGTTAATAGCGGCGAGAGGCAAACAAATAGGGTTCTACTCTAAAGGCGGCAGTTGTGGAAGCAGAGCCCTCAGGATCGAAAGCTCTGATACCAATTTGAAAAGAAAGAACTTGAAACGTAGGATTGTATTATGTGAAAATTATGTATTACAAATGTACAAGAACTCTCTATTTATAGAGACTGAGTGACCTAATGGGTCAAGTCCAAAGAAGATTCTAGAATAAAAATATATAAAAATAAATAATTACAATTATTTACAACAGTTCTTTACAAGTTTCAAAGGTTAATATATTCAAACCACGGCTGAGTTTCGCTTACCGGTGAATTTTCTGCTTTCTGCCTCCCTATTAGTTGATTTTCTTGTTGGAGTGTCATCTCCTATGCTATTTGAATTTTTGGAGACAATAATGAGTAAACTATTGGATTTTTCTTTTCACTATCTTCAGCTATTATTGCTAGGTAAGCAAGAGTTAAAATACATATAATACTTATAAATTTTGTGGCTTATAATAGAATTTTTCAAGTGTAGGGTTCGATTCCACTATGGTCATCCAGATGTTTTTGATAGAATTTTCCATTTTACCCGTGGAGGAATCAGCAAGGCTTCTCGTGGTGTCAATCTTAGTGAGGATATATTTGCCGGTAACATTCTTGATACATATTTTTTAGCTGTGATATTTGATATTTCTATATCTGCATCATATGCCCTTGCCTATACAGGATTCAACTCAACACTAAGACGTGGGAATATTACTCATCATGAATATATCCAAGTTGGAAAGGGTAGAGATGTTGGCCTCAATCAAATCTCTCTTTTTGAAGCAAAAGTGGCCTGTGGTAACGGGGAGCAGACACTAAGCCGGGATATCTACCGGCTGGGGCATCGATTTGACTTTTTCCGCATGCTATCATTTTATTTTACAACCGTTGGATTTTACGTCAGCTCAATGGTAATGCTTAATACTTTAGAATCAAGCAAAAAATAATGAACTTCTTTTACAAAAAAGCCATAAATTTTTAAGGAAATTTTGTTATTAAAATTAACCTAATGATGTATATAAAATAGAAAAAAAAAAAGGTGTAATGGATATGGAAATTAATTTCTGGTCATTTGATCACTTAAACATTAAGAGCTGGCAATTTCTTATGAGAGCTATATAATTTTCTTGGTTACATATCTTTTAAATTTTGTCTTTTTTGTGCTTAATTAGCTAATAATCCTGCATCTAGCACTAAAGCTTTCTTCTGCTGTTCACAGTTAGTAGTCCTCACGGTTTATGCTTACCTATATGGCAAACTTTACCTGTCATTGAGTGGATTGGAGGCTGCTATAGTTAAGTTAGCTAGGAGAAAGGGAGACAATCCATTAAAGGCAGCAATGGCTTCACAATCCCTTGTTCAAATAGGTCTTCTGATGACTCTGCCCATGATCATGGAAATTGGACTAGAGAGAGGGTTCAGAGTTGCTGTAGGTGAGCTCATAATAATGCAGCTGCAGCTCGCACCCGTTTTCTTCACTTTCTCACTAGGGACGAAGATGCACTATTTTGGGCGCACTCTCCTGCATGGAGGGGCAAAATACAGGGCAACCGGGCGTGGTTTTGTAGTTAGACATGAGAAGTTTGCAGAAAATTACAGGATGTACTCTAGGAGTCACTTTGTAAAAGGGTTAGAGCTCGCTGTGCTGCTTATATGTTATAGGATTTATGGATCAGCAACTCCTGATTCAACAGCATATACCCTTCTCTCATGGTCAATGTGGTTTTTGGTATGTTCTTTTTTGTTTAGTCCTTTCCTTTTTAATCCATCAGGATTTGAATGGCAGAAGATAGTTGAGGATTGGGATGATTGGACAAAATGGATAAGTAGTCGAGGTGGTATTGGTGTTCCTTCAAACAAGAGTTGGGAATCATGGTGGGATGAGGAGCAGGAGCATCTGCAGCACACTGGGATTTGGGGGCGGATTTGGGAGATCATTCTCGCCCTCCGTTTCTTTGTCTATCAGTATGGGATTGTGTATCATCTACATGTAACCAGAGGTGAACAGAGCATCATGGTAATTATGCTTGCTAATTTTATTTTATTTCTTGTTTTCTTTCAAATTCTTGAATCAGTACCTCAGGGCTTAACTGCTTTAATATCTCTATACATACTATATTGTAATATGCATTTTAGACAGAAGTTCCTTGGTTGTAGGAGAATTCAGTCCTTTACCAAATAACACCCTCCCTGGTGTACAAAATAGGAAATAAAAATAAAATGACAGACACGGGAGTATATATAGAGAAGAGCTTTTCTAACATGCATCTTCTCTCCAGGTCTATGGTCTGTCGTGGCTAGTCATAGTAGCTGTCATGGTCATCTTGAAGGTCTGTATTTAATGATCAAACAGTTCATTATGAATTAAAGTGTTTTCTATGCTTGAGCTTGATAATTATTCTATTAATTAATTGTTGGCATGCTTGCATCTGAAACTTCAGATCGTGTCCATGGGTAGAAAGACGTTCAGCGCAGATTTTCAGCTGATGTTTCGTCTCCTCAAATTGTTTCTGTTTATTGGAACCGTTGCCGCTCTAGTCTTGATGTTTACTCTACTTAGTCTCACCATTGGAGACATCTTTGCAAGCCTCCTAGCCTTTATGCCAACAGGTTGGGCACTTGTACAGGTACTTGTCTAATAGTCATTACCTCTTGTTTTGATGGATATTTCATTCATTTGATGATGCTGAAAATACACCTGACCTTAATTGTGTCCCAGAACATTTGACCCGAGCAGTATATTGGGCCCTTTATGATTTCTCTTGGTACCTTGTTTTTGTAGTCATTACCCCCTGGCTTAATCATTTATCTTTTGTCTCATGTTGCTGAATCGAGCATAAGGCTCATTTATCGAGGCTATGGCTAATTTACTGAGATCTACAACATTTGTGTTTATATTAGACCTCAAAATCAAGTAAATTAAGATCTCTTTCTTACTTCTTGGTATTATTAGAGAAGTTTCCCGCATGATTTCTGTTGCTTTTATCCGTAAATGTAAAATTACTTCTTTCTGATTTGCCTGGCGTTATGTATGAGCAGATAGCTCAAGCATGTAGACCATTGGTGAAGGGCATTGGAATGTGGGGGTCTGTCAAAGCTTTATCCAGAGGGTATGAATCCGTGATGGGAGTGGTTATCTTTGCACCTGTGGCCATATTAGCTTGGTTCCCGTTTGTTTCAGAATTCCAAACTAGGCTGTTATACAACCAAGCATTCAGCCGAGGACTTCAAATCCAGCGCATTCTGGCTGGTGGCAAGAAGAATAAATAAGAAAACTGAAGCCTTTGCAGCAATATTGTTACAGACAGAGATGAGATGAGTGTTCATGTACACAGAGAGATTTAAGCAATTATGACGCTGAGCAGACTGCATATTGAGACTGTATAGTTGAAGATTGCTTCCAACTAGTGTTGCTAAATTCTTTAGTATTGGAGAGACGGTGAGTTGGATCTTGTCCAGGCTAAACGGGCTAACTACTCTGGACACATGTTGCAGTAGTGTTTGCGGGAAATGGTTAAATTAGTAGGTCTCATTTCTATTTTTTTGTTGAACTTTTGTTTTCTCGTTTGGTAAGAAAAACAGTAGTTAAGAATAGGAACTCCGAGATTACTGGTTAGAGAGGCAGTGGCATGTTTGGTCCCAGAGACACAGACAGTGGTCCCTAGAGGATTACTTCCTAGGAATTTTTTTTTTTTGAACTACATTACTTCCTAGGATTTATCTATGAATGGAAGCTACTCAATTACTCCTTGAGTGCCATCAGCTTAGATAAAGTTGTTAGTATAAACGTGTGTTTAACCCATTTCCTGCTCGATTATCATTATATCTGAAATGTTGTAAATTTGTATGTAATGACCCTCATCGTTCTCGTTCGCTCCACTCTATGTAGCAGCCAAAGCATTGCATATAAATATTTAGAAAATTAAATGTATAATTTCATTGATCTCCATAAAGTATGAAAAATTGATAGACTATTTTCATTGTAATGCATGTGATGAGAAATAATGAAAGTTAATTATAATATTCAAGCTTAAAGAAAAATAAGAAGTGATGATTGTCCATACTTGACAATGCGTTATTATTTTCCCTAAAGATATGCCTCTTGTTATTATGGCTGAAACCTTTGCACCTTCCCTTTACTCTTCTTTACTGGCTAGTTTGCTACCAGAGCTAATGAAATGTTACTTGAAAAATCTCCTTCAAAATGGATCGTGCTTTGTTTTTTATTTTGATTTTCACCTTCAAACCTTCCCTCTCCATTTGTTTTTTCTTAAAAAAAAAGGGTCAAGTGGTAGCAAGATTTAATGATGCACAGCTAAGATCACAATTATATTGTTTTGTGATAAGGAAGGGCTAAAGAGAAATTCTAGGAGGGAAAAAGAGTTGAACTCATATTTTCTATAAGATCACAAAGCAGGGAAGTTTGTTTTTCCATCATCAATATGACTAGATTCCACTTTAAAAGCCAAACCCTATGAACTGCAAAAAATTCAGACCAGAAGTTCAAAATTGAGAAAGAAATAGATACCTTTATTCCCAATCCTATGGTTGAAATTTGGTCCGTTACTCATTCTTTTTCTTTAAATGATCAGAAATAAAAGTATTAGTTTCACACTTCAATTCCATACTATATATTAATATTGATAAATTTATTATTTATCGAAGTTTAATGCAATGATTGCTTGGAATGATAGATGAAACTGCCTAATTCTAGTGAGTAGTGAGTTTAATGGATACCAGAATGTTTGTGTTGTTGGTGGTCGTGAGGTTGTGAATACTGGAGACATATTTACCATCAATTTTCCAATAAAGACAGTCACAGTTATTTTATACATACAAATGGGGGTTGGGGTTGTTATGATGATGGAATTAGGTTAATTATCACAGCAAATTATTTTATTACTTAAAGTTTTATTAGGAAGACAATAACAGTATGGGATTTGGTTGATGAAAGAAGGTATTTTCTCTTCTAGACATGTGTAATTTTTTTTTTTAGTTAAATAGACATGCGTACTTTAACTATGGGATTTTGGTTGGTGAAACTTATCTTTCAGTTTTAACTCTCAGTAAAAAATTTCCCAGATCCTTGTCTGATATTCCTCTCATACTAACTTTTATTACCAGGCAAGAAATGGCCGTGCTTTTATGTTCTCCTATGTAATGAAATATTGTCGTAGGGTCAAAAGAAGAGAGGCATCTCATGTCTGGCCTTTACACTGTTGCTGATGTTTATTGTGGTGATTCCCGCCAAGTGTTGGATTGGAGGTATGAAAGAGCTTATGATGCATCACACAAGTACAAGGAAGGAAAATTCATACTTGAAAAATCAAAATTTTCTGGTCCATGTATACGAAGGTTGCAAATTTCTGCATGTAATGTTAATTGAATCATGTTATAATTGACTTTTATGCTTTATTCTAATCAAATTAGTCAAATTATCCAGAATATAATATATCTCATCTGCTCTTTTGTGAGTTTTATCACTAGCAAGAAACACATGAACCCCATCTCTATCTTCTATCCAACTGCACCCTGGACTCTTCTGTATCCCCTTATCTTTCATTAATTGTCTAGTTTGAGCGACATAATGCCATCTCCCTACTGAAGCATACAAGTTTGCTAGCATAACATAGTTTCCAGTGTTATACGGCTCCAATTCTATGAGCTTTTTGGCTGCAATTTCACCTAAGGTAACTTCACTATGAATAAAACAACCTCCAAGCAGTGCACTCCAGGTCACTGAATCAGCCTCCATAGGCATGT
Organism: Gastrolobium villosum; assembly: GCA_032173675.1. Classification (NCBI taxonomy): domain Eukaryota; kingdom Viridiplantae; phylum Streptophyta; class Magnoliopsida; order Fabales; family Fabaceae; genus Gastrolobium; species Gastrolobium villosum. The sequence continues at coordinate 810,185 of JAVKPL010014527.1, forward strand.
TCTTGATAAGTTTATATGCTTCATTGAGCTTCCCTGCACGACTCAAGAGGTCAACCATACATGTATAATGTTTCAATGTGGGCGTCACATTGTATGTTTCCATCAAATAAAAGCATTCACGACCAATCTCAATTGATCCAGCATGAACACATGAAGAAAGAACTGATAGGAAAGTTACATGGTCTGGTCTCACTTTGCCAGCCAACATTCTGCGAAAAAGAGCAATTCCTTCTTCCCCATGTCCGTGCATGGCATATGCAGTGAGCAATGCATTGTGGGACACCAAATCAGGGTTTGATATCCTGTTATAAACTAGATAGCAATACTTAATACCCCCACATTTCGCATACATGTCTACCAGGGCAGCTCCAATATGAACATCTGAGTCATGCCCAGCTCTTATGGAATATGCATGGACCTGCTTTCCTCGTTGAATTGTAGCTAACTTGGAGCATGCTGCTAAAATTATTCCAACTGTGTAAATGTCAGGCCTCAAATTTGAAATCTGCATTTGAGTGAACAATTGTGTTGCTGAATCGTAATGTCTATTTTCCACATAGCCAGCGATAATACCATTCCATGTATGCACATTTGGCTCAAAACCATCCCCTTCCATTTTCTGGAGAAGTTCTTCTATCTTTTGGGTTTGATTAGAGCGGGCATAGCCAGATATCAAAGCATTCCAAGTTGCTACATCTCTTTCAGTTACTTCCTCAAATGCCATTTGAGCAGCCATTATGTCCTGGCATTTACAGTACATTTCCACCAAAGCTCCACCCACAAAACTGTTGGACTGCAGACCTTTGACAATGGCCTGTGAATGTACCTCTTTCCCTCGTCGAATAGAAGCCATATCAGCACAACCAGTAAGGACACTTCCAAGAGTGAAAGAATCAGGTTCAATTCCTTCCTTCAGTAAATCTTGAAACAAGCCAAAGGCTTTATCAAACAGGAAATTGTCCACATACCCTGATATTATAGAATTCCATGATATCCTGTCCCTCTCTACACCTTCCTGCTCCATCTGATCAAACAATTCCTTGGCCTTAAAGATATTTCCATTTTCCCAATAACCAGTTATTATTGTATTGTAAGATGCAGTACATTTCCTTGAGAACTTGGAAAATATTTTGAAGGCACTTTTCATATTGCCACACCTTCTATACACATCAACTAATGCATTCACAACAAAAGCATTAGAGAAAAACTCATGTCTAATGATGTAGCCATGCAATTCTTTCCCAAGCCTTTGCCATTGTATCCTGGCACAAGCAGGAAGGACACTTGCCAGCGTTCGAGCATTTGGTTTCATCCCTACTCTTAGCATTCTGGCGAGTAGTTCAACCGATTCAACATCATAACCATTTTGCGAGAATCCTGCAATAACTGCGCTCCAAGAAACAAGATTGGGTGCTAAATCACCCGCAGACATATTTTCCAAAAGATCCAATGCCTCATATACCATCCCATTGGCAGCACATGCAGTAATAATAGAATTCCAAGAGACACAATCCTTTTGGGGCATTCCTTCTAGAACTTTCTTGGCCTCATTCAAGCTCCCACATTTACCATACATATCAATCAAAGCATTGCCCACATAAACATTTGTAACAAACTCATGTTTGAAGACCATCCCATGCAATTGCCTACCCAGCTCCAATGTATCAAGACCACAACAAATCTTCAACACCACGGGGAACACAAAAAAATCCAATTGCACTCGCACTCCTTCATATAGCAATTCTTTAAAAAGAAGAAACGCTTCCTCAAAGAGCCCCATATCAACATGAAGACGCAGGAGTGCAGTCCAAGAATACAAGTTTCTAAGGGACATTGTGTCGAACAATAAGCGTGCACACTCAAAGGAGCCGGTATTACCATACATCTGAAGCAACTTGGTTTCAACAAACTCGTGCCCATGAAACCCAGCTTTAATGGAGTGAGCATGAACCTGTTTTCCCAAACTGAGGGACCCACAAGATTCAAGAATCAAAGCGTAAGTGGTGGAACTCAGTGGCTTATCATAAAGGGTCAAGTGAGGGACTTTTTGATGTGGGTGGTACTGGTGGGTGGAGTTTGAGGGTTGAAGGGACAAGCTACGTCGTTTTGTTCGGTTGGTGGTAGCGCCAATTCGTGGGTTTTGGGGTGGAAGAGTGAGAGGTTCCACAAGCAACAAGGAATGCATGTTGTTGTTCAAGAATCAAGATGACGGAGATAATACATACAACATAGGAACAAGAATGCTATAATATTAATCTTTTATATGTAAGTGTTTAATCATAGGGAAATATTACTCTCTTTCTACTTATATATCATCTCTCATTTTCTCTCACCTCGATTTCTGTACCTCACCTTATTTTTTTATTTCTTGTAATGGTGGGTCCCACCTATTTTCTCTATACAACATAAGATAACTATTTAGATGAGACAAATAAAATCCTTAAACATAATTTGAGAAGTAGTGGAGATGCAGTTGTATAAGTTTTGGAAAAAAAAATTATAATATAATTTTTTAAAACTTTTTTATGTCATAAATTTCTTTTTTAGTTTCTAAGCGAATTACTAAAAATGTTATTTATTTCCTCATTTATTGAAAAATTATCTAATTATCATAAAATTTCTTAAATGTATTTGTTAATTAAAAAACCTTTTCTTCTTTAAAAAAAAAAATTTCAAACAAATGGGTTTAAGAGAAGGAAAATGTTATACTTACTACCTAATTTTCTTACTACCAAATCTTAACCGTTAATTTCTGTCAATCTAACGGTTGTAATTTATTGCAAATTAATAATTAATTAATAAATATGATTCCATAAATTACAACCGTTAGATTAACGGAAATCAACGGTTAAAATTTGATAATAAGAAAATTATATAGTAAGTATAACCTCTCCAAAAAGAAAAATCTCTTAAGATGTCACATTATTTATACTAGCCTATCGGTAGTTGTCAATCCACATTTTTTTATTTTGTGTTTTCAAATGAAAACATGTTTATTGTAGATTTGTAGTGTTTAACTCTTGAATTCTTGTTTAATTACCAAAAAATAGTTATATTCAAATATGTAAATGATTTTAAAACTTTCTACAAATTTTGATCAATGAGGGAGATATTAATTAAATTGAATTGAAGTAAATCACTAATCATATTATATGTTGACAGACACTTGCTTCTCCATTTACAATTTTTGTTCTTGTGTATCTGAAATTAATAATTAATTAATAAGTGTGATCCAATAAATTATAAACGTCAGATTGATGGAAATCAACGGTTAAGATTTGGTAGTAAGAAAAAAAATTAGTAAGTATATTCTATCCCCTTATTTTATCATCTAAAGTAGTTATAATGTACACATATAAAGAGTTAGTAATTTGAAAAGTTTCATCATAATTTAGTTTAGTTTGACAAGAGTTAATTTATATACTTTAGTCTTCTTCTTTTTTTTTTGAAATATTTCAATCGGTTGATTGCTTCACAACTAATTCGATTCCGGGCGAGTGCAGGATTAAGACTTTAAATCTCTCCTAAAGTGATATTGAGGAGATTCAAACACATACTCTCATCTCCACGTATTTGCGGCATGTTGTCAAGTACTCCAAGTAACTGAGTCTCAATTTTATTTTATTTTTTATTGTTTACAGTGCAATGTTATGAACTGATCCCGCTAGCTCTTCCAATCTTTGGTTTGACACCAACGCTAAGAATGAAATTGCGTTAGCTAGGCAACTAGCTTTTGGTTTTGGAAACCTAACTAAAAAACAATTTCAAGTGACAAATCATATTGTTCCACTTAAACCAAACCTATCATGATTGAATACATAATTGAGTTCCAATTATTTTATAATGCCATGTTGCGTGTACCAAAACATAATTAAGCACTTTTAAACAGCCAAACATTATTTTCCATAAATTATAAAGAAAAAAAAATGGAAAGTGATAAGAGGTTCTTTTATCTTTATTAGAGTTCAGGAATACGAGCTATGGAATTGTTTGTTTTGGGGGGGGGGGGGGGGGGGGGGAGTTTTTGGAACACTTTTTTTAAAATAAATTTAACATGACTAAATTATGTGAATGTATTTAATTATTTATGAATAAATTAATAATAATGAGAGATCGATGAAAGAAAATAAATATTTAGTTGAGAGTAATAAAATTATTAGAATTGATTTAAGGGGATTATTTCTCATATTAAATGAGCCAAATTATTTCATTTAACACAAAAAAAATGGGTGACACCTACTAATGAGAAGAGAGAAAGAAAATAAGTAAATCTCACCTACTTTTTCATATGTTGCATAAAATAAATTGTATGAGAAATAATATTCCCTTATTTATTCAAGATTAGATCACCTCACATAAGATGTCAATAAATACATTAGAGGATCAGTATGTGATTTTTATAATGGCTTGATAAACCTTGAAGGCTTGAACCAAATATATACATTAAGTAATTGATAAATTGAAATTAAAAAAATAAAAAATAAATTAACTCTATTATTAAATGATAATGAACCAAATAAAATAGTTTTAACGTAATAATTATTATCTATGAAGCACCGACACTTTAAAAATCGTGACGTGTCGTGTCCGACACTCCCCGACACTTCAACATGCGTTATAAAAATTCAAAAAAAGTTTCAAAAGTTGCATTGCGTTGAGTTTTTAGTTCAAATTATTAGATTCATTGTATTGCAATTACTATTTTATTGAATTTAATATAAATATTTGGGATATCTTATGTTTCTTTGCAAAATTTATGAATATTATAAGTTTATATTCATTTTTTTTGTTAAACTACTGAATATTAAATATAATATACACTACATAAATTAAAAATATTATTTAATATCAAAACGTGTCCTAACGTGTCGAAATTCAACATTTTCTAGAATTAACGTGTCGGAGTGTCGTATCGTGTCACGTGTCCCGTGTCGGTGTCCGTGCTACATAGGTTATTATACAACCACAACTGAATACTAAGAAGAATCTAGTGATGGCAATTTTTAACACAATATGCTCACACAAAACGAAAAATTTGTATTCAGATGAAGTCATTTTCAAATTTGTACAGTATTTGAGTTAGCCAAAACTGACCTATAAAAGTTTGTATTATGTCGCGTGTTAACCCGCGAACTCAAAATTGACCCGCGTTAATCTCCCTATAAATTACTCATGCCATATAATGTCATGTCATAAACATATTATTCGTGTCTTATCATGTTATGTCGACTCGCATAATAAATAATAGTTTGGGATTAATAGATTATTTGCGTCATGTCGTATCGTATCAACTCAAAATAAGCGGGTCATGTTTATGTTAAAGGTTTTAACTCAATTTCAAATTCATATTGTGTCGGGTTGACCTGTATTGCTAGTCCTATGAATCTAGGTTTTTTTTGTACGTTTTTTGGTTGGATATAATACGATAATTATTCCTTAAACCTTCATTTTAGTCTTCATCCCCAAATTTATCATTATTTATACCTATACTTTACCAACACATATCTTTGCTTTTCGCATGAATTGAACCCCGTACACGAGTGTGAATGCAATTTTCGCTTGTTTTTAGTCGTTGGCTCCTACTTAGGGAAGGGTGAATGAGAATGAGAGCGCCACATTCTACTTGGACCTTTTTTTTCAGTGTATTTCTTTAACTACATAGGCGGGTGGTTAGAGTTGGTTATTATCTATTGCATCGACACTACACTGACACGGGACATATACATGACATGACACGATACTCTGACACAATAATTTTAAAAAATATCATATTTTGACACATTAGGATATATTTTAATATTAAAATTTTTAATATATATAATATAATTTATATTTAGCACTTATAACAATCCATAATAAGTTATATAACCAAACAAATATTCAAATTCAATAATATAAATATAAAGCAAATGTAATTTTTCATACCTTGTTTATTTTTTATGTTAAATTTCATAATAGAAAAAAAATTGACTTATAAATTAATTTTTCATTTTTAATTAATAAAATAAAATTTAGACCTAAAAAAATGTTGGAATGTTGACTGCGTGTAGCAAACACGTATCGGAAACACGTGTCGGAGTGTTGACCGCGTGTCCTAAAATGTTGACGGTGTGTCGGTGTTCGACACACAGTTTTTTTTTTTCAAAAATGTGTCGGTGCTTTCTTGGTCACTGCTCCTTCGTAAAATTTGAATTTTTTTATTATATATATAAAATGATGTTTCGATAATATCAATAGATAGTTTGTATTAAAAATCAACCCCCTTCAAATTAAAAAAAATATAAACTTCTAAAAAAGGATATTTTTAGTGCACTTGGAACATATGGACCTTCCATTCAAGGATGACACTGCATAAAAAAAAAGATTTCTCGTACAAACTTTTCAAAAAATGCAAATTTCTTATTAGCTTAGTTCACTGAATTTTCTGTCCACCGAATGCACCTTAAATATTTCCCTAAAAAAACCATTCCCTTGATTTCCCCGCCTAACTTGTTCTAGGCATGCCATTGTTATCTCAAATCACAAAAGAAAACCACTTAAAAAGAAAAGAAGATAAAGCATCACAGACACAACAAGTGAGCAACAAAAGATAGTGCTATATTTCTTCTTGATTGGGCTTAGATTTTCTCTCCCACATTCTTCCCCAAATCTCTCAACCCACAACTTTCTTTTTTTTAATACCACGTACAGGTCTGTAATTTCACATAGCTTTCTAGAAACTCAACAAAATTTTATTTTCACTAATTAAGAACTTGCGAAATTTTGATCATTGAGGGAGATACTAATTAAATTGAATTGAAGTAAATCACTAATTAAGATGTCATATTATATGTTGACACACACTTGCTTGTCAATCTTCAATTTTATTTTATTTGTGTGTATCTGAAAGAAAAGGTGTTCATGAATTATATAATGTTTAACGCTCTTAAGTACACATTGTCACATTTAGAGAGTTAGTAATTTGAAAAGTTTCATCATAATTTAGTTTAGTTTGAAAAGAGTTAATTTATATACTTTAGTCTATCTTGATAGTTAGTAATCAGTAGTGGTCCTGGATCACCATTGATTCAGTAATCCAAACCAATCAGGATGAGACAACTATTGAAGAAAGAGGAAAAAAAAAAAAGAAAATATAAATTTTTGTACAAATGTCACTCAGGACCACGTGAGACTTGGAGCACTAAATATTTTTCCCATGTTCTCAAGTACTCCTACTAGTCTCTTCTTTATTTTATTTTTTATTGTTTACAGTGCTATGTTATGAACTGTTCCCGCTAGCTCTTCCAATCTTTGTTTGACACCAAGAAGAGTCCTCCACACTAAGGATGCAATTGCGTTAGCTAGGCAACTAGCTTTTGGTTTTGGAAACCTAACTAAACAAATCACATTGCTCCACTCAAACCAAACCTATCATGATTGAATTACATAATCGATTCCAATTATTTTATAATGTCATGTCGCGTGCGTGTACCAAAACATAATTAAGCACTTTTAAACAGCCAAACATTATTTTCCATAAATTAAAAAGAAAAAGAAATGGAAAGCATCCAAGAAAGATCAATGAATCAAATAAAAATGTTGGAAACCCAAAATTTCATCCCATATACGTATTTTACAATATACAACAAAGATCATCATGAAACCAATTGAGTTATTCAATTCGTCTAGCTAGAAAGGTGCAGATGCAATGTCCCTTAAGGGTGCTCGTTGTGCTGCATCTTTCAAGTTCAAGAGTTCCACTTCTTCACCCGAATCCATATCCATCCTTGTATTGGATCCCATGCGGCAAGCAGCACTAACCACTGGCTTCAACCCCTGCCAAAATAATTAAATTAATTGCGGAAACCCTTTAATATCCATGTTTCTTGGAAACACAGACAAAAATTTATTTGGCCATATAGTGACATAAAATCACAATTAACCGTGATAATTTTATAATTTTCGTAATCTTTTTTCTGCTGGATTATAAATATATATATTAAGGTTATTACTTAATAATCAGTACAACTAATTCCCATCATATTCCGTAATATATATATTCTTTGGTTTCCATTATGAAGCGCAACTTGACTCAGTGATAAACATATTTATCGGAGATAATATATATGTCCTTTCCCATGCACTCACGAGTGGGTATTGAACTGGATCGGCTTTGGTTTCCATTATAAAAAACTGCCAAATCCTTACAATTTTGGTAAATAAGGAATTGAAGTAATTACCTCGGTGAAAATTCTGGAAGCTTCTTCTATGGTCTTTGTCTTCAATATATATACTGCTAAATCCTGTTAATTCATCAATATTAACATCCCATGCATACTAATTAATTATGTCTGTAACATCAACCATAATCGTCGAAGAATCCAATCCAAAAACTATCATTATAACAATGATGATATGAATCAAAGAGATATAAAGAAGAAGAAAAAAAGAAAAGGAAAAGAAAGAAACTGCTACTCACTCTTGCGGATTGAATTTGGTCGATTGTGAGAGTTCTGGGCTCTCTTTCAATTGATGAAGTCCTTTCAATGGGTAACATGGCTGCCTCCATTTTTTTGTTTATTTTTTGATATTATTATAATGATGAGATGCAAAACCTAAACGTAGAATCCTCTCACTATCTTATCAATCATAAGAAGTTGCTGTGGGAAGGAAGTAACAATGCGAATTGAATTGGCACCTTATATATAGTTGGGGGAAAGTGGGTACGTAAGACCACGGTGGTCTTAGTGATGGCTTTGTCCTGAGATGGTTGACCACGTAATCGCAACGTGGCAAATAGAAAAGGTAGGGTGCACGTGGCGTGGCTGAAGCGGGGGGTGATGTTACAGATGGCGCTTGATGGTGACATAGTACAAAAAGAGAATGTAAGAAAGTAGAAAACCCTTTGGGTCATGCAAACGTGTTTTGTATGGTTAATTTCCTGAAAGGGGATAGAGTAAAGCTGTTTGTTTTGTACAATTTGAATGAACTTACGTGTTGCTGGTTGGTACTTATAACGGCACCGCCATGAGTTTGGAACACGTCAATTCATATGTATGAGGGGGATAAACGTGTACGCACGAGATGGTGCGTATCGCGGTTGATGTGGACGTAAGATCTCATAAGCATAGGAAGAAGCACCATGCACGTGACTGACTCTACTTAGGATTTGATGGCTTCATTGAAATAAAATATATTCTGTTCGTATTGGGGTCGATTATTCTGTTGCATGTCGTGACACATTCATGTCTCTCTCAAAGTCTCTCATTCATTGTTCATTTTCTTTCTTGTGTTTTCACTGATGTTTACACACGAGGCATTAATTTTCAATTGGGAGCTGTTGGATTGGACAGTACTCTCTCTATATATAGGCCCAAGCGAAATGAGCCCATAAGGAGATATATATGAAGATGCGACTCCCAAATTTCTTATGATATTGGCTCAGCATCACGTAACCTACATATCATGGGCTATGAATCTATGATGATGGTGTTAATTATCTTAACTGAAGTCAATTATTATTATTATTTTTAATTAACATAACTTAATTATCTCTTTGAGACCATTTGGCTTCTCTAGTATCTTCATAAATTTTGACTCTGAGAATAACTAATCCGGACAGCGAAGCAGGTCAGAAATGAAGATATTTAAATTCTTCTAAAGATAACATGAGAGGATCAAAACGAGGGTTCTTTCCTTTCCGCTTATGAGCTACCAGTTTGATCAAGTCAATTACTTTTATTCAATCTAATACACCGTCTTATCTCCGAATCGTGTGATAGCTCGGTTGACGTATAAGAGCTAAGCAGGTGGGGATGAGAGCATGTGTTCGAATCTACCCAATACCACCTTTGGGAAGGGTTTAAAGCCTTAATCACCCGCCCCGAATCGGATTAATTGCGAAATAAGAACCGATTGGAATATTTCCAAAAAAATAAAATAAAATAAAAAACGCCAAGCGAATGAGCAGAAGAAAGATATAGAAATAGAAACTAGAAAGAGACAGTACTGTCCTTGAATTGGAAAGTGGAATGCATGGATGATTGAATTGGAATGAGAAAGTAGGGGATGCCTTGCCTGGGAAAGAAGCAAAGGAGAAAGCTGAAGCCACTACTTGACTAAACTAAACTAATTACTAAACTCATATGCCAAAAGGTTCCTTCCTTGCTTGGCGCTTGGTTCTGTCTTTTAGCTGTTGGATGGCGTTCCCATTTGCCGGCACACAAGCTGTGCAACTTTTCAACATTTTCCCCATAATATGGAATAAATCTTTCTCTAGTAAAGATTCGGTGTATCCCATCAACGAAAATATTACATGTCAATTAATTTTATTTTATTTTTGTCAAATTTTTTCTCTTTCCTCTGATGTGTACTGTTTGATACAAGAGTTATACCAAAGATTTACTCGAGAATATGATGCTATTGCTATTGATGGCTGCTTCACTTGTCACTTTTGTCTCGCTTCTACTCTAAACATACCAACTCAAATTCCTCTATCAAATTAAATAGTGTTGGTATCATTATGATTAAGGGCGTCCACAAGTGGTTCGGCTCTAAAAAAAGTATTCGATTTTTAAAGTGGTTAAACAAATAATAATGTAATTCGATTTATTTGTTTTATCATACTTATAAAAGTGAATAAAATTTGGTTAACCATACATAAAGTAATTTGATTCTTGAATCGAATTGATTTTGAACAAATACTTTTTTAATAAAGTATGGATTAGTTAGTTCATGATTGAATTCAATTTATTTAGTTTTTTTTACATTCTAATTATTTTTTAAATATTTATTAAATAAATTAATAACAGTCCTGAATCCTGCCTGATACAAATGACAAGAATGATAACTATCGAAACAATGCTAAAAACTTATAAATTAAGCTGAGAAAAAGAGAGAAACCTAGAAATCAAATTTTCCTCGTATTATACACCCAAAACAAGACAAACTAAAATAACAGTCCAAAAGCTCACAATTATCAAGAAAAATAAAATGCCCTCCAACTCCCTACAAAAACAACAATAGATTATAGATATATTCACAGTTGGTGACCTTTGTACCTTAGTTACCCATTTTCCATGGATCGTCGGAGCCGGAAGCCTCTCCGGCGAGCATGGTGCTGTTCATTCAGAATCCCTCCGTCAAGCCCCGACAACCCTTCAATCCATCATCGCTCCAAATCCCGTCACAAATCCGAAACTCTCTCAAAGCATTCTGTCTCAGTCCCTAACTCACCTCAGAGCGCCAAATCCGGGTTCCCCATAGTGGGTCGGATCGACCCGCGCCGGATCTTATCTCCGGGAAGAGTCTCGCCCATCGACTCCGATCCCACCGCTAACATTGACATCCCCTCCGCGCCGCAATTGCGATCTAACAGCTTCCGCGCTCCCACCCCGAATCTCCGGCCACCGCCGCCGCCGGAGAGTTCCGCCGTGAAGGGAGCGTTTGATGTGAGGTTGAATTTGCGAGGGAAGAATGGAGGGTACATGATTGTGGAGGTGAACTCGGAGGTTCTGAGTGCGAACTCGGTGGTGTTTGCGGGTTTGATAGCGGATTACAAGAAGGAAGAGGGTGGACCCACAATGGAGGTGGAGAACTTGGGTGTGTTCAGAGACACCATTGAACTTATGTTTGAGGATGAAGATCATGTTACCAACAAGCTCAAGAAAATTGGCGTTTATCGATCCATTGACATTTTGGAGGTTCCCACTCTTTTCATTTTCCTCTTTCTTAGTCTTACATTTTTGGTCTTGCATTTGGGTTATTGTTAGGTTTTCTTTTCATCTTCTTGTCTTCTTAACATAGCGTGTCTCCTTTGCCCTAATTGTCTTCATATGCATTTCGCTTGGCTTGTTTGTGGCATTAAGTATAACTGCGAATACCATATTAAGAATATCATTTGCATTCTTTGGGAGTGGATCCTCTCGTGTGCTAATTAATATGACCATGTCATCTGGGCAATCATTACCATACATGAGTGAGTTAATGGTGATAAGGAGGAGAGAGAAAAATATAAGGATAGGAAGTTACACAATCTTCACCGTTATTTAATTATTAATGGTTAAGATCCTTCCACGATATGATCTTCCACGATATGATGATATTAAATTACACAGGAGAGATGATCCATTTCGGCTTCTGGTTGACTTTCAAGATTTTTTATGATGATGAACTTGAACGAATTTTAGAATACATTTAATTTAACTGCCCAAGGCATGCTAGATATACTTTTTTTGATGAGTTTCCTTTGCCCCTGCTTGAACTTTCCTTTTTCCATTGGCAAGTTTTCTTTTGAGAGAATTAATCATTTCATTATGAGCCAGCATATTGGTGATTCTTTAGTCTCTGACAAGGTTTTCCTCATATATTGCTAGGTTTCGGCAGGTATCATGTTCACTAAGGGTGTTACGTCCTGTTTGAAATACCTTGAGGCTGTTCCTTGGACTGAGGAGGAAGAAGAGAAATTAAGGAGCCTATTCACAAGATTTAAGTTTGATGATGCGGCAACAAGAGACATCCTAGGAAGACTGTACTTTCATGATTCAGTGGATTCCCAGCCAAATGTAGCCCGACAACTAGTTTGGTCTATCAGCACTTGTGAGGATACCAATGCAAGAAATGAACTGAAGTCACTAGTCAAGGGTCTTCTTTGCAAAAGCTCTGTCTATGAGAAGAACCATCTTGATCCCAGCAAGGAGGATCTATATTCTGTTTGCCACTCATGTCTGGGTTCACTTATCAGCCTCTTTCAGGAGGCATCTGAAACTACTACTACTCCTGAAAGTTTGATGAGGAAAGACATGAGTAAGCCTCTGATTGAGCGCATCTCAAGACAGGTTGATAACATCAACTGGTTGCTGGAAATTATGCTTGATGGGCAAGTGGCAGAGGACTTTGTGCATATATGGGCAGATCAGCAGCAACTTGTTAAAATGCATGAAAATGCATCCCCAATGATCAGATATGAACTTAGTCGAGTGTCAGCAATTCTATTTGTTGCCATTGGTACAAGAAAACTACAATGTGGGTTGAAAGCTAGGTCGGGGCTTCTCCAGGCATGGTTTGGACCAATGCTGTTGGACTTTGGTTGGCTTCAGAGATGCAGAAAAGGGCTTGATATAAGGACATTGGAAGAGGCTATGGGCCAGACACTTCTTACTCTACCTCTAAAGCAACAGAACGTGCTGTTTATGGAATGGTTTCGGCATTTCTCAAGGCATGGCACTGAATGCCCAAATCTAAGCAAGGCATTCCAAATTTGGTGGCGCCGATCATTTTTAAGAGGCTCTGAGACTTATGCCATTGAATCAAGATAAATGGTACCACTGTTAGTCATTTTCTACTGTGTAGAGTAGGAATTAGGTGAGAGATTCTGAATTATCTATACTGAATAACTTAGATAAGTAGGATCGTTATCTTAGCAGCTTCATGACTAAATGGTATCAAATTTTCTAGTCTTTCATTTTTTTCTTACCTTGTGTTTTGACTGCTCGAAGCTCCTATTGAATCTGCTAGGAATGCGGACCAATCATGCAAGTTAGGTTGAGGAATATTTTCCCGAAGGTAATAAGTAGTTATCACTCATAAGTCACAATTTATTATTGTTATGCGGTTTGCGGCCAAAGGTTTGCAACTTTGATTGAGTCACTTATGCAAATCGAATAATCAGTTTACAGCTCTGCTCTTGTGAACAAAATTTTGGGAGCCAAGATCCCTCCAATGCTGATTGCTGGCAGTGGCGGAGCCACTCCCATGCCAGCAGGTGCCTTGGCACCTGCTTGGTTTTAAAAAAATTTTATTATATGAAAATATATAATTAATTATAAATAACAATGATTAAATTTATAATTTGGCACCTGCTTGGTTTTAAAAAAATTATTTATTATATGAAAATATATAATTAATTATAAATAACAAAGATTAAATTTATAATTTGGCACCACCTAAATAAATATAATTGTATTTATGTTTTTCAATCACAAAAATAAAACTCAATACCCAAATCTTTTTACCTGACCCATAAATTAAAATCACTTTCAAAGTCCTAATTTATGACTTACAATTGCAATCAGATTTCTCTCTCTTGCTCTCTTTTTTCATCTGACTTATTGCACAACTTGCTAGCTCTGCGATACTTCGATTGAAATAGCAATGGCTTAGGAAATGAAAAGATGGAAGAATCAAACTAAAATATATTTTGTAAATAGAAAAATATAATGAAGGAGAATCTCTTTGACTCTAAATGTTGTCTGTATGCTTTAATTTATAGTTAATATCTCAATTATAAAGTGAAATTTATAGAAAAGTATTATATTTGTGTGTTTCCATATCATTATGACAATACTTGGTTTATTACTTATCATGCTATGGGAGGAAAGTGAAATTCTTATTTTTGAAATGCTTACCCAAAAGGTTAGTGCATTTTTATATGTTTGCTTTGAGATATAATCATTCAGAAAAATATTTTTGCACTTAATGCATATAAGTTATCTGCATTTACTCTCAAAATAACGTCGTTTTGGGATTGAAAAATTAAAAGATTATAATTATAAAGACTATAATAATCATAGAATAAATTAAAATTACAAAAATACTATGATTCACGTCCCAAAATGACGTTGTATTGGGCTTACTGCAGATAACTTATCTATAATGACCGCAGAAAAAGTGAATCCATAATCATTAACCATTGTTCATTTGAATTTTCAATGTTATGTGATATTATTCAATACATAATTTAAATAACTATGCTAGAATTCATAATAATTTTTTTTTGATTAATTTGTATAACTACGATAAATATCTTGATAATTTGATATATTAAAATTTTTTGGCACCACCTAAACTTTCGATCCGGCTCCGCCACTGATTGCTGGGGGGATATTCTAGCTGGAAGAGGAGACGTGTTAATAAAGCAAACAAACTTCATTCTATATTGAATCAACAATTGTAATTAGATTTTAATTGTTTGGAAAATTTATAAATGACCATATGTCAAGATAAGTTATGAGAAATATAGAGGAAAATAGGAGTTGGAATTGAAGAACTTCTTGATGCAAAACCAGTGAAAGAGATCCCAATAAACATAATTTGTACAAAAAAACTAAACCCCTAAGAAGTTCCTGAAACAAACGAGTACAAAGACCATATTAGGATGGCTATTTGTCATGACTCAATAACAGAACTGCTGAAACCCCAATTTATGCATCCACTTGACTTAGGAGTTTGTTTATGTTTGTATATCTATCCATGGAAGGGTTATATTTACAATTTTGTTTTTTTTACAAACTCTTACTAATTACATTATGGGGTAGGTTATATTTACAAAAAAAATTATTTACAAACTACATTATCTTCTCCCGGAAGAACACTAGTTTCACTATGTTCTCCCGGGAGAAGATAGTGTAATTGTAAAAATCTGTAAACGAATCATTTTCCTTACATTATATACTAGGGGTAGTATATTGTATGCTGGAATGTATTAGTTTGTAAACAAAAAAATTTATAAATATAATTTTCCCCGTCTAACCAAAGGGAAGAAAATTTATCAAAACCGGAGGTTGATAATAAAATTAAGAATGATTCAATGGCAAAAGAATAGGGGGTTCAAAAAACAGCTAAAGTGTGTGACTTGGTTAGTGGTGCAAAATCATTAGTCAGCTCGTCCTAAAATATAGTTTAGAAAGGTTCATTTATTTTATTTTTTTTAAACGCTCAAAATAAAATAAAGGAACTCATAAATGTAGGCACAAATTATACTCAAATCACTATAAATTTTGTTTACGACTTTTAACAGATTTTATTACTAGGGTATCGATCCAATACTACCTACTTCGTATTTTTTTAATCCAGCACTCTGGCCTACGAAGAAACAACCCAATTACCCAATGCACAGCTCAGTTGTCAGGATGTGCCATGCCCTAAAAAAAATCACTTATACGTGCTCACGTTCAGCTATATTTTCATCACCAGGATTATCAACCTTCTGTTATACCACAAGAATAACATACAATTGAAATGAGAAAGTAAAGAAAGCATGTCATAAGACTTTATGCAAATTTGATAGACATAAATGCTTCAGCTATGGAAAAGTTATTAGCTAAACACATGTAGATAGTTCATAGTTGTATAAAGAAAGTCTCAAAGATTTTATAAACTAAGTGATTTTTTTTTCACCAAAAAAAAACTAAGTGATTTTTAAAGTTTGAATTTTATTAATTAATTGTTTATGTTTTACTTGAACATTTATTTGGGAAAGTGCATTTTAATATATCAACAAATAGTTTATTTTGGTATTTACCTGAACCTCTTGACATTATTTTAACATATTACAGAAATGAATCTGTTCAAATAAACTGAATTTGTCAAGTTTTAATATGAAAAATGCACATAAAATCCCAGGAGTTGGAAGGGCGTCCTAGCTAGTTGAACAATGCCCAAAGATTAATCTGAAAATATTCTGGTCAAAGACCCAAAATAATCTATTTATCTCGACTCCAGCTTTTAGGTTGTGTCTGCCCACAATGGAGAGTCAAGGTCTAACAACTCGACGAACTCCAAGTCGCCAAACCCCGTGACATCGCCCCTAGTAACCATTCCGTTTGTGCTAAATCCAGCATTGTGGTCAGAGGAGAAACCGTCAAACTTAGCCCAGTAATCCAGGTCTCCCAGTCCCTGAAAAAAGTCATTTGAAGATGCACCTTCAGCAATATTTTCCTGACCAGGATTATCAACCTTCTGTTATCCCACAAGAATCATTAGTTTACATAAGAAATGAGAGTATACAGCAAGACATTATAAGACAGATTATGCATATATTATAGGGTTAAAACTCAGATAAAAAGCCATTCAATAAATTTAAAGAAATCTCATATATTATATGACTTGATTAATATCATCAATTGATAAACAATTGAGTCTTCCTGGTTTTTAAGTTAAGACTATGCCTAACAGCAAGCCACAGAAATTGGCAAAGGAGAATAGGTTACAAGATGAAAATCTAAATAAAACTCAAGTCCAACCCCCACCCCCTAAATAAAAAAGTGGGATGGAAAATTCGTAAAGATATTCTATGCTTATTAGTTTATTTCTTCCATGAACTAAGCACAAAGAATAAAGAAAGCATTTAAAACCAAATTAAGACAAAAAAAAATTCAGCATATTGTCTGATGACATTAGGCCCAAAAATCATAGGACTAGATAGCAAAGGCATTTAGCATATGATAGAAGTATTACACTACAGCATAACATGAGAGTAGAAAAGAGTAGAACGTCTACTACATGTGACAACATATCCAGAGTAGCATGAATCTATTCACTTTTCACAGACATATATAGCATTAACCATACATAATGCAAACTCAAACATACGTCACAATCAAATAGTAAAATGACATCGAATTATGAGGACACAAAGCAAAATGCAAGGGATGGATAAAGCCATAGTGACTACAACAAATAGGGAACTGATACGATCCTAGTCAGCCAACATATGCAACTATTGCCACGTCAGCTAAGAGTTTCCCAAATTACCTCGTAACAGAATGGAGAGCATGGAGGTGACTTGTAGTTAGTTATAAGCAGAGGGAAGGGAGCATGGGAGGGCATCTGGAAAATCTGAAGAAACTTGGGCCCTTTGGGGATTGGGAGAGAGTGGAACCTCTCATATGTGTTCCACATTATCTTTACCTTTATAGCATTGTTAATTTCCTTTTGGTATCCTGTAATTTCTTGTGTTCTGCAACTTTCTTTGTTATAGCATTTCTGTATATGATTTTCACTGTGAAATACGTGAAAGATGAATATTCAGATCTTGGTTCTTGAGTAATTCTATTTTAGCTTGATTAATTGGTTGGTCCTTATCAATTGGTATCAGAGCTATCCGATCTGGGTAGCTTTGGACCACGCTGAAAGAAAGAAAAAGATGAAAGAGCCATTTCAGAAAATGAGAATTCCTAAGTTTTCCGGTGAAGAAGAAGCCTGGGGATGGTCGATTCAGGCTGAACGGTATTTTAAGGCACATGGAATTTCTGAAACTAAAAAGCCATGGGAAGCTAGGAAGACATTCACTGGTCAAGCTCGAATCTGGTATCGATTATGGTATAATCCAAAAGTTAGTTGGTGGACATTTTTAAAAGCTTTCTTCAAGGAATTTCAACCTGAAGTTTGCTTGGAGGATGATGAAGCTGAACCAGAAATAAGGGAAGAAAGAAAGAGCAGCATAGAAGAAAGAAATGTGGAGATATTGGAGCCCATCAATGTTCTTGAGAACACCATCAACAAAAATCAAATTCACAGAAGACAAGATGTTGGAAGCCAAGGAAGAACAGAGAAATCGATCCAACGATTTTGCAGCAATTTTCAAATCTATGACAACCGGCAAATGGAGAAGAAGGAGGATCAGAAAATGCAGTGCAGCCATGAGAGAAAACAGCTGTTGCAAACGCATGAGAAACGGGAAGAAGATGGGCAAGCCAGGTCGGGTTTACAAAAATCGACCCAAGGTATTGACGTAACGGGCCAGGCCCAAATTGCTGTTGAGTTTCTCCAAACCCAACTCAATGAAACCCCTGTTTTCTGTACAAATTGGGCTTGTGAGTCACATTATGCAGATCCAACAAAATCACCAACAAAGCCTACATCTAAGCCACTAATGGAGCGTCACAACCCAAAGGAAGAGAACCTAGACGAAGGAAAAGAAAACGAAGAACATGAGGCACCGCTTGAAGATGAAAAGCCACTTGAGCTCAAGCCTGAAGCGAAATCAGAACCGCCTCGACCGCCAACAAAGGAGAATTCAGATTTGATGGATTCATTAACTGTGGTACCATCATTGCAATCTGATGTCAGCACCGATGCGGTGGCAGCATTGCTGTTCGGACATGTGCGCCAGACTACGTTATTCGAGTCTAAACAGAGGTATGTTTTCGGACACGCACCATATTCTCCTTCCATCCTCGCGGTCTCTTTTTGGAAACCACCGATTGGGAACCACATGTTTGATTCGAGTGGTTGTAACTTGTTGGGTGGAGTATGTTTTAATGTGATTGAGGTGTTTGTGTGGGACCCATTGGTGCCCTGTTTCTCTATCGATGTGGGTGAAGCTATTATGACATCGGGGGTGCAAGTCAGGGCCATGGGAAAATTTGTTATGCGGTTGGTTATGAAGATTTTTGCCTCGAAATATTTTGTGTGCCCAATTTCGCTTGTGTTTTTTGTATTAAAAATTTTTCATATGGAAAGAACCACCTTGCTAATGCTTTGATGAAAGAGGTGCCAAAATATTCTAAAAAAAATTATGGAAGTGTTGGTGAAGTGGTCTGCCAAGATAGGAAGAAGAATGTACTGAACATGAAAGTTGTGGAGTTAGCCAGGTTGAGATGGACAGGGAAACTTAGTCGTTTTTTTGGGATTATGAGTGATGGAACAATTCCTTGTTATCATGCTGGGCTTTATGAAATCCCACATATGAATTCTAAAATAGGATGCATCTCTGACTTGCCTATCTATAATCCTCAACCATTGAGGGTTGCAAAAGAACAATGGCATCGTGGTGAAAAATATGATACTTCAATTCCTGCAATGGAGAAAGGAATTAGTGTTATTATGCTCAACGAAGGATCGCATACCTCGTATGGGCTCCATGGCAAATGTTGCAGCGGGCAACTCTCAAGGACCCATTATAATATGGCTCAGTTCAATGGACAGTCCACCATTGGTTCGAGCTGCTCTTGATGAAAATTATGTTTTTACAATTGTTTATGCTCAAACTGGCTTAGGAAGGAAATATAACATGAATGGGCCTTGGCTATCTTTAAAAGCAGATTGGGAAGTCAAGCATCAGACACTGCTTGATTTTCTCTATATCCTCCGAAGGATGACTTTTGTCTATGAATTTAGAGTTCAATTGGCTGGAAATTATATAGAATAGGTCCTTGGTTTATCATCAAGAAACGGTCCACAAAGGAGACTTGGGACTTGGAATAATGAAGTTGCTTGTCAGGTAGAAGCAAAAGAGTTTGACTTACAGCATATGAAGGGTCTTCTTGGTGTTTCCATGGATCTTAATTCTCGGTCATCACTATTGTTGCCAATCCTTGCCTGGGAAATCAAAAGACAATGGGATCCCGGTAGAGGTTATATAGTCTCATGCATTAGTTGACCATTACATTTCAAGCAATGGGATCCCGGTGGAAGGTGCTTGGGGGTTAAACATCACCTGGAGGACAAGGTGATTGTTAGGGGGGGAGTATTGATACGATCCTAGTCAGCCAACATATGCAACTATTGCCACGTCAGCTAAGAGTTTCCCAAATTACCCCGTAACAGAATGGAGAGCATGGAGGTGACTTGTAGTTAGTTATAAGCAGAGGGAAGGGAGCATGGGAGGGCATCTGGAAAATCTGAAGAAACTTGGGCCCTTTGGGGATTGGGAGAGAGTGGAACCTCTCATATGTGTTCCACATTATCTTTACCTTTATAGCATTGTTAATTTCCTTTTGGTATCCTATAATTTCTTGTGTTCTGCAACTTTCTTTGTTATAGCATTTCTGTATGTGATTTTCACTGCGAAATACATGAAAGATGAATATTCAGATCTTGGTTCTTGAGTAATTCTATTTTAGCTTGATTAATTGGTTGGTCCTTATCAGGAACCCCAAAACAAGACAGAAAGAAAAACATAGCATTTCCCAAATAAATGCACAAGCAAGAAGAAGAAGAAGAAATAGATAGCAAACCTCAGGCAATGCGTTATCTTCTTTGAAAAGATCATTCATTGATAAAATATCATCATCACTGTTAACAGTTTGATCGCTTGGAGAAGGCAATAATCCTGTTAGACAGGACGTGGATGTTAACCCAATAGATTCACTAGCAGGGAGATGCTTGTCATTTGGAACAGAACTATTAGATGTCATAGGCAGAATGGGGACTGGGGCAGGCAACGCAGCAAAAGGTATTCCCACTTCTTCATCATCCCAGTCTTCCTCATTAAACGGTCTCCCATATTGTGCACCATTCATGGGACCACGACCTTCCTTTTGGAATACCTTACAAATTACATAGGAATCCTGCAATAGGAAAATCACCAGGAGAGCTAATTAAAATATATTCACAACTATAACAAGATGTGAAAATCAACAGATAATAATGAGAAGGGCTGCTAACTCAGTCATATACAAACAGCAAATATCTCAATGAGTGGCAAGGCAAGTAGGAAGCGGCATATTAAAATGTAGTCATATATTATCTGTTAAAAGTGTAATAGATGCCAACAGTGGCAAGAATACTACACATCCTTATGTGCATTCAAAGTCAAAGGCTCGAATTCTACAAAACTGCCATATACCTAAAGTTCACAACTAACTAATACATATATTTCCTTAATAAAACTCATAAAAAATTCTAACAATCCATAAGAATTAAGAAATAAATGGGTACCTGAGCGATTCCTTTTTCAGTCAGGTCCTTATCTTCAAGCCTGTACTCATGCATAACCCAATCCGTTCGTTCCCCATGAGGTGCTTTACCAGTGTGAAATACGAGAGTTCTTATCATCCCCACAGTTTGATTATTCTGTTGAACAGCTCTATCCTTCCCAGTAGCTTTCCAATACCCAATTTCTGTCGCCCGATTCATCCTGGCCCCACTGCCATATTTCTTCTCTCTTGGGGAGAAGAAGTACCATTCCAAATCCCCAGTTTTCAGACAAGATTTATCTGTAAAACAAACACAAAAGGAAACATTGTTAAAAACCAAACAAATGGACACACTCACACACGCTACTCTCTACAGAACTTGTCTGGGTACCTGGGAGATCCCAAGGAGCATACTTGTATATGTCAAGTTCAGTAATGACATCATTATGGAACTTTTTCCCCATTACCTTCCTCTTTAGATAGTACTTAACCAACTCAACGCTAGTGGGATGGAACCGAAATCCCGGAATCAATTTTGTTATGGCCATCGAATCGAAAAACAATATCAAAGCTTCGCCTTCTATCTGACCCAATTAACAACCTCCTCACTGGCAGTGAAGAAGAAAACTATGTCTTGAAAATAAAATAAAAAAAATTCAATCGAAACCTCGTACCCCTACAACGACTATTACTTCACCAATGAATGAAGTGAGTTTTATAAATTGAGAGAAAATAACAAATTCACCACCCCAAAAATAAAACCCCTAAATCTGTGCAGTGCGAGCGAAGTGTCAAGTCCAATGCCGAAATAAGATCTTGGATGAACACCAAAACCTCCCACGGTTCATGAAACAGGAATGGCGACCAACAAAGGATGACGAAATTCCAATTCCGTGGTGAACAGACATCGGCGCAATGAAACCCTAAAACGGAAATGAAAACGGATTAAGAGACGGAACGAACGACGAAGTTTCGCAGCAAAAAAAACATTGTTGTTAAAGAGAGAAAGCGGAATATTGAAATATTGAAGGTCTGAGAGAGGTGATTCTTCGTTTCCTAACAGAAAAAAAAAAAAAAAAAAAAAAACGAAATCAGTGTATAAGAGAAGCAGCTTACTCGACAAGTCACTCTCTCTCTCTCTTTCTCTAAGTTGGCTGTGAAGAAATGAAACGAAGGAGAGAGAGCTTCAATATAAGGGTTTATAGGAAGGTTAAATTGTGTCATTCTAAACAATTTAAATTTGTGTTATTTTAATACAGAGAAAGAGATAGATATAAGAGAAAAGAGTTGACAAAAAATAAATAAATGTGTGGGTCCTATCCTCTTTGTGAGAGTGAAAGAATATAAGTCATGTTTTTAAATAAAAACTTTCTCATTATAGGAAAGCAAGTAGCAAGAACAAAAAAAAAAAATCATTGTACAATTTCTTGAAATTTAATAATAATGAGAGATTGTGTTTTATCAATTTTCTTAGTCCGTTTCTTGAAAGATTGGATGAGAGTTAACTTTTATGTTAAATTAAATTTTTAATCAATCAAAATAAACTTTCTTTAATTTTTCCTTAAATTATATTCTACTTCAGATTTGCTTTACTTAATTTATTTTTTTTTATAAACTATAGGTATTTTTTAGGTAAGACAATTATATTCGAATCCGAAACATCCACATCATTTTTTAGTTCTTTCAAAAAAATAAATTTTACATTCACGAGAATTTAAATCTAATATCTTAAATAAACCGAATTAAATATATACCACTTGAACCAACTCTTTTTTCTTTACTTCATGGAAAAAAGTATCTAATGTTACTTTAGATAACTTTGTCTAATGTTCATTGAAACGACGTCGTTCTGGGATTGAAAAATAAAAAAATTAGAATGATAAAGACTACTATAATCCTGAAATAAATTAAAATTACAAAATATCATGATTTCCATCCCAAAATGACATTATTTCGGTAAACATTAGATAAAGTTATCTATCAACCCTTACTTAATTTATATATCAGAATTTGCATATGTTTTTCCTCTAAATTAAAATGACAAAGCTTATAATAAACCAAACGGATGCATTTTAGAACCCTTAGTGATAGAGAGAAATAAACCAACTGACAAAGCTTAGATATTCATTCCTTAAATTGCTTATTTTAAATGGGCGAAGCTCAATAATTAGACTAGTAATATTTTAACATTACATAAAGAAGTATTAAATGGTACAAAAATATATTTAATATCTTGATTCTTGAGAATCAATGTTCTCTTAATATTACACCCGTATTACGTTTATTACGTTTTATGGAAAGGTCGGTTGTATTCAATAATCAATAAGTGTAACTGTGTAAGGAGGGAAATGAGTTGGTGACTTTGGTTTAAATAGGTTATATTTACTTAAGAGTTAAGATATGTCTGATTTAATTCATTAGTATGGAGAAAATTGCTTCCGTTAACGGTTCAAATCCTACCAAAACAATTTTTTAGAAGAATTTTTGGGGCGAGTGCTTTTTTTTTTTTTTCTTTTCCCCTATAGAAAATTAGTTTCATATTTTCTTCCCTGAAATAGTTCATTGTATCCATTATTCCAATAATAAATTAACCTTTAGGACCATACTTCGAAAATAAAATCGTCGGATAGGATTGAATTAAAATACCTTTAAATAATATCAAAAAAATAAAATAAAAATAAATAAATTTCAAGTCCGACCTATATTTACAATTAAAAGCATAACCTATTTAAGTCTATAAAACCTTCAAGATCTATTAAGAATAAAAAAAAAATTCAATTTTTATTATTAATTAAAATAATTTTTATTTTATTTTTGAAATAAATAATATGATATAAATTGCGTATAAATTTTATTATCAAACCAATGTGAGACTTATCATATTTAATTATCTCAAACACCCCCCCCCTAAATATGAACCTAATATTAATGGGAAAATATTTATTATTTTAAATGATACAATTTATGTCATTTCACTCTCACAGAGAGGTGAGATCATATCTTTATTTTTTTGTTCACTCTCTCTCCCTTTATTTATCTCTTCCTCTCACTTAAAATGATATAATTTTACATCTTTTAAAATGACACATAATTTTCACACAAAAAAGAAAATGACAGATACTTTTCCCAATATTAATATGCACAAATATTCAACCCATGTTGTCTAGCCACGGCTTGAAAGAACAAGGGTTACTGTATTAGAGCAAAAATACGATATAAAATAAAAATAATAGACAGCGTATAGGATGCACCTCATTCTTGATAACGGAGACGGGCGGAAATCCTATACAACAAATCAACAGAAATCTCAGTTGAGCTTATCATGTGCAAATTCATATGCTATGAAGAGAAAGAATCTGCATTAACTTACAATCCCTAATTAATGAGGATTTCATAAAATCCTGTTTATTATACTACCATAATTACAATAATCTTGTAATAATGACAACATGTTCAAAAAATAATTACAAGTTGTTCAGCGCCTATAGTAATTCAAAAACGAAAATAGGCAATGTTGTCATTATTAATGCCAAGGTCAGAACCGTTTCAGGACTGCAGTTCTCCAAGCCAAATTTCTTGCATAAATCCACTGCACTCAAGTAGATTAGGGGAACTTTTTGAGATTTCTGAAAGTGATAATTCCATGGGTTTTATAAGAGTTATGTTATAGGAAAAGTGATTGTGTAATGTTATAGAGATTCGTTTTGCGTGTCTTAATTTATATTTATTTTTTTTGTTTTAAAAAATGTGGGCCCCCACAAAATATTGTATGTATAGGAAATTTTATTGTGTCATGTTAAAGGATAAAATGAAAACCCTAATTCTATTTATTTAAATTTGGTATAAAGTTTTTGAAAAAAAATTATTTCAAAATCTTGTCATGTGTATATTTTTTTTTTTTAAATGTCGTTCAAGAATACCACTAAAGGGGTGTATTTTTGTAATCCTAGATGTTGAATAAAATTTACACTTTTTTTTGGGAGAAAAGCCTATCAAATAATTTTTTGTAATATTTTTGAAAAAATAATTTTCCCACCATACTCCTAGGAATCATGGTTCCGAGCACGAAAATATTTATCTTCTACCAAGTGTTTATTTGAGGACTTCTTTTGTAATTTTATTCTTTAGAAGGAAAATTTAAATTAAATATATATTTATATTTTCTTATAAATAAAAAAATAAAAGTTTCGAGAAGGATATATTCTTTTAAGTTCTGTATCAAAATTTTCAGAGTCATGATATTTTTTAAATTATATTTTTATTCTAACATTATATTTACAAGGGTAAAGTGTGTATCATTTTAAAAGATGTAAAGTTGTATCATTTTAAGTGAGAGAAAGAGATAAATAAAGGAAGAGAGATAGTTAACAAAAAATAAATAAAGGTGTGGATCCCACATCTTTATGAGAGTGAAATAATATGAGTTGTATCATTTAAAAGGATAAATAATTTTTCCTATTTACAAATTTCACTCGATGACAATTATTTGGGAACATCACGAAGAAAAGTATTTTTTCCAAAGGAATATTTTACATGCTAAGTTGTCATTGGTTCATCTTTTGTCTTTATTTTATATTATTATAATTCACATTAAAAAAAACTATGAGGGGAGGGTTCAAAAATGTATATACATCAAACTGCGAATACAAATATATTATTTATGAAACTATATTTTTTTTAAAAAAAAATTATTCATTCTTAAATCTATTTTTTTCCTTTTAAATCTTCATCTTTAAAATCTTATATATTTGTGTTCTTTTAAATAATAAAAGTTTCTAATACTTTTTGTTACTTTCAATTACAAACAGAGTTTATGAAAGTTATTTTATCCAACAATTTATTTTTAACTTAAACTTTAAAATAACTTCCAAGTGAAAAAATTAATATAATCACAAATAACTTTTAACTTTACTTTTTAAACTCTTAATTTTAAATTTAACTCAATTAATTTTTAGCAGGAGGAAAAAAAAAACTGCACCAAACAGTCTCTAAATCAATAAATTATCACATATTAATTAATAATCAGTTATCACAATTTATTAATTAGTCATTAACTACCATAGTTAATTATATGTCAATTTTATTTTATTCTTTTGGTGAAAATTATATGTCAATTTTATTAACCTCTCTAGTTCCCGAATATCACATTTGACTTGGTTTCATGCACAAAGATAATTCACTCAATTCCACATGAAAAGTGAAAACTGTGATCCAGACAAAATACCACCAAACCTTGGATATTTTACATGATTGATATGAAGGTGAAACAAAATTCACCGTGAAATCAAACAGGGTCAATTACACATGATACAATCAAACATCATCAAAGAATTTTGATCGCAATTTTCCAGGGCAAAGTATTGAAGAATCAACTCTGAGAAGATAGACGCCATTGAACAGCTTAGATCAGGAATAAATTACAGAGCAATTCGCCAATACTGGAGGACTGTCCATGATTTCCTCCATACGATCATTCAAATTGTAATAGGCCAACATCTGCTCAATACTTTCAACAGACCCCCAAAGACCATGGATGAATCATTCACTTTAGCCAGTACCCATCTCAACAGCCAATTTAAATGTGGTCCGTCATGCTAAAATCAATGTACACTGTGCACTATATCTCTCAGCATTTAGGAGGCAAATGCAACTTCTCCAAGCAGCATCCACATGAAACGAGGGAAAAGAAATAAATAAACAAAAAAAAAACTCGGCTTCAGTAAATTTAGCCTGGTATTCCGTTTAAGTTTTTTTGCCAGTTAGAATCTTCCTCCTACTGGGAGGAAAAGAGGCTGCATGCTGCCACCTATTAACTCTTCCCTCCGTCAAAAACTTTAAAGCCACTCCACAGTGAACCAACCACTCCCTCTAGCGACTTATAAATATAATACTCACTGACCAGACTTCAGTGTGCAAACCCTGGTCAAAATGGAACAATCAAGTGGTCACCATTGACAAATTGTCTCACAATATTCCATTCAAAACCCTCTGATAATAATCATACTGCCGTGTCCTCCAAGCATCCAGACTACTGCTAATAAGTGAAAGCACCAAGGAGACACATTGCTGCCAAAAAAAAATACAATACTGTAACAATCAAATCCATTAAATTTTGCAGTTAAAAAGGGTTATAATTCATATTGAAACCTCTTCTGTTAAACTGAGATGGAATCGCTTCCGTAAGTTCTGTATCGTCCGTGTACCACCTTTAAAGCATGGGAAATCTGAATCCTGATACCAACATTACCAAAAAATAAGAGAAAGGTTGAGAGAAAATCCAACATGAAAGTTGAGAGTATTTCCTGATCCACACACATGTCAAAAAAAGGGTAAGAGGTACACAATTGTTCATGTACAGTTGAGAATCAAGACCATCAAAAGAAAGACCACTTGAAATAAGTGAAATCTGGGGTCATTTTGCTAGATGAAGCAATCTACAAGATTACAATCAAACATCATCTACAAGTTGGGGGATATGCACAACTTGTTTCACGAATAATGGGCCAGGGTGTTTTTTTTTTTTTTTTTTTGTGCATGTGTGTCGAGTGGGGTAGGGGGTTCTGCCTTCTGCATTGTTCAATTTCGAACACAACACATCAAACTTGGTCTTAAAGCCATGCTCGAGAACAGTCTGTCTCATTTTCCATCAAAACAACTACTGTAATTCAATTGGCCAACATTCATGGAAGATACTTGCCATCCACCTTTTCCTTAGTAAAAGACAAACAAATGTTGGAACATATATGTATCATTTATTTACTAAGAATCTCGTTATGATTGTCGTCCTCAATAAAAAATTTCAACAACAAATACCTTCCCCCCTACAACTACACCTTGAAAAGGAATTACTTGTATATTGCCTTGCCCTCCGCAGAAAATATCATCAGAGATTATGTTTACTATCTTTTACTCAAGAAATGCAAAGGCTGGCTCATCACAAGTTGCTAAAGAGAATATTCTTCTGACTTTTCTTATTCCCAAATTACCAAACAAAATATTTAATAAAAAAGCCACTTCCCATCATAACTCCACTTGAGGAGGAAAATCTTTATATGCAGCCTAAACAAAATGTTCAATAAAATTATGATTTTAAAGAAAAAAATGGATCTTGTATATTCTATTCCAGTTTATTGGGTAAAAGACGTCCAATGAGTATGGAAAGATCCTTAAGCACTTCATTGTCCTGGTAGTCTCTTACTACACTCTCAAGTTTTTAACTAAACGTAATCAACAAAATTCACGACAGAAATCTTGTTAGCTGGCTGCTCTTTGCATGAGATGTGAGTATCCAATTGTCTAAAAATACGATACACTACGATGCAGAAAGGACTGCAGGATTCAAAGTAAATATAATGAGAAATTCTCAGTCAGTAGATGTTTTGCAAAAGCATAATCTTAGCCACCCATTGTCCTGTTTTGAAATTGGAAGTGAATATTGTGACCAGACCACGAACACAGACAGACTACATATTAGATTACCATTGAACCACAGGAAGCTAACATTCATATTACCTGCAACATCTCAACAAGAAGAATAATACGCTCAGCATGCTTGCGGCAAGTAAGGAAGCCTTGAATGCATAAAACCTGGATTACAGGGGACAAAACAACATGACAAATTTAGAGCTAACAATAGATATGTCATCTGCAATCTGTCAAGGAAAGATCAGAAAGAGTTCTCATCAGCACCTTGAAATAATCAAAGAACTCGCTTGGGACACCCTCAGCATCAGAATCCATAACCTAGCACAACGTCATTATTGGGATCATTGTACGGAAAAAATATAATACACAATCAAATGGAAGCTGAAAATAGGGAGCATAATAAAAAGCAAATAATCTCAGTTTTACCTCAAGAAGCTCCCGTGTTAATTTGAAAGGTGCGCTTTCAAAGTTAACACCACCAGGTGAATTAGAAAGCATGAAGCCAAAATCAATATGTATGATATGACCTTCTTCATCCAATAAGAGGTTCCCATTGTGCCTATCCTTCACCTAGATGACAAGAAGGCAAAAAGATAAGTGAGAAAAACACAAAGCATTCAATAACAATAAACAGCAAAATGTTATCATTCAAATTGTCACTTCAGAAAAGCACTAGTTAGTGAGAGTTTCACACCTGCAGGAAGTAGCACACCAGAGAATATCCTGCCATACTCTCAACAAAGTTCCTCTGGAACAAAGAAAGTAAACAAATTATCAAAGTAAAACATAACTACAGCAGTGAATCTTCTCCACTTTTAACATAAAACCAAGATGTTCTTCATCACACAAGTTAAAACTAGTAAAATTAAGAAATAAATAGCATTAAAAAACAATAATCTCTTTAAATTTAAAACGTGCAAGAAATGGTACTAAAATATTCTTCTAGAAAAAAAGCTGTCAATAGAGAGAAAATATGGAGCAATCAGAATACATTGCATGTTGCTAGTGAAAGTCAGTACCCAAAGAAAACAAATAAACTCTAGTACATCCCGGGAAGGGGTATTGATGAGTCGTACCGAAAAGAAAACCATTGCTTAATAATTTAAATTTACCAGCCCCAAGATACAAGAACAACGAATAAGAAATGTAGAAAATGGCAGAGAATGGATTGAAACACATTTGAAGCCAACCAGATGTTTGCACATGTTAAATTTTGGTTAGCGTTTAAAATTGATGATATATTTTCTAACATTTTTTATTGAATTTATAAGTATATATTTTATTTTTATGATTATGGACACATAGTATAATATTTTATTCAATATATGCTGCCATCAATGCATCCTAATTTTTTAAAGAATGCCGTACAGTGTCAGATACAGTACTCATAACTGTACTCAAAACCCAAGCTTCTTTGGTCCATTCTTTCACTTGCATGTGAAAGAGTATTGACAAAAATATATGCCCATATTTGGTCTCTCACCTAAGAACTTCAGCCTTTAAGTCAAATGGTACTTCATCATAGTACAGAGCTCCATTGGCCAAATCAACATGTCCCAAAATTCTGGGTGCCATATATTATTTTAGTTCAATTTGACCACAGGTAAGTAATTAACTTGTATTTTTAGTTTTTTAAAGATAGAAAAAAATATAGAAATGAGGGAAAGCACATAGTGAGGGAGGATAAAAAAATACAAAACCACAATGAAAGAAAAAATTCAAGAAAGCATCATTTTCCAGTATCAGTTGAAAAATGGAAAGTCCTTGTAAACAGACATGACCAAAACACTAAGAGAAGCCTTACACAACTAACCAAATGCAAATCTAGGGGCATTGGGGCAATAAGACGCCCTTAAAGATGTGAGTATTCTGCTCCAACCAAATAACGAGTTGTCAATCGCATCAAATAGTGGCGCTATTATGGTGGAGCATTGCATTGCGACACTGCTGCTGCTCCAGAACTCCTGTAGCATAGCAACCATCATGGCCTGAAGAGTGGTTTTGTTAAAGCCATTGATGCAAGATCTCTGATTTTTACTTTCACCTCTCTTAAACTCAGCAAATCTCTACTTTACCCTCACCCGCTTCCACCGAGAGTTTTTGGTCTGCCATTATCATTGTACATAGAGACCAATTGTTAGGGCTAGCAGCCTCTGTTGTTTCTCGCACATAAGCATCACACACAGAGAGCCGTAGGGATTTTGCAGTCTTCTGACCTCACAAACGCAAGTCCCCATCTTCAGCAAGTTCCCACCAGCCCAGACTTGTTTCACACAGCTTCTTGCCCTGATTCGACATATGAGCTGGCCGAGCCCACCTCTGTTTTGTTATGCTTTTTATTGTTGTTAGTTATGCTTTACATTAATAGTGATTTCGTCTTTTAAGTGCATGATGAAAACGTCTTTTAAGTTTCAAATACTTTTTGAGTTGAGCATCCACTATATTTGTATTAGAAATTATTTGCATTGTATCCGCTATCTGCGATGTTAGCAGTCACTCCACGCTGCTATACTACACCGGCATAGTGATTTTGGGGTCGGCACCACACCATTATGTAGCATTAACTACTTTGCCAAATACACTAGAGAAATGGATAAACTGCACACTGCCACAAAATTTTGTCCTTGTTACAAAAACCTTTAAAACGAATCATGAGAAGCTGAATTTTAAAGTGAAGGGGGCACACCCAATATTCATAAAAAAAATCTAGGAAAATAGCCACCCAACAATGTAAATAGTAACATGTGAGTTTACTACAAGCAAAATAGTTGGAGCATTAAAGATACATTTTCCATACAATATTTTGAAGTTTAAGGTTCAAGCCTGAGGTGTCTAACATTAATCATGTCCACCAAACTTCATCCATTTATTTAATCTGTGCTCTTGGGAATAACCTAATTCAGGCTTTTGACAGGAGATTCAAATAGTACACCGCCCTTTTGTCCAAATGACAAGGAAAAAAGGTCTAGAATACCACAAACATCCATTCCATACAAATAGTAAGCTTTTAAAGTTCCTTTAAGGAAAGAAGTAAATTTAATAAAGAATGGTAAGATAAAGTTAATAAAGAAACCCAACTGGAAGTTAAATCTTAAGTGAATGTTAAAAGCTATCAGGTAGTCCTTTACTGGGGTGGTTCCTAATGCATGAACTGGGTACAGCTAGGCGAATCTCATTAGGTGGGAAAAAGCTGTGGTCAGAAGACAGAAGTTCATCCAAGATGCTGATTAATCTTCACTGGGATTTATTACAAGTTAATGGGACTCTACATTATCTCCACATGCGAAAAAAGCAAGCTGAAATCAAGGAGATCCGGAATGTACAGTAACATTTTAAGTAATAAATTTATCGAATGGTCTATTTTCCTTTACCTGATTCTGTAATTAGGGTACTCTTGTTTTGATATTTTGTTTAGATAAAAATTTGTTATAAGGAAAGAATGAACACACAAACGAAGGAAGCTAAGAAATCCTCCAATGATAAACTAATAGGAATAAACTAGTTCTGTACAGATCTTTTCTTTCTATGAAAGTAAACAAAACAAATGGAAACGTATTAGCTGTCTATATAAACAAACGTGAGATTGCCAAATGAGAAAGGGGAAGGGATACAGAAAGCAAAACATAATATATTCTGGTGAAACAAATGCTCAATTAAGAAGCCATTGCAAATCATAAGAAGAACAAGTTCAGTCTACAATAACTCAGTTGTATCCGCATCTCTAAATTACCTGGGCAAGTTTAAAACTTGGGGAATTTTCTTGATACTTAGCATTGAAGAATTCCCGTAAACTTGAGATGTTGGGATATCTACTTTTGATAGAATGTAGAGAAGCCTAGAAAGCACCAATATTTTTAATAATAAAAAGAAAAACGTGGACACTTCAATACATTTGAAATGGTCACAGAATTACCGTATCTGGAATTGTTTCAATTAGAGCTGTATAAGAAGAAGTACACAAAACTTCATAAGGGCGCAGCCAGAGTGGTAGACCAGCTTCTTGAAATATATCTGGCATCAAAAGCCAATGATTTTAAGTAACATGTAATGAAACACAAGCAGACAACAGTCTGCATCCTGGCTTAATCTAGCATCAGAACATAATAAAATAAGATCCAATCATGTGTCATCAATAACTCCTCGGAGCATTCAATCCAACTTGTTCACTAGACAACTTCATTCATGCTTTGGTGCATACTTCCACTTTAGTTTGCAACTATTACATTGAAAACTACAACCAAATAGATTTAGCAATTCTCAATGTACACATCCACAGTGGAACTTAAACTCAGATCATAAATCACACATGTATTCTTATATGAAGAGAGCATCACATGACTTACATTGGCCTGTTTTGCCATCAAATTGAGAAAAATGAAATGAGACTGAAATTTCTCGGGTATAGTTAAAGTAAAACCTGTTCTAATGTTTAAAGTTAAAATTTAGTCTTCATTAAACCTTTCACTTGTTCAAATTGGAGAGGGATGTAGAGTTCAAACCAGTACAGATACATATTATCTCACCTTCATATAGACGAGAGTTGAGGAAAACAAATACGAAAAGACAAAACAATTGATAAAAGCTTTTTTGCAACAACAACAAAGGAGCAAAGAATGGTTAAATTCTGAATATAAAGGGAGAAAACTAAAGATCTGAAAGACCAACTACCGTAGAAGTGAGAAATAAGTTGAACAGCCAGATGCTCCTGCCTGCAATCATCACCACTCTTTACAATAACCTATATGTGAAAAAGGGAAAATTGCACCATCATGCTCAAAATATTTGTGATATAAAGCACATATTCTGGAAAAAAGAAAAGAAAAGAAGCAAACAATATAAAACAAAAGCCAACCCTAATTCACAAAATCACGTTAATAAATTTGTGTTTTTTTTTTTATATATTCTAATGGAGATTTTGACACAGCATGAAAATATCATTTATTAAATACTATTTATATTTCATTCCCGGATCTATTATGTGAATTCTGCCACAGTATATGCAACTTGGACCTACCTTCATAAAATATAACAGCATAAAAAAAAAGTTCCTTAAAAAGTTAAGGAACTATTTCATAAGAATAGAGTTCAATCCTAAAAATCAGTTATGTATTACCACAAAGAAAGTGAATATTATTTCATATTGTTGTTTCCTTAATATTTTCAAGTGTTTTTTTTCTAGGCACAAATTTTCAAGTTCAATTGTAAAAACCATTTTGAAAATACTTTGACTGCAATATTCTTCTGCCCATGATCCCATGCACGAACCTCAAGTAAGAAAAAGCATGATGTGTAACAGTACAGCATTCTCAACCCGCACCAGAAATTACAATGCACATCTATAAACATGATTTTGACTTTGAATCAATATTTCAAACAGAAATCTAGAAAGGAAACGAACAGGTTTATAATGTAGCAAATGGTGAGATTTTCTATTAGATAGTAAGACATAAACAAGCGATTGGGTGCATTTGTTTTTTCTGTTATGCATAAATATTATCATTTTTATTTATATATCGAGTTCATATCTTCATGAATTTCCAAAATATGTAAATAACTACATATATATTCTTTTGCTTAAAACATTCACTTACAGATCGAAAGTCCCAACCAGGTAAGTTCCCATATGTGGAAGCCTTGCGCACCCTATCTTTCTTTGCCTCCCAAAGTTCACCAGACAAGGCATCACTGGCTTTGGGAGTAATTCCATTAGCCTGTTAGGAGGAATCATGTTATATATGACAATTCCACATTCCTAAGGTTAAATAAAACTAAACTTCAACAATTATCTCTTACCCTTGGTTCATTATCTGATGAATCTTGACCAGCACCTTTCAAAGGGAGTCCAAGAGGTGCTTCACCTTTTGCTGCCGCAGCCTACCAAAGGTTCAAATGTTGATAAAGGGCCGACCCAGTTCAAATGTTGATAAAGGAAAAAAAATATTCTTCCAATTAAGGATCTTTTTGATGCACTATTTATTCCATTTTGTTTATTCATTTAGAACTGAATAACCACCAAAGTGGTTATTTGTTTCTTCATTGTAATCACAATGCTTAAAAATAAATTGTAACACAAACTGGGAAATGCCAAACAAAGATATGGAAAAGAAAGATGTATTAAGAAACCAAAATTCACAACCATCATTTGTTTATATCACAGAAAAGGTTCAGGAAACTTTCTTATCTTTTCTGGAGTTGAGAAGAGCAGAAAAATACACTTAAGTCTGCTTGTATGCTTTAAGTTTAAGGGGAAACTGGAATAGACTATAAGAACCAGGTGAATTGCGAAGGGTAATAGTCATCACTGAACATACACTGCTAAGAAAAAAACAAATGGATTTCAGTACTCTAACGTGAAGGAAACACTTTGATAACCATAGACAAACAAACCCCCCGCATTGACCTAATAATCGATGAAAATCCACAAAATTAATTTCTTTCATCATGGGTTGTACAATGCTTAGAAGAGTAACCTTGGCACAATGGCTGGTGTTATCGCCCTGTGACTCGAAGGCTGTAGGTTCAAATACAAGATAAGGTTGCCTACTATATAGAACTACACAATGGGTATTACCCTTCCCTAGACTCCAAGCATAGAGGAGCTCCATAGTACCAGGTTTCCCTTTATGGGTTGTACAATTCTTGGAGGAAGGAACAAGATCAATAGAAAGATACATGACAAGTGATTTGTTAAGGGAACATGGCTGACCTTCTTTACCATGTCTGGCACCAAATTAAGACTAAAAAAAGATCAGCGGAAGCTTAGACAAAAGTAATGTCAATAGCAGAGTCAATATCAGTAAAAAACCACTCAATGCCTCACCTTTACTTCCTCCATTGCCACTGTACTTGGAACGCGGCGATGTTCCTTCCTCCGAGGTGGTGCTTGATCCTCAATATCTTCCAATCTAACCCTAGGATCAACTGTCAACACAACTTGTACCCATTCCAAATCATTGTCATGTCCTGCTTCAGCCACTTCATGTACACTCTCGCTGTAAATTGAAGCAGGATGCCAACTGCCACAATGTAGATCAGCCACTTCAATCTTCTCTTGCTGACCATTTAATTGTGTTTCCACAGAAAGATTCACACTAACAAATTTGATTTTTGCCTCGGATACATGAGTCATTGCCTGATCAATTGCTTCAGCAGTTGATCTGGACATCCTATCATTGCTATTACGGTACTCCTCTTGTGCTGTCCATAATGGATAAGCCCAAGGGGGTGGTTTTTGCAAGAAAGCATCTCCATTTGCCAAAGGAATTCCACGTTGAGAAAGTTTCTGAGAACTGGATGTCTCCTTGGAATTGCTATAACAAACAATTTGCAGGGAGAGCAATATATCAAAAATATGCTTTTTGCCTTACTAACTGCTATTTTAACAATGCTGAGGAGTATTTTATCCAAGTAATACCTTGGCATTTCACATCTCAAAACTTCTACACAGATCAGGAAAGGTGCCTTCTCCCTAGAATTCAAGAGAACAGCTTCATCTTCAGGTATATGAAGCACACGATACATGCCCTTTCCCAATGGAAAACAAACTCCTAGAAATATATGATAAGCAAGATTCACATAGAAGCAAGAAGATAAGTGGAGTCTACTTATCATAAGCAATGAAAAATGCAGTAACTTAATTGGCACACATGAAAGGGACATATCTTTACAGTGAAGGAATAAAAACAGCCAACAATTGCAATCACATAATAGAAAAACTTCTCAGCAGATCCTCTTAGAAATGTACAGTCAATAAACACCAAAAAGATAGTTTCTAAACATTTATTCCTAGAGAAGTGAAAAAAAAAATCAATGACAGATGCATTGGAAATTTCACTATTTTTTCTACAAAAAATATGTTGCTCGACACCCAAGCCACTTATTTTGTTATATATCAAAAGGAACAAGAAAATACACATGTAAAGCCTCTGACTCTGAACCAAGAAAGGCAGCATTACTGCCACTGAAAAAATTTCAAACCACACTCTTTTGAAATAATATTTATCATGCTCAGTTGAAACATATGAATAATAGAGAAATCCATTGCCTTAATTGAACATCATTCAAATAATATAAATAATATTTAAGAAGTACCTCCAGTGTTCTGAGCCTCTGTTACATGTATATTGATCTCTGCAAGCGACTAAAAGCATAAGAATAACAAAGAATGCATCAGAAACCATTGCATGGAAAAGGTTCAAACACGTTTATAGAATGCAAACATATTCCCGTCTTTAACTATGTCAACTAGATGAAGAAAGCATCAAAGGAAAAAATTAAGAAATGACCTCACGAAGAGCACTTTTGCGATCTTCAATTGGAAATACATCCAATAACCCATATGATGTCTCACATAATGACTGCACAAACTCCAATGAGTCATGGTAAGCCCCTTTCCGGAACTGAGATGGACTGATTGGTAGTGGGGGCTTTGTGCTCGATTTTCCACTTTGCTGCTTCGGGGATCCAGGATGCTTCTGCCAAAATAATACGATAACCCCCAAATGAGGCATAACAATGGAAATTACCCTTTATATAATATTAAAAAAAAAAAAAAAGGAGAAAATGAAAATAAATTTCAGAATGCATTAAATTATTAGATGAAAGCTCATGAAAGGTTTTACTACATCTCTAACATGCCCTCTAATCATAAGCCATTAATACCCAGGCCATATTTAAAATGTGATGAAATTCACTTTTATTTAGAAGAACGGGAGCATGAAGGATTGAAATCCTAACCACTTGAACATTGTAAAGAACAAATGCAACCCAAAAGCTTAAGCTATTGGGTGAGGAAACATTAATGGTTTTATATATCTCAACATGCCCCCTCACACGAGAGCCCACTGGGCTTGAAGGGTGGACAATGCACAGGCCCATCTACCTGTGCGAACAAAGAAATTCCACTTGAAAGAAAGTGGGGGGCGGCGAAGATCGAACCCGGGACACGAGGCTCTGATACCATGTAAAGAACCAATTCAACCCAAAAGCTTAAACTATTGGGTGAGGCTACATTAATGGTTTTATATATCTCAACAAACATAAAGGTGCTGATGACATGTCAATGACCAACTCTCCTAAAAGCTTAAGTTGTTAGGTGAAGACTCATGAATGACTATTACATCTCTAACCATAACAATTATCATTTCATAAAAATGCATTGATTGAATCTAGTATAGATGAGTACAAGGCATTCCTATCGCTAGAGAATATATATCAAGTCAATAAAAGTAGAAAAAGATATGCAAATTTCTATGATATGAATGGTAGCCAAGGATAACTGCCAAGTTATGTAGTTAACCATGGGAAATAAGTTGGTTTTAATGTTAGCTATAGATAGAAAGGGAAATGCAACTTGGTTATGTTGCACTAACTGATTCTTTCCCATAATAATACCCAGTTGTAGCGACACCAAATTAAGTGCTAATGCAAGGTTCCAATGTTCAATATGGAATTTGAAGAAGGGCTAGGACTTAAACATTAAAGCTTTATGGGTCTCGACAGAAAGTGGAAAATTTTACAGGGACCTAAACTATATATAACTGGAATCAACTGAAAAAATAAGGGAAATGTTGAATTTTTATTTATTATTATTATTATTTTGGTGGGAGGGAGAGAACAGGGCACGCAGCCAATCAAGTGGCTCTTACAAAAATGTAAGCAAGGTCAGAGTCTAAATGTAAAACGGACTTTCTATCCAGAAGTCACAGAGGACCATTAAGCAACTTTTATGATTAAAAAGAAAAATTATCAGGTTTCTGTATATATGGGTTCCATTCACACTTTTTTGGTTTAGATTCCTGATTCAACCATAGAAATAAACCAATTCATAAACAAATATTAAACAGACCTCTTTCTGTCTCTTTGACCCCAATAGCTCTGAATCTTCAATTGAACGGTCGCGGTCTTTGAACAATTTACGGAAAAAATTCTCTGTGCCAGGACTACTTTCAAATAATCCGCCATTAATGTTGTTTTCATTGGCTGGACTACTTTTAGCATCTTCAGGGTGCACACGAAATAGTCTTTTGAACAAGGAAAACTCAGAAGGCTCATCTTCCTCACCAATGGAAGTACCCTCTTCAATTTTATCATTTGTATCTTTCTTGTCTTCAAATTTATCCTTAAAGAATTTCCGGAAAAACCCTTCCCTTTCATCCTCTTCAGCAGGTTTTGCAGATTTTTCTTCAGTATTAGCAATATCTCTGTTATTGTTCCTATCACTACCATCCTTCCTATCTTCAAACTTATCCCGGAAAAACTTTCGAAAAAATCCATCTTTCTCTTCATCTTCCATAGTTTTAGGGTGTGTTCTGTCCTCAGAATCATTCTTACTATCACGAAACAACCTCTTGAAAAACCCCTCTGAACTTGAGGTCACATCCTCATCCTCGCCTCTACTGTCCCTTAAGATCCTCCGAAAGAAACCATCCTTTACAGAGTCTTCATCGTCACCTCTACTGTCCTTGCTGTCCCTTAAGAACCTTTTAAGGAAATTATCTTTTTCAGAGTCGTCATCATCTTTCTCAGACGACTTCCGAAAAAGAAATGCATCACGAATTTTTGGGCCGAGCTCATCCTCACCTTTGCTATCTCTTAAAAGCCTCTTGAAAAACCCATCCTTTTCAGAATCATCATCGTCTTTGTCCACTGACTTCCTAAAAAGTAAAGCATCTCTAACCTTTGGACCTGGCATAAACTTCTTAAATATCTTGTTCTCATCAGGAGACAGCGGGTTGCTGTCCTCCTGCAAACTGTTTCCCACTGAAGGTGAAAATGATAAAGACTTCTGAGGTGGTGAGGATGTTAGTGACAACAAACGATTTTTCGACGACAGTAACCTATTCAAAACTTGGCTCTTCCCTCCAGGACTGGGAGGTTCAGTTTGAGGCTGTATCAGAGGCGGCCACTCGCCCGTCAAGGTTGCCGCCATCTGGCACCTCTCCTGAATCCTACTAATCCCTACATTATCATCAGAGTCTTCAAGCTCTGCCGACAAGAACCAATGTACCTTCAAAGCAATCTTAAGCGATTTTGAGCACACATCTATCACATATTTATCCAAGGATGGACTCGACTTGTGTATCATCATGTAACATATTTGGAATAAATAACTCTCGATCCCCTGCAAGGGAAGACTATACATTCTATTACATAGATAATCACGCACCCCAGCATGATCATGCTTGTACAAGTAGCTAACAGCAATCCACTCACAGAAGAACGCAGAGTCAAAGAACCTGATGAGCCACCCATTTTCACTAGACTCACCGGTCAGGTTTGACCTTGATGCAATTTCCCGGGGTTCATCTGCATGACCACGAATGAACCCTAGAAGCCTCACCATCCTCAATCTACCATAAACAAAGGGACACCCTAATTTCAGTTGGATCAAATTCAAAACAACTAGAGCATGCTAATGCTGCACTTTTCATATAAACCCTATAAATCCCTTAAACCTTTGCAAAAAACCCTAATCTTCCCACAAATCGATTTTACCGCACTCGCCAATTGTCTATTTCGGGCGTCTACTACAGAACCCGAGAACCAAGATATTGAGCAGAAACGCTTGCACCAGTCATGCAAATAAAATAACAGAGCAGCGATCTACGCTTATAATTTCTCGAGAAACTGAAGCTACAGGTGAAACAATCGGGGAATTCCCCTAGAAATTGCAACGCAAACTTTGAATTGGAAGAAATGAAGATACCCAAATTGCTCGAGCGCGATGAAAATGTGAACCTGGTTGATCCTTTTGAACTGTACGAAAGCGTGGAATCGAATCGAATGTCACAGTGGATCTCCGCAGCTTGTTTCAAACGACAGCGTTTTCGGGTGGTGGTTGAGGGGGTAACGGTGCGGTAGTGGTCGTCGTCGTTACTTTGTCAGAGTAAGAAAGACGACAAAGATGAGGTCCAAGTTCATTAAAACATGAAAATTGTAAATAAAATAAATAAATATAAAGAATATATATTTATTATATTCTTTTATATAGTAAGTATTTTTACTTTCGGATAATATAATTTTGTGTTATTTTCGAATACAATAAATCCTAATATTTGATTACAGAATTAGAATTGAGAATGACACAAAGTTGTATCTTTCAAAATAAAAACATTTTTCCCCTTCTTTATATATATTCTTTTTTTTCGTATAAGAAAAAGAATATTACATCCAAAAAAAAGTTGTGAAATTGAATGCTACTAAGATGCGCATAACTTTAACATACGTACTCCAAGGCCCAGGAGAATAAATGTAGTGCACCGGGTCCATGGGGGATTGGGTGGGGTGAAGGAGAGAGAGTGAAAGAGAAATTGAGGAGAGAGGAGAGAGAAAAGAAAAAAAGAAAAAGAAAAATCCACGTGTCACTTTGTGAATGGAAGGACCGGACGAGAGCGTATTAAAATTTTCCAAGCCCAGACAACTTTATTTCATTCCAATTCTTAATTCTCAATTAAAGTGAAACTGACGCTAATTCGGAAATTAAATTAACAAAGTGAATTATTCTTCTCAGGTAATTAGGTAATTGATAGAAATCGATTAAGGGTGTTAATTCACACAAGCCAACTCAATGCCGAACCGCAGCAAATTAGTATAGTTTTATTTTTTTGGTAAGCAGCAAATTAGTATAGTTATTCGTACTAACTTGTTGATTTATACTTTACCCATCTAATTATATAATTTAATTTAATTTAGTTACTCTTAGGGGAAGAAATTAAACTTTACCCATGTACTTATAATATATTTTTGTTTTACTTTCATAATTTTGTGATATTCTTAATTATATGGGGTAGGAATTATATGTCAAGTGTAGAAATGTGCCAGGAAATGTAGATGAAATATATGGAATAAAATATATGTATATCAACCAATAATGTTTGGTATTTGACAAAATAATCAAACTCTAAAGGAGAGGATATTAGGATCCACATCTTCCTGGAGAATACCCTGAGAAGGGAATTTGGGGAGGCTAGTAGCAATACATTTAGCAGCTTCAAAGTATGATTCGTTCCTTCTCACCACCCCAACTTGTTTAACTTCAATGTTATAGTATCTTCCTTCCTTGGTTAATGCCTCAAATTTCTCAATCTTCATTCTCCAGCTGCCATTTCTCAAATTGAAACTATACAGAGGAAAGAACCGTTGGCCATATACAGCTAAAAACTCAATGGCACTCAGAATGTACTCAAAATCCTCTTCACTCATGTAATAAGGAAAACTAACTCGGGTCCATCCAGGTTTTACTCCAATATAGCCCTATGCAAAAGTAATAAACAATTTTTATTTTATAAAAAAAAAGCATGATTTGACAATGAACTTTAAAATATAATATGTTAAATGAGAAATTATATTTACAAACTTTTTGTTTACAGTATGACCGGTCATACTCAATCAAGAGTATATGACCGATCATACTTAGTGTAATTTGTAAAAAAAAAATTATAAACGGATGTTAAAACTTAAAAGGATGCTGAATGAGTATTCACCTTTTGAACTGCTGATCTAATAGCAAGTGATTGAGATTTGTTGATATTGAGCAATTGGTGACCATAAGGTCCAGCACAAGCACACCCTCCTCGAGCTTGGATGCCAAAGAGGTCATTGAGCACTGTTGCAACAAAAGGGCCATGAAGTGGTTTACCTCTTTTGTTACCTGTTTCTGCCCACAAATTAAGTTCCCCTTCATTTTCCTCGTTAGCATCACTCCATTCATTTCCCCAACAAGATGAAGAAGAATTGGTGGTAGAGTAGATGACAAATGACAATATAGCTTGTCGCTTGGTGCTTAAGTTTCCAAGAATTTCAATTTTGGGGTTCGAGATGAGTCTCTTAAGTGCCTTGTTAATGTAAAGTTGCTCACGTTTTTCAATCTCTTGGCAGCTGATATACTCTTTCACCCAAAATGCCAATGCTGCTCTCACTGTCTGGATTATTGGTGGGGTTCCCCCATTTTCCCTTTCCTCTATGTTATCCAAGTATAATGTATCCTGCATGGATGACACACAGGAGATGATGATTGATGAAATTTGAATAAAAAATAAGGTGAAGGGGAAAGGAAATGATTTAAAAATAAATATTGAAATGGATTCATGTCTACATATTTAAAGTGTATTCTAATCAACAGCACTAAGCAAAAGCCTACCCTGAACGATTCAAAGATCTCTCTCCCCCTTTTAAGGTTACCAAATCTTATCAATAAAAATAGCCAAATTTTCTCACCATTTGCAGTAGCCACCTTCCAATATGCTATAAAGTGTACCTACTTTTCTCTGGATTTTCCTTCAGGCATAACAGGACGAATGATTTTACAAAATTTCCAACAAGAGAATGGCGATTTACCTTTTCATCGAAGCCATTGACGTAAGTCACAGTTCCACCTCCACAAGTTGATGGTGGTGAAGATCTTAACAGGTAGAGGTTCTTGCTCATGAGAAGCACTCCAGGAGAGTCAGGACCACCCAGAAACTTATGTGGACTTAGGAACACTGCATCATACCCATCACTCTCCCCTGACCTCATCTCAATCTCCACATATGGACCACTATACAAACAAATA
Organism: Gastrolobium villosum; assembly: GCA_032173675.1. Classification (NCBI taxonomy): domain Eukaryota; kingdom Viridiplantae; phylum Streptophyta; class Magnoliopsida; order Fabales; family Fabaceae; genus Gastrolobium; species Gastrolobium villosum. The sequence continues at coordinate 853,562 of JAVKPL010014527.1, forward strand.
AAACCATTACCAACTTTTCAAATATTATAACACACAAACTCAAACAAAGGGCCGACCCAGTTCAAATACCCACTTCGTGAGTGTCTCGGGAAGGGAATACTCCCCAGACACAAACTCAAACACATGTTCACAATTCTTATTACCTTGCTGCGAAATCAAAGCATGCATAGCCGTTGTACTGATGAAGAAGCTGAGCAATTGCTCGTGTATCTGAGTAGATTCCAGTGACATTGCTACAAGCTGAGAATGATCCCAACATGGGTTTGTTGGTATATTTGTATCCCTCAAGTTGTAGCTTTAGAGCTTCCACATCCACCAACCCCTCATCATCTAAGCCAATCTCTACTACTTCAGCCAAGCTCTGCCTCCATGAAAGGAGGTTGGAATGGTGCTCATGGGGTCCAACAAAAACAACCCATCTTTCTTCTGTGTTGAGGCTATTCAAAACCCTTTCCCTCACAATAGAGGGCACTGCAATTCCCATTACTTCTTGCAACCTTTTGATGGCTGAAGTTGTGCCTGAGCCACATAACATAATTGCATCGTTTTCTCCACCACCTAAGCATTTCTTAATGTACTCAGTTGCTTCATGTACCATTTTTGTTGTCCTGCTTCCCACGTAACTATCACAAGTGTGAGTATTACCTATATTTACAAGAAATAACACGGCTCAAATAGATTCTCCCACATATAGTATCAAATCATATAGTATAAGATGATTAAGGCATGATGTGTCACATAACATACCATAGAAAGGAAGAAGATGATTGATGATGAAATTTTCATTGTAGTGAAGGCTGCGACCTGAAGCAGTGTGATCAGCATAGACAAGTTTTCGTCTTCCAAATGGAGAATCGAACTCAGCATCGTTACCAATGATCTGGGACCGCAACCAGGATAGCTTTTCCTCCACAGTTTCATTATATGGAAGTCCCATCTCGATTAGCATCTTAAAGGACTCAGAGTGGTTGCAAAAGTCATGAGATATTTCTAATATGCTTGTTTTGGACAAAACAGTGACCTCATTGGTTTGAGCTATTATGCAAGTTTCGGCTAATAAGGGGTGCTCTAACTCCATTAGCAAGAACTGAATAATGTGATGTATGATGTTGTTTATGTAACGCAACATATAAGATTAAGAAGAAGAGGAGGAACGAGTTTGAAGGCTTTTATTAAGAGAAGGGAAAAAGGATTTTGAGATTTATATTTTGAAAAGAGTAAATAATTTCAGTGGGATGTATTTATAATATTATGGGCTGGACAAAACCTGGTGGTACTATTTTATTGTTGATAATATCCGATTCAGGTGGCTCTCACTATAGAAGACGTTCGCCAAACATTGTATTTGAACTTTAAGCTTCTTCTTTTTCTTGATTTTGACTACTCAGTGCATGGTAATGCTAAATCACTAAAATCCAAATTCAAGTTCTCGTCTCAAGGATCGAAATTATTTATCACCAAACAAATTATCAGATAGCTCAATTTACTTTAGACGAATTGAGCAGAGTGAGAATATACTAGTTTAATACTCGTGTTATATATGAAATAATTATGGAAAAAAAATAGTTTTAATTACAAGTATAGGTAATATTGTGTAAAAACATATTGATAAAAATTACAAACTTTAATTAAAACTTAACAATTAAATAATTATGTCATTATTTACTGATACAATAAATATTGAAATTAATTTTAAATTTAAAAATTATGAGTAATTATTTTATTATTATTTAAAAGTCATAAGTACATAAAATTAAATTACGTAATTAGTATTGACTCCTCTTTTAAAAGTGTTTCTTGTACAAAATTTTGGGCACAAGTTCTCTTGAATTAACGGAATATTGTGTACAGAAACTACGCGCTGAGCCTACCCAATTAACCCACAAGTTTAATTTGATATTGACAAATGGACCCACAGAAACATTAGCTAATATCGGTTAAAATAAAACGAACAAGTGGCAGTCACTTTTGTTAGTTTTTGTTTTAAGGAACTTTTCGTAAAAGAGAAATTTTTATTTATCTCAAAAATAATTATTGTTGGAATGTAATAAGAAATATATTTTTACTGAAATATTAGTAAAAGGTGTTTGGTATAACTAAATTTACTCGGGAATTTATGATTAGAAAGATTGAGTGTGTCTTTGGTTAATTGTTAAATATTAATGGGAGTATGAGGTTATTTTACCAAAATAAACCCTATTTTACCAACTAGAGGGAGAGACCAACAGATGCTATGCTTATAATTGTATAATTAGCAAGGACAATTTGGTCCAACATTTTGCGGGTCTGCTTCCATTTGCCCGGGCAACAAATATTTCCATATAATCTATGGAATTTTTGAGAAGGGAGTGGTACTGATTTTTTCAAACAAGAACAAATTTGGGGAAACATTTTAACTTTGGAAAGTTGATCATTTTAAGCTACCAAACTTAGCATTTATAGTAGTCCGACCAACATATCCCGGAAACACAAATATAATCCTCCTACCAAACGTGCCCTTAATTTCTTTTTATTAGTCTTGGGGGCATCTTATGTATTTTTAAATTTATGGGGGTGTTTGGCATGAGTATTTTGATTAGAATGATGGGAAAGTGGGTTGGGTTTATTTTTTTGACCAATGTTTGGTACCAGGAAACATAAGAAATTTCCGGCCAAATAATTTCCCCAGCATCTGAATTTGTAACTATAGACTGGAAAAAAAAAAAAAAAACTTTCCCTACACATGATATTTTTTTCCCCCTTGAATTCGGATTCTGAAATGGTTATTGATATGAGGACAAGAAATGATCCGGGGAGAGGCACAGAGGACACAACACAAATCTCGTCAACTTCACTTGCGAGACCTACACCAATCTCGTCACTTTTTGTTGCGAGACCTCACTATGTCAGACCATTACCGTCAACTAAAGTGACACGTTCATTAGCAGTGGCGGACCCAGAACTTTTTATAATGGGGGGCGAATTTTTTTATAATATTAAGAAAAATACATATAAACGTATATGAACCTAATATAAAAAATTTGAAAGAGTTTTATTATAAAATTCAAAGTCAACTCACTTATCTCTTACTCTACGTTTTTTCATATTATTAAATTCTTCTATAATCGAATATGTGCTAAAATTCAAAACAATTTCCTTTTTAATATATGTAATCAAAGAATCATAAACAAATTGGTCTTCCATTCAATTTCAAAGTCTGGTCTTAATTATCTTCCATTCGACAATGGATGCGGGCTCTTTTCCTTCCTCAATATTTAACACAAAAAATTGGAATCCCTGTGTGTGTTTTGTTGTTGTCTTCTTTGACAATAATTTTCGCCACCCTCTTGATAATCAAATGTACTTGATTTTGAGAATTTTTCTTGAGCCCTAAAAGTTTGCTACTTTGAAAAAATTACAATTTCAATCTCTAAAGCTGTGTTTGTTTAAGTTTTTTTGAAACTTTCAGCCCAATTACTTAATTTTTAAGTCCAAAATTAATTTTTTGTAGCCAAAAATTATATATATATATATATATATATATATATATATATATATATATATATATAGTAAGAAACAAAATCTAAAAATCAGGGAAGGGCGGTGGCCAACCCTAGCCCCTCCCCTGGGTCCGCCTATGTTCATTAGTATGTGTGGCCGTCAATTACCATGATGGAAGTGATGACCAGTGACATGTAATCACGTTAGCTAATTCTGACGGGACTCATCTCGTCATATATTTTCACGCGTTTAACTACCTTAGTTTGGTTATACATTTTAAAAATGTTTTGAGTTAGAGATACATTTGTAACATATTGCTAGTATTGTCGTTTTGCCCAAATTTTTGTGTCATTCAGTCTTATTACATAACCAAACGTAGCTTAAGTTTATGTTATACAATCAAAAAATGTCATACGCTGATCAAGAAAATTTGTTCTATATTCTATCCGGCATCAAACAAAGTCTGTACTGAAGTAAAATAGTTTATCATTTTTTTCACATTTTCTAAATTTAAAATGGAAAGTATAATAATTAATTCCAATAAGAATTCCACCCCCAGCTCCCCCTTTAATTAAGAAAGGGGCGAATGTAAGAATACTTTCTCATTTGTTCTGAAATAATTTAAGAAAGACGCTTCAGAGAATGCAGAGCCCCAATCTACAGGAATTATGGAGCATTTGCAAAACAAAACAAACTATAAACACTTACAACACATAAAGGGTTCTGATAGTGATAGACACATTTGGTGATAGCCACATAAAGGGTGGTACTGATAGACACTTCAGTGACTGCTGATTCGGTTTCAGGCCTTCCGGAAGATAATCATTCCCCATCCTTTGAGTTAACACAAGGTTGGGTTGGTTAATTCCTTACATAAATTCTCATCATATATGTTCTGTCCTTAGGACAGAAATATTCAGCCCAATTAGACTGACGAATTAATCTGGATCGTAATGCTCTGTTCAGGAACATCTATTGTATAGACACCCTTGAATCTAGCTGATCAGTGTATATCAAGTAGAGTGTGTGAATATGGTTATGATATGGTCATGATCGTGAGTGAAATTAGAATGTGTCTTTACCTCCGAATCGCCCTCTTATTTATAGGGGCTGTTGTACGAGGTACATACGTGGACCTGAGCTGTCATGACGAGGCGGTCATTACAGTTGGTCGGCCATTAACGGATGGTAACGTATTATGTGTTACATGCCCTTAATGCGATCCGTTTCACTATCTCTGGGTTGTCTGATGCCGAGTTTCCGTCTGCCGGGTTGTCTAAATGGGCCGATCATATGGGCCTTTCGTATAGATCCATAACAGTATAGAAGAGTAGGTGATGAACTCTATTGAAGTAAATTGAAATGGTTGATGAGGAATAGGGTTCCTGCAATAGGGATTTACATAGAAAACATTAACTAATATATTTATAACTGAATCTAAGAAATTGTTTAAAAGTATTAAGAGACACACACGGTCGAGGCCCATAAACTTTGATCTGCCGGACATGAGTATCCCTTCCATTCAGATGGTTTGACAGAACAGCAATTTGCAACATAAAAGTGTTGACAAAAGTTTCCCTGGAATTGGTGAAAGGCAGCAATAAAATTCTATCAATAACCCTCCTAATATGTAGAAAATGGAAGATAAAAGCAATCAATCCTCTGGTTATGTACATAGTAATTTTGCGCTAAATGATGTATTGATATAGGTTCTTTTGTAATTTTGCACATACAACCAAATGTGAGACTATATATCTCAACACGCCCCATCACACACTCCACAAGAGAAAGTGGGGGACGGCGAGGCTCGTATACCATGTAAAGAACCTTGGGATACACCACCCCAAAAGCAAGGGGTGGGAGTGCCCAAAGCCTTATAAAGGCCACATTAGTTGTTCATCCAACCAATGTAGGACTATATATCTCAATACGCCCCCTCACACGAGAGCCTATTGGGCTTGAAGAGTGGATGATGCAACAGACCCAACCTACCTGTGCTAAGAGAGTCCACAAGAGAAAGTGGGGGACAGCGAGACTCTGATACCATGTAAAGAACCTTGAGGTCACCACCCCAAAAGCTAGCTCAAAGGGTGAAAGTGCCCAAGGCCTTATAAATTGCACATTAATTGCACATATAACCAATGTGGGACTATATATCTCAACATATATCGTTGAATTTTTGCATGTTAAATTTCTAGAACTTGATGTGGCAAAAACTGATATTCTATCCAATAAGACGGATGTTAATTTGCGTTAGACTGTTTATTTGCCTTGGTCTATTTTTGATGATGGCATCTCTTCTATTGCTTTAGTTGGAGCTTATGTTCTATTTGAAAACGTAGTTAATTTTGAGACCGTGACCGGTTCTTCTATTATAGTTGAGGCTTCATAACTAATTGAGACAATGCTTGGGAGGAGGTTAGTTAGCAGAGGGGACCTGCCACTACTTATGACTAATGATCCATCTAAATGAGGATGTTTATGACACCGAGGATGTGTTGATCCTAAGAATTATTACGAGTTTAATTCTCCCTATTAAATTTTTAATACAATTATCTACCCATGACTCGATTTCGAAGTTGTTTCTTATCCTCATCTAACATGTGAATAGATGCCGTGAATGATGGAATATTATGACTAATAATGGAGGTTGAAGCCTGTTGAGTTGCGTGAAAACTATAGGCAAATTCGTTGCAAATTGGTATTTAAAATAAAAATAACAAACTAAAGATAATAGTGCTACAATGTTCTACACAAAAAATAATAAAACCACTACTAATTCTAACAACTTGGAAATCAGTATTTAACTTTCAAGGATCTCATGCAAAATATTGATATATTTGTTGAGCACATTTACATAGACTTCATGCTAGCTGTAGGAAGAATTGAATTTGTGGAAGCGTGTAGGATTATTATGGTTTGAAATTTTAATGAATCATCATTATTCATCAACACAAAAAAACATACTCTTGCGTTGTAAATGTACGGGGGATCCTTGTCTAGCGTTGAATCTTCTCGCTCTTAACGGCTACAAATGAATCTTCTTGTAGGGAGAGAGGTGTGTCACGTGTGTGGGCACTGGGCATTATTCGGTATTTTAGAAAGCACAACTACTCTAATGAATAAAGTGTGTAGGATAAAAAAAATAACCCTAGCTCTCCTTGGGCCATTACCATATACTAAAGCCCAAAAAGTTTTTTAAATAGTAAGAGCATAATTGAACAGTGAACACTACATGGTGTTTGAAAAGTATGTTGGTGAGATAGGAGATAAATAACTCTTTAACAAGTATCGGCTAACTCTGTGCCAGCAACCGCGGGAAGACAGAGGATGCAAGTGTTATCTGGAATGATTGGGCGTAAAGCATCTGTAGGTATTTTTAAGTTCGCCATCAAATCCCAGGGATGGTCTATAGGGTTCATAACTACCCCTCTTACTATAGGACGCTTACCTAGCCAACATTTAGATCCGGCTCGGGTTCGTTGGTTCGACAATGGGTTGCAGTCAATGATTGGTTAACTCCCCTTTTCTTTATCTTGATTTGAGTCGAAATTTTAAAATGAATATCCTAATGGAATCGGGGATACCTGAATTCAATTTATTTTTTATTTATTTATTTTGAGATTTTTCCTTCGATTCATTAATTACTCAATTTATCTTGTTTGAGCAGAGCATGAACATAGAACCGGCAAAAGTTTTCCTACCAATTATTTAACACAACTACGTACACATGACTAAAACTGAAGAGCATTGGTTAAATTTGAACAACTACATGCCAATTGATCCACATGCTTGGTGGTTAATTAAATTTTTTTTTGCTTACAAAAGAATAATCTCAACTATAATCATAAGTTAATTGAAGTGGTAATGCTTTGTCTCCCTTCGCAGAAACTCCTCAAATTAGTATAAAACAAGCAGTGGCGGACGCAGGAATTTTAATAAGAGGGGGCAAAAACAAAAAATACTATATCATAGATAAAAGTACTTGAAATACAATACAGACTTAATATATAAAAAATTTGAAAGAAATTTATTACATAAATTAATATAACTTCACTTACTCTTACTCTACGTCTTTCATATTATTAAACTCATATATAATTGAATCCGTGCTAAAACTCAAAATAATTTTTTTTTTCAATGTATCTAATCAAAGATAGTTTATGACTATTCATGCATGCAATGATCTTAGAAAGGTGGAAGTTGATTCTGCCTGGCTCTAGAATTTACACAGGCTGTTATGGATCTGTACCATGTACCCGGGCTAAATGCCCATATAAGTCGGCTCACTTCAGGAACCCGGTAAGAAGGCCCAAACCGAACGAGCCCATCTCCTCAACCCGGAATGCCCCATCGAATATTCCCCATTCAAATATCTGAAACGGGCTATAGTTATGGAGACGTGATGGCATTACGTAACCTCTGATAACGGCCGACAAAGCATTGATGATCCCACGTCATTACAGCTCAGCTACACCAATTCAAATCAGAGGCAGCCCCTATAAATAGGAGGGCTCCTCGACAGAACAAGACACTTGATATTCAATACACACAACACACTATCACCACATTCATATACTTTGCAGTGATCAAGCTAGGCATAGGGATATCTTTTCCATAGATACCCCTGGTCAAGGCTATACGATCGAAAGCGATCAATCAACCTAACAAAGGTTGAACATCTCTGTCCACAGGACAGAACATTGGCGCCGTCTGTGGGAAACGAACCCACGTCTACATCATGGTGGTTCACACAAGAAGCAACAGCCAACCTAATCCACCTCTGGAACCAGTTTTGGAGGAAACAAACCAACCTCAACACCAGAGGGATGATGTGATGAACCACGATCATGTCCATATAAGTGAAGACATATCAGATTCTGCCTCTACTCCCTTGAGGCATGTGCAACGCCAAACCAATATTCGGATGAATCCACCAGAACAAGCCAGAGAATTGGCAGCCAATATCGTCCGATCAACCAATCCAGAAGAATCTCGGTTGGCTCCCACAGCTCTTACGGTCATTCTACAGCACATGACGGAGATGGAAGACCGCTCTAACCGCCAACGTCAACACGATCTCCGCGTAATGCGCGAAGAGCATTCACGTGGAATCCGCGACTTGGAACGTCGGTTGAGAGGAATTATTGAACCTCGGCAAGAGGGTGAACGGGGTCATTCCTATCAACAGAATCAAGCCCGGCATGAACACAACCCCGTTCAAAACGAGCAGAATCAAGCCCAGCATGAACACAACCCTGTTCAAAACGACATCAATATAGCAGGACAAACCATTAATCCGGGTGCTACAAACCCCATTCCTCCAGTAGAAACAGGTACACCAAGGAATCAGGAGGAGATACATCTCGACAGGGGTAGGCGCGAGGCTGAACCCGGCTCATATAAGAGACGGTATAGTAAGGGGCAATACAATAATAGTCCCTTCACCAGCACGATCTTGAACGCCCCTTTTCCTGAAGATTTTGATTCTGCTCGCTTACCAAAGTATGATGGAAGTCAAGACCCACAAGTTCATATCGATGCTTTCGATACCGACATGTACATCAGAGGAATTGATGAACCTCTCATATCCCGGATATTTGCAATTACCTTGACTGGAGCGGCGCAGGCATGGTTCTCCACCCTCCCTGCAAATTCCATCAGTTCATTTGATGAATTCGGTCAGCGTTTCCTTCTTAATTTCGCCACGAGCAAGAAACACCCCAAATCCGAGTTCGCACTCGGTAAAATACGGCAAAATCCTGGAGAAACCCTCCAAAAATACCTTAATCGATTCAAAGACGCCGCGCTACAAGTTCCCAACTTGCCAGAGAACGTTCATGTTCACCTCATTGTTGCCGGTTTGGACGGATCATCTAGACTGGCCAAATCGATATACAAAGACCCAGTCAAGACACTAGAAGAATTCAGAACTCGATCTAAGAAATACTTAGAACTCGAGCAGATGGAGATAGCCAATGCCCAACCAGATGAAGCAAAGGGCACACTTCTGAAAGATAAAAACCCATTGCCACAGCACCGGGATCGTAACGATTTCCGAAAAAAAGAAAACAGGCCGCGCATCCCGGACTCCAGAGATCGGATGGGGAAATATGACAAATATACACCGCTGAACGCCCCGAGATCGCAAATATGGAGAGAGGTGGCCATGACGGACATGCGAAAGGTGGAAAGACCTCGGCCTATATTTAACAGAGGCGGACTGGACAAGTCAAAATATTGCGCATTTCATGACGGACCCGGCCACACTACCGATCAATGCTGGGATCTCAGAGATGCAGTTGAAAAATTTGTAAGAGATGGTCGACTAAGGCAGTATGTGATCCAAACACAAGGAGGCAAGAATAACAAAAGAAAGTTTGACAACAGTCAGAGAAACAGGAATCCGCAAGAAGGTAAGACCCCAGAAAACATCACTTCCGGGAAAGGTCCCAGTCAGGATGAATTCCCAGAAGTAGCCTTTGAATGCAACGTAATAAGCGGAGCCCTTGGAGGTGGGGGTGACACAATGAACGCAAGACGAAAATACCTAAGGGAAGTCTTCTCCGTCAGAGACCATCCCAATTTCAGACAGGCACAGCGAGAACAGGAGCCTCCTTTGCTATATTTTACAAAAGAGGACATGCGAGGAATAATGCCTGGACATGTCGATGGACTCGTCATCGCAGGAACTATAGTCAACTGCCGGGTCAAAAAAATCTTCATTGATGCCGGAAGCAGTGCTGATATCATATTATGGGACGCATTCAAAAAAATGCATCTCGACGAAGAAGACCTGCACCCTTGCAGAACTGAGCTAATCGCCTTCAATGGGCAACACACCACTCCCAAAGGATACATAGATCTAAGATTAACGTTGGGAACGAAGAACGCGTTCAAATCAGAACGCGTACGGTTCATAGTAGCCGACTTCCCCTCAGAATATAATGTGATTTTAGGTCGACCCACAATACATGAATGGGATATGATGGTATCCACCAAGCACCAAAAGATCAAAATGTTGAGTAGTACCAATGAAGTCATCACAGTCTGCGGTGATCAAAAAGAATCTCGAGGCTGTTATTTCGACACAGTAAAGGAGACAAACCCCCCTCGAGCCCATCCAGGAGATAAATACATCCCCAACACCGGAGGGATGAAGAGGGCAAGAGGAAAGCGGTTAATGTTGTTGAACTAGACATGAGGGAAGACACAGTCCCACGCCCAGAACCCGATGGAGAGTTGGAAGACTTAACCCTGGGGGACAAACCCGGTCAATGCACTCGAATTGGCAAGTCCACTGATCCTTCCCTCAAAGCAGAAATTGCGGAGTTTCTCAGGAACAACAAAGATGTCTTTGCATGGACGTCATCTGAAATTCCGGGTATTGACCCGGAATTCTGTTGCCATAAGTTATCAGTCTACCCTGGATCAGTACCGATATCCCAGAGAAAAAGGAAATTAGGACCAGAACGACAACAAGTTTTGGCAGATCATGTCAAGGAACTGCTGGAGGCGGGTTTCATTCGAGAAATACAATACACCACATGGTTGGCCAATGTGGTGATGGTCAAAAAGCCAAATGGCAAATGGAGGGTCTGCACCGACTATACAGACCTAAACAAAGTTTGCCCCAAGGACTCATACCCAATGCCCAATATAGACCAGCTGGTCGACAACTCGGCTGGTTTTCAACTCTTGTCCTTCATGGACGCATATTCGGGATACAACCAGATCCCAATGTATCCTGAGGACCAGGAGAAAACTGCCTTCATTGCTGAAAAGGCGAACTATTGCTACAACGTAATGCCATTTGGCCTAAAAAATTCAGGAGCCACGTACCAAAGAATGATGAACAAGATTTTTGAAGATCAGTTGGGAAAGAATGTTGAGGTCTACATTGATGATATGATTGTCAAATCTTTTTGTGCGGCAATGCACATTAAGGATTTGGAACAAACTTTTAACAAACTCAGAACCTACAGCATACGCCTTAACCCGGCCAAATGCGCATTTGGCGTTCCAGCAGGCAAATTCTTGGGGTTCATGTTAACTCACCGGGGAATCGAAGCAAATCCTGAAAAGTGTAGAGCAATTCTGGATATGAAGGAGCCCCAAAATAAAAAAGAAGTACAACAACTGACGGGCAGAATCGCGGCATTAACGCGTTTTCTTCCCAAGTCGGCGGAAAAGGCCCTCCCATTCTTCAAACTACTAAAAAAGGAAGCAACAGCGGATTGGAACCCGGAATGCCAACAGGCATTCGCTAAATTGAAGCAATGCTTATCAACCCCACCGATATTGACCAAACCCGAGTTAGGAGACATTTTGACCTTATACTTAGCTGTGGGTGAGGAAGCAGTAAGTGCAGTCCTAATCAAGGAGACAGAGGAAGACCAGAAGCCAATTTACTTCATTAGCAGGGCGCTGCAAGGAGCCGAATTACGATATCAAAAGTTGGAAAAAGTAGCATATGCATTGCTAATTACAGCAAGGAGATTACGACCCTACTTCCAGGGACATCAGATCCGAGTCCGCACCGACCAGCCGGTCAGACAGGTGTTGCATAAACCAGACTTGGCAGGAAGGATGGCAAGTTGGGCAATTGAGCTAAGTGAATTCGACATTAGTTATGAAAGTCGGAAGGCTATTAAGTCACAAGCTTTGGCCGACTTCATAATGGAAATGACGTCATCGCACCAGGAACAACACCAAACCGGCAGAACTTGGAAAGTCTTTGTTGATGGATCTTCTAACCAAAAGGGGAGTGGCGCTGGTATCATTCTCGAAAGCCCAGACGGAATCACCATAGAGCACTCGCTAAAGTTAAACTTTCCAACGTCAAATAATCAAGCTGAGTATGAGGCTCTAATAGCTGGGTTATCCCAGGTTAAAGATCACGGAGCCATTCACGTGATGGTGTTCACTGACTCCCAGTTAGTCGCATCACAAATAGATGGCAAATACCAAGCAAAAGGACCTTTGATGGTAAAATACTTGCAGAAAGTAAGAGAATTGATGGCCAACTTCAACACAGCCCAGGTCAAGCACATACCTCGGGAAGAAAATGGCCGAGCTGATATATTATCCAAACTGGCCAGTACAAAGAATCCAGGAAACCACAGGACGGTAATACAGCAAAATATGCCCAACCCGAGTTGCGTCATGATGATCACCGCTATGACAGATTGGCGGCACCCTATCATCGAGTACCTGGAACAAGGTACGAAACCAGAGGACATTCTGGAATCTCGGAAACTCATTCGAGATGCGACGCACTATACAGTGGTGGATGATCAGCTGTTTCGGAAAGGGTTGCATACCCCAATGCTAAAATGTCTTGGTTATGAAGATGTTGATTACGTATTATCAGAAATCCATGAAGGCATCAACGGGCATCATATGGGTGGCAAAGCACTAGCTCGAAAAGCGCTGCGGGCTGGATATTACTGGCCAACTATGGAGAGGGATGCAAAAGAGCATGTGAAAAAATGCGATAGCTGTCAAAAACATGCCAAGCATATCCTCTCCCCACCAGAAGAAATGAGTTACATATCCTCTCCTTGGCCATTCTTCAAATGGGGAATGGACCTCTTAGGACCATTCAAACCGGCTGAAGGACAACTAAGGTGGTTAATTGTGGCAGTAGATTATTTCACAAAATGGATAGAAGCTGAACCAGTAGCTACTATCACCTCTGCCAGAATCCGGAAATTTTTCGAGAAAAGCATAATTTCCAGGTTCGGGATACCAGCTGAATTGGTAACAGACAATGGAACCCAGTTTACGGACAAAAGCTTCCAACAATTGATGCAGGACTTTCACGTCAAGCACCGCTTCGCTTCCGTCGAACACCCACAGTCGAATGGACAGGCTGAGGCAGCTAACAAAATAATTATGGAAGGACTTAGGAAACGTATGAACGACGCCCAAGGAAGCTGGGTTCAACAGTTACATTTCGTTCTATGGGGATACAGAACCAGTACCCAGACTTCAACAGGAGAAACTCCTTTCAGATTGACATATGGCTGTGAGGCTATGATTCCAGTTGAAGTCGGAGAAGCCTCTTGGAGGCGGATGAATGGTATAAGACAAGGCGAGCAGCAAAACAGCAAAATGCTCACTACCGAGTTAGATCTCATTGAGGAAACTCGTGTTCTAGCTCATTGTCGAGATATCACGGCCAAACAACAGATGGCGGCCAAGCATGATAAAAAGGTGCGACCTAGAAGCTTTGAGATCAATGATTTAGTTCTCAGAAGGGCAGACGTTGGTAACCGCAACGCAAAAGAAGGCAAGCTAGCAGCTAATTGGGATGGTCCTTACCGAGTTAGAAGCAAACTCGGAAAAGGAGCATATGTCCTCGAAACAATTGAGGGCAAACCAATTAAAAGAACATGGAACGCGGACAAACTCAAGACATATTATAGTTGAACAATTCTCATCTATTATATAATAAAAGTTATCCTCTACTAGGGACTTTGTTTTAAAGCCAAATATGCTGGCATCTTTATATTACTCGAACAATTAAATAAATGAGGATTTATTTCTTATTTAAGATCTACTCCTATTTGTTATTGATATCGAATTCTCACCAAGTCAGGAGATGCAATCTGCTAACGATGACCCTGATCAGGTCAAAGTCACCTTTCACCCTTTGCCTACAGAAGGGGATGGGTAGGTGTTACGATTGCTTCTGCCTTGGAAAGCTTCACATAGACATTTTTTGATCTATGTATATGCCGGTTTAGTTTGCATAACGAACCCAAAAATATGCGTCATAAATAAAATGACAAAATCGGAATCCGTCAAATATGCTCCAACCTTGGCCAGGTTGTTTAAACAAAAATAGCTGACGAAAGTCAAAAGCTAAAAATATTATATAAAACTGGATGCACATTAGTACATGTTCATTACAGGAAAGACTTAAAAAGTCTGGAAATCAAATTTACAAAAACTAGGAAGAAGGGGGGGGACACGTGTTGACCTCTTTGCCTTTCTCTTCCACGGAGCGATCCTCACTAGGGTTGGCCGAGTCACAGGGTGGAGACTCTGGAGGACACCCAACGATAGCACCATTGCTCACATAGGCTTGCGGATGGATGCCACGTATGGAAAACTGCAACCCGGGATTCACAACCCGCAATTGGCTAAGGGCATTCTCAAAAGAACCCGCTATCGCCTTTTCGAGTTCCCCCCTATATGCTTGGGCAAGGGACTCGGATTCCTCCAGCTTCGCCTCCAGATTTTCAAAATTCTGCTTAATAGCCGTCAATGACTTATGATTAAAGTCATGCACAGTTTTAAGGTCCTTGAAATCCTTCTGGGCTTTGGCCAAGGCTTCCCTAGTGGAAGAGAGATCCTCCGTCAGCTTCCCTCCTTCCGTCTTCTCCTTCGTCAGCGCATCCTTGACCTCTTTTAACTCGGTCAGGAGCTTCGACTTCTCAGCCAGGAGTTTTGATTTCTCTCCTTGGCAAGCAGCCAAGTCGTTGTAGGTCTGAAGATAATTTTTCTTCAGAGACAGCAAAGGTCGGACCATACCCGACATCTTCATACAACCAACCTCCATATCTTCCAGCTCTTTGATTTGCGCGGCTGTGAAGGGAGAAGAGTTGAAAAATATCTCTGGCGGGCAGATGGCTTCGCGGAGAGGAGTGGTAAGACCGGATTTCCACAACACATGTTTGGAAATCCCAGCAGAAGGAGGGGGCATGATGACAGCTGGGGTCACTACTGGAGCAGCCGGAATGCTCTTATCCGGTTTTCCCTTGGGCTTTTCAACAGTCTTAGGCTTTTCAGCAGCAGGTTTCTTAGGCTGCTCATCGACAACTTTCCGCTTTTTGCTAGGCGGATCTGCAGCTTTGGCAGCAACTTTGGCAGTAGCACCTCGACTCAAAACAGATAACCAACTAGGTTGGTCAGTTTTCTTACTGGTTTGATCCTCTTGAGCCTGACCCACCATATCTGGAACTATAAAGCAAGTGTTAGGTACGACAACAAAAATTTCAGGAGAAAATTAAAATGCAAAGATGAACATACTTAATTCCAAGTCAAGCTCCTCTTGAGATTTGTAAATCAACGAGGCAACACTGGCAGGCTGTCGGGTTCGCAGGTAACTCCCAATAGCAATAGCCGTGTTGATATCCGAAGGGCTCAACTCGGATTCATTAAAACGGTAACTTGCGGGGGGAAACCGGAAGTGATCAAACGACCAGCATAAAGGGAACTTTCCCTCTACATCCTCAGTCCCGCAGTTATTAAGAAACCACACCTCCTTTTCAGGATGGGAGGAAACTTTGAAAAACTGATCCTTAAAATGTTTAAAGGAGTCAGTATAAACTCGGAATAACCTGCGACCTGGGACTCCGCGAACGGTAACCCATCCCTTCCGTTCAGGAGGTTCGCGACCAGTGCGGCAGGATACAACTTGGAAAAAATAGAAAAAGACACAAACTGACGGGACAAGCGTCAGATACGCGCAAAAACGTTCAAAAGCTTTTACAAAACCCCAGCCATTGGGGTGGAGTTGAGTGGGACATATGTGCAAATGGTTAAGAATTTCCATCTGAAACTCGGTCAGAGGAAATCGAACACCGAGTTGTGTTATCACATCTCGATAAAAAAAGAAAGAGCAGGGCTCATTCTCTGCCCCTCCAGAACACACGGGTTCATCTTCGGAGGGCGGGCAAATATCATAATTTTCCAGTTGCCCAACAGGAAGACCAGCCACGTCATCGGAATTCATTCCAGACGTGGTATTTAAAACCTCATATGTTACCCAGGGGAATTGAGCAACTAGAGAGGAAGGGGGAGACTCGAAACACGACTCGCTCGAACCCGACTCATCTACATCTTCAGGGACACATGCCATTAAAACCTAGAAATGAAAAGCAAACAAAAAGGGTATCAGAAGAGGATGGATATACCTGAAATAAAAGTGCTATCAGATGAATCACTAGATGACGACGAGGACAGGTCAGAAATTGTAATTGGTTCATTAACTCGGCCGGATAAAGGAGTAGGAACTGGAATGCTCCCATGACGACAACTATCAAGGGTAGAGTCTGCTAAAGAGCTACATCCTTGCTGGACGAGTTGAGAGCTCAGGTAAACACATGAAAAACAAGGGCCATCTTGGGGAACAGGAAGAGAAGGGCGAGAATTCCCAAGGCCAGAACTCATAAATCTGGGACTTTCTGATAAAGGAAGGGAAGGATTGGGTGATGGAACCCGGATAGAATGTGGAACCCGGGATTTGGAGGATACACGGTCTCTTCGACCACGGTCTCCTCGACCACCTTTACGAGGTTTTGAACCACGGTGCCCACGAACCATGGCTTGCCGTTCCTCCTCTGCGGTCCTGGGAATCCCCCAAAGCCAATAACGGGCACCAGGAGGAATTCGTTCTAACAAATTGGAGTTCACGTCAACCTCCTGGACGCACCGCAAAACAGGGAAGGAGGTTTTCTTCCTTCCCATTTTTTGTTAAGAAAATTAAGGTCAGAAGAAATCGCTTCTTTAACAGGAAATCACGTTTCAGAAAAGCGAGGAAGATGTTAAAGCTACGAAGAGAAAGAAAATGCAAGCAGAAGTAAAC